>BMAC01000556.1:0-133555 GCA_014905375.1 Phtheirospermum japonicum
TGAGAAAAATGGCATTCATCGTCCCATGACGACTCCATATTCACCACAACAAAATGGTGTAGCCGAGCGGAAGAACCGGACCATCCTTAATATGGCGAGGAGCATGTTGAAAAGCAAAAATATACCAAAGGAGTATTGGGCGGAAGCCGTTGCTTGTGCGGTTTACTTGATGAACCGAAGTCATACGAAGAGTGTTCATGGAAAAACTCCTCAAGAAGCTTGGAGTGGTTACAAGCCAACTATTTCACATTTGCGAGTTTTTGGAAGCAGTGCCTACATGCATGTTCTGGATCAAAAGAGAACGAAGCTTGATGATAAAAGCGCAAAATATATTTTCATCGGCTATGACCCAAGTTCGAAAGGCTACAAGTTGTTCATTCCGAACAATGGTAAAACTTTGATAAGTCGAGACGTTGAGTTTGATGAAGAAGGCGTGTGGGAATGGAATGATTAAAAGAGAAATGATCAAAATAGTCCATTTTTTGATGACGATGAAGAAGTCCCGGAGCAGCCAAACACACCACCACCGACGCCACCACCACAAGATGCTCGTGTTGATGACCCAAGTTCGAGTGAAGGTCCTCAAAAATTTAGAAGCTTGCACGACTTGTACGATAGTACCGATGAGGTAACAAATTTGAGTCAATTCACTCAATTTTGTTATTTGCTGAAATCGAGCCTGTTGAGTATGATGATGCCGCTCGTGATGAAAAATGGCATTTTTCCATGAATGAAGAAATTAAGGCGATCGAGAAAAATGATACGTGGGAAGTTTCATCACTTCCTCATGGCAAAAGCTCCATTGGAGTGAAGTGGGTGTATAAAATAAAAAGAAATGCGAAAGGTGAAGTTGAGAAGTATAAGGCGAGATTGGTAGTGAAAGGCTACAAGCAAAAGGTGGGGATTGACTACGATGAGGTTTTTGCGCCCGTAGCCCGTCTTGAAACTTCGGTTGATTATTTCGATTGCGGCTCAAAATAATTGGAAAATCCATCAAATGGATGTAAAATCCGCTTTCTTGAATGGATTTTTAGAGGAGGAAGTTTATGTCGATCAACCACCGGGTTATGTTGTTGAAGGATATGAAAATAAAGTGTTAAAGTTGAAGAAAGCTCTCTATGGATTGAAGCAAGCCCCTCGTGCTTGGAATAGTCGCATTGATAAATATTTCCAAGAAAATAATTTTATCAAATGTCCACATGAACATGCACTTTATGTAAAAAAGAATAAAAATGGTGTTATGTTGCTTGTTTGTTTGTATGTGGATGATTTGATTTTTACAGGAAATAATCCAAAGATGTTCGATGATTTTAAGAGAGTCATCGCGAAGGAGTTTGAGATGACGGACATTGGGTTGATGTCTTATTATCTTGGCATTGAGGTGAAGCAAAGAGATGATGGAATATTCATTTCTCAAGAAACTTATGTGAAAGAAATTCTCAAGAAATTTGAGATGGAAAATTGCAAGCCGGTGAGCACCCCCGTGGAATGTGGAGTTAAATTATATTCACATGATGATGGTGAGAAAATTAATCCAACATATTTTAAGAGTCTTGTTGGAAGTTTGAGGTACTTAACGTGTACGAGACCGGATATTCTTTTTGTTGTTGGACTTGTGAGTCGACACATGGAAGCTCCTACTACGTCACATTTGAAGGTGGCCAAGAGAATACTTCGTTATATTAAAGGTACGATTGCTCATGGAATATTTTATGATTCATCTCACATTTTTGAGCTTGTTGGGTATTGCGATAATGATTGGGCCGGTGATGTTGATAGTCGTAAAAGTACGACCGAATTTGTTTTCTTTATGGGAAATTCCGCATTTACTTGGAATTCGAAGAAACAACCTATAGTGACACTTTCTACGTGTGAGGCGGAGTATGTTGCGGCGACTTCATGTGTTTGCCATGCTATTTGGTTGAGAAGGTTGTTGAAGAATTTAAATTTGTCACAAGAGAATCCTACAGAGATTTATGTTGATAATAAATCGGCTATTGCGTTGGCGAAAAATCCGGTGTTTCATGATAGAAGTAAGCATATTGATACGAGGTATCATTTTATTCGTGATTACGTATCAAAGGATGAAGTGAGACTTGAATACGTGAAGTCACAAGACCAAGTTGCGGATATCTTCACGAAAGCTTTGAAGTTCGACGTTTTCAATAAATTGCGTTTTTCACTTGGAGTCATGAATTTAGTTTAAGAGACGGTGTTGAAAATAATAAACCAAATTCATTGCATGGATTTGAAGAGTTTTTTCTTTTAATATTTTTTATTGGTCCATATTCTAATTTAATTGGACATAGTCTATTGGTTGGTCCTAATTATTTAGATAGAGTTAATTATTTTGAGTCTCTTGAGTTATCATATTTATTTACATGAAGATGAAGGGTGTTTGTCATTCATGTATAAATACTCCAAGTCTTGGAGTCATTTGTAAGAGTGGGAAAAAGTATCAAGAATAATATATTATCAAGTTTTATTCCTCCACTTCTATATTTTGTTAGTTTAGTATTATTTTATATGTTCTCCATTTTCTAACAACCACGACTCCAGAATCAGTGATAGTGAGCTACTCCTCCTCCCCGCGCTGGTCTTCATCGCTGTCAACGTTAACAACTGGCGTTTTGCTTGGATTGCCTTCATTTTCCACGGAAATGCTTCGAAATTGAGCTTCCTATGTAGAGTTACTGCACATTAATTCAAATATCAGAAAATCTCAGTCGCATTCGTACATGTTGTAAATTGTTGCTGTTTTCAACTGAAATATGGAAATTCTCACAGCAAATTAAAATCCAGGAATTGCACAAGAGGAAAAAAAATAAAAATCGATAGTTTATTAGTAGATTCAATATTCAAGCAGCAGGATTATTAACTGCAGAGTAATATCAAACAACAATATAATACACAATTTCATGAATTCAGAAAGGTGAATGTTCAGACCAACAAGTAACTCTACTTTCCCACCCATTTCCAAGCACTTCATAAATTTTTCCCAATAAATGCCAGTCTTCAGGCTCAAACTGTTAAAAGCCAAAATTGCATTGAATTTTATATCCCAACATAAAACACATAGTACTGAATTTTGGTATTATCACGAATATGAGCATGAATTCAAGGTATAGGCATCAAGGTTTGTTTTTTTCCCTTTTTCTTTTTTTACAGAGTTCATTTCAAGGTTCTGGAAACACATATACTAGTTTATCAAAAATAGGAGCAGATGAAAATGTTAACGGAACCACATGAGAATCTTAAGAATTTTAAAATGTCGATAAATGGGGAAAAGAGTGGGGAAACTAAGAAGTTGTACCGCAGGGAGGTAGAAAGAGGGAGAGAGGCGTTGGCCGAGAAAAGTGTTGGTGCCTAGACTTAGAGACGTGAACGAGCTTTGAAGAGCGGCCGAATCGACCTCATTCGCCTTCGATTTTATCTCGAATCTTTGAGAAACCCGCTCCGGATTTGGTGAAGAAGCCCCGTGGTTCTTCGAATGAATTAATCACTTGAAATCAACCGATTCAGCTTTCCCCTTGATCGAGGACAAATCGAGCTGGTGAAGATGAGGCAGCGGCGGATCGCCGCCGTTCGGCGAGCGTCGGGGAGGTTGATTAGGGTTAGCAAAAATGACGAAGAGGGAAATAAGAAGGAAGGGGGTCAATACATTTATTTTGAATGGACGGTGGAGATCAAGATATTTATTTTGAATGGACGGTGGAAATCAGTAGATCAACGAGCACCAGGATCCATGACATGGCATTGAATTTTGTGATTTCTATTTTTATTTTATATATACATTCTACGGAGGTTCACAAATAACCGCCGTAAAAACTCCAACATTCTACGGCGGTTATTCTCAAACCGCCGTTAAAATTAGTTGGCCTCCAGTTCTTACGTCGGTTCTCAAATAACCGCCGTAGAATGTTGAAGTTTTTACGGCTGTTTTTTTAAAACTGCAGTAGAATGTAGAAATATACGGAGGTTTTCAGAAAATTGCCGTTAACAGATTGATTTAACATCGATTTTTGGATAACCGCCGTTAAAACATACATTTAACGACAGTTTTCTAGAAAATCGCCGTAAAAACAAATTTAAAGGCGGTTTTTGCATAACCGCCATTAATAAGGCGCCTTAGTATCCTATTTCTGCAGTAGTGATATTTCACTGCTACGATGACTATGAAGGGATGCATAAGGAACCTAATCCTAACTGAGATGTGGTCTTCAAACATGGTGATATGCCCAGCTGGGGAATTTTCAGCATCATTTTTACCAGCCCCAGGAAGGACTGGAGCCATATTGTCGGGAAGATGGAGTTTTTTTATGAAGATAGGGAATAGCTTGGGATAAAAAAAAAAGCCAAAGACTCTCTATGGTAATCCTAGCACCTTATTGCAGAGGGGGCGGATGAGCATGCAAGGAAGAAGGGACTATGGTCACGGTATTGGGATGATTGAAATCGAGGTTAGAGGGAGGATTGTATGTTTGAGGATCGATTGTACAGGGAATAGTTGTTGGGATTTTTCGGGTCAGCATTAGAGTCTGGTTTTCCAGCTCGGCCCAGGTTGCATCACCGAAAGGCTCATCAATTAAGCCTTTTATAGGTAGAGTCTGGGTTCTTTTGTTGATGGTATCATGTCAATTAGGGCTTTTTCTACTGTTCTTCCTATTTAATGGGATTTCGACGGACTCAGTCTTAGAAATGCGATCAGGATTAGGGGCAGGATCTTTGAGCAGTTGGTATTAGGTTTTGGAGAATCAAAATTTTAGGAATTGGGAGATGCTGAAGTATTTTTATAGGAAGGAAAGAAAGAAAAAAAGTGCAAGCCTCCAAATGTTGGAAGACATTGGTGTTCTCTAGCTCAGAATCCAGTGGAGAGTAAATCATTTCGACTCTTTGGAGTGCACACACTAGTACAGAAACTGCATTCTAGAACATAAAAAAAGTCAAACCAGAAGGGTATTTTTAAAACTGTTCTGGATAGCACTTTCTAGAACGGTATTTTAAAATACCGTTCTGGAATGACGACTTTCCAGAACGGTAATTTCGATACCGTTCTGGAATGTTCATCAATCCAGAACGGTATTAAAATACCGTTCTAGAAAGTAGACATTTTAGAACAGTTATTGAAAAACCGTTCTGAATTATGAGTCGATCCAGAACGGTATTAAAATACCGTTCTAGAAAGTAGACATTTCAAAACAGTTATTGAAAAACCGTTCTGAATTATGAGTCGATCCAGAACGGTATTTTAATACCGTTCTGGTATATGTACATTCTAGAACGGTATTTAATACCGTTCTGGAATGTACGCCAATCCAGAACGGATTTGGAAAAACTGTTCTTGAAAGTATCTTCCAAATTAAATACCGCATAAATGAAAGTTTTTTGCCGCCCATTATTTTACTTTCCAGAACGGTATTATTAAAACCGTTCTAGAATGTACGTCAATTCAGAACAGTTTTAAAAATACCCTTCTGGATTGGCTTCGCCGATGCAGAACGGTATTTTAAATTCCAATCTCATTTACCAATTAAATAATTTCTCAGCCATTTTTTTTGTCAAACTCCTTTTCCTAATAAGTTCCTTCACCCCGTTTTTTCACTATAATTGTGGGGTGAATTGCCCGCGTTTTCTCTTGCAGATTCAAACCCATTGCCAATTAGGAAGGCGGTCTATGTCAGGTTATCTTCTTCTTCTAGGGTTTATGTGTGTCTTGWTTTTGGTACTTATGTATAATATAAATTATTCAACTGTTCAGTTCACGCCAATCATCTCACAAATACTAGTTCTTCACAGGAATTTGAATATCAAACTTGTTACTGCTCTGCAGTTCAGCCGACAGCGGATGCTTATTTCCTCGACCTGCCGGCGAAAGTGTAGGCATCACCGCTCCATTTTCCGGCCACTCATTCTAAACCACTGATTCTCTTCATCGGCAACCCAACAATGCCACCCATTACTCGAAAACTTCATTTTAAACCCCGACACTACAGCCCGAGTACTCTCTGATTGCCTCTCCTCGGGAAGGCACTCCACCGCACTCTATCTCCTCCTCCGCATCCCACCATCTCGCTCCTTCGTGTTCTACTGGAACAACATCATAAAGATGAGCGTCTCATCGCAGGATCAAAGGAACGCCCTCCTCCTGTTTGACGAAATGCGGAGGCTTGAATGGGTGCCTGATGGCTACACTTATCCTTACATTTTCAAAGCCTATGTACAATCGGTGCGGTGCACACGACAAAGCGCAGAAGCTGTTCGATGAAATGCTTCAGATTGGCATTTTCGATACGATCTCATGGAACTCGATTATATCTGTTTACTCACAGGTTGGTGAGTATAGAAGGGCTTTATGGCTGTTTGAAGAGATGGTTTCTAGAGGTGAGATAATGTTGCGAGCAGACGCGGTTAGCTTGGTAAATGTACTACCGGTCTGTGCTTCTCTCAAATRGTGGAGGACTGGGATGGAGATTCATGGTTATGCAATAAGGRGAGGTTTAATTGAGGATGTGTTTSTTGGGAATGCTATAATTGATATGTACGCTAAGTGTGGACTAATGGATGGGGCAAAGAATGTGTTTGATAGGATGGAGGTGAAGGATGTGGTTTCTTGGAATGCATTGGTCACGGGTTACACCCAAATTGGGAAATTTGATGTTGTGTTGAGATTGTTTGAGAGAATGAGGGAGACGGATATTGAACTGAACGTGGTGACGTGGAGTGCTGTGATTGCAMCGTATACTCAGAGAGGACTTGGGTACGAAGCACTTAATATTTTCATGGAGATGATWGTCTCAGGATCACAACCGAACGCAGTTACACTAGTCTCGGTTTTATCAGGTTCTGCAGCATGTGGCGCATTGGTTCAGGGAAAAGAAACTCACAGATTCAATGAGAAGGGTAATAAAGGCGGCCCCAAGGGTACAAAGGCAGTCCCTGATAGACACTGAGGTATGAATCATTATTGCATACTTTAAAGTAGGTTGTTTCTTGCATCAATTTACTGTATTGTATATTTTGTTGAGTGGGTTTAGATTCAAGTCAAAAAAAAAAAATTATTCAACTGTTGCTTTGTTCACAGGATTTTGAAAAATAACCAGTTGATTGGTCTAATCCCCTCGACACTTTCTCAGATTCCAAACTTGAAAATCTTGTGAGTTATATTTTGTTTATTCGGTTCTATTGGTTTAATTTTTTTTATCATGTGTTGTATTTCCTTCATTTACAATATTCAAGTTCATTTCTCTCTAGGGACTTAGCTCAGAACAAATTGAGTTAAATGAAATTTCTTGAAATTGTTAGAGATAAATTGCAAATTTAAATTATGGTAATACTAAGATCTCTTTTACCTTCAGACATTGGGTTGCGGGGTAACAAAATCCTAGGCACCCTCTCGTCTGATATGTGTCAGCTAAAGGGTTTGTGCTACTTGTAAGTTTTTTTCCCCTAAAATTTGAATTTTGCCTAACTGATGAATATTACGGAGAATTTAGTTAAACTTAATTTTTCCCATTTGCAGTGATGTTAGAAATAATAGTTTGAATTGTATCAGCAGGTGAGGCCTTGGAGCCAATTGCAGCAGCACCAATGAGCACATTGAGCCAGTCGACGAGACACCACGGCTGAGCAATTGTCGTCTTCTTGCTTCTGGGCTCAGCAAACTAGCTGACAATAACATTCAATTCAAAGAACCCTAGAAATATTGCTATCCATTTGATTGTTGTGTAATTATCACCGAACAAGCTGATTCTTTTTATTTTTATCTACCGAAATAAAGGAGGTTCGTTTGAATTAATCTGTTGGATCTGTACGGATTGGCCATGCGACGGTCGTCATCGGCGACGATCGGCCTCTCGAGAGAGGACTCCGCAACCAACGCCGAAGCCACCAACCAAGGCGCTGTAATTGTATCCGGTTTTGTCGCTGTTTCATAGTTAGTTGATTTGTTTGAAGCCGATTGCTGTAGATTTCTCGATGGCCGCCGATGCTCATGGCCCTAGTCCTAGGGGACTGCTTTGCAATGCCGGCACCGGTGCTGCGGCTGGTAAATCTAATTTACTCCACAGTTTTACTACTCTTTTACCTAGTCAACTCCTAACTAAAGAATTATAAATATTATTCAATTAGTTGTTATTACATTTAAGTGTTTTTACAGAAGCTGATGAATTTCTTGATTTGGAAGCCCTGTAATATCAAAACTAAGAGAGCATCAATATACGGAATATCTATTAGTTGTGGAGTTATTGGGTGTTTGTGGTTCTAATCAGCTTGCTGAAAGATCAATATGTTAACTTAGTCAAAATAGGAAATTATTTTATTTTGATAGCAAACCTGATATACAGTTGGGGGGCAGTGAGCAAAAATAATTGTGTAATTGTAAGTTCTTGTTGGTAATAAAAAAATAACTTCACAATTGGTCAGAGTCGAAATTAAATTGATTGCGGAGATTCTTATGATATTGAGTCCGATATCAAGTCATTGCGTAATTGTATTTTTTATTTATTTTTTGTTGGTCTTAACCACTTGCGATGTTATAAGAGTGAAAGTTTGGTATGAAACCAGAGGTGTGATTACAGCAGCTTTTGTGCGTTCATTTATGTTATTAGTCATAATCGTGTAATTACAAGTTGCTGGTCTTGGTTACTTGATATAATAAGGTGAGGCTTGAAATGAAATTGATTTTGAAAACTCTTATTTGMTGCAGGAGTGATTGCCACTARTTTTYTTTGTCCTCTAGATGTTATTAAGACTAGGTTACAGGCCCATGGGCTGCCACAGCTCAATAGTGCTAATATCAAAGGTAAGATTATCTATTTCTGTTGCTTGACATAATAGTATGTGGATTTGCAGGCATTTGGAATATCTGCTTTTTGTTACTGTTCGAGTAGAGCAGGCACTTTCTGGCCTGGACCCCAGCTCAGTCAGATTCAGTTCCATGCCTGGGCCGGGCTAGGCCTTGAAAAATGGCAACCCAAGAAAATTTGGCCCAGCTAGACCCACTCTGTCCGTTGAACTGCCGCCCCGCCCAGTTATTCTAAGTTTGAGTCCGTATTATAATGTTTTTGAGTTTAGCAGTTACAGTTACAAGGTGTATGCATTCTCTCTATTAGATGAAAGCATGGCGGTCATTTTTGTTTATCATTGGACAGGTAATGTTATTGTAGGGAGCCTATAATAGATATTTCAAAATGAGAGGTTACGTGGCATGTACCGTGGGCTTGCCCCTACGGTGCTTGCATTGCTTCCAAATTGGGCGGTAAGTTGATATCCGTTTTTAACCGTTGCAATCTGTTTGTTTTGGTTATCATGATGCTCACTGAAAAGGGCAGTAAGCCATTATTTCCTTTCTTTCAAAGCAAACAAATTCAATGATAAAATAATTGGCAGTCAGACTTTTGCAGGTGTATTTTACGATTTATGATCACTTGAAGAGTTTTCTTGGCGCTGATGGTTAGTTAGCAACTTACTTTTCTTAGTTTTTTTATTTTGAGCAAATAAGGCAGAACCATTTTGCCTTTTTATACTTTGAGATGAATAAGCAAACTGAACATTTTGTTTTGGTTACATATTGGATTATTGGGTATGAKTTGTATTTATGGAAATTGTAGATTTAAATCACCAGCTCTCTATTGGTGCAAATATGATGGTTGCTTCTGGTGCTGGGGCTGTAACAACAATTATGACAAATCCTCTTTGGGTTGTCAAGACAAGGCTTCAAATATGTCTATTGTTTAGTTATTGTTCTTGTTATTATTATTATTATTATTATTATTATTATTATTATTATTATTATTATTATTATTATTATTATTATTTATGTATTTGTTTATTTATTTACTATGGAAAATGGGTTTTCTTTAGATTTAATGCTACCTGCTTAGATCCAGCTAAGTTTAAGTATCCATGCAAATGCCAAATCTGATGTTTGTTTTATCTGTCATGCAGACACAAGGAATGAGAAAAGGTGTGGTGCCTTATAGGAGCACGCTATCTGCCTTTTCAAGAATTGCGCACGAGGAGGGTATTCGAGGATTATATAGGTTATTATCTATTTCTTAACATCAGGCAGATATCATATTTTCGAAAAAGATCGTCACTGGATTGACCTGTCCTTTTTTTGGATTTTCTTGGATCGTGCAGTGGTCTTGTGCCAGCTTTAGCCAGTATTAGTCATGTAGCGATTCAGTTTCCAACTTATGAGAAGATAAAAAGTTATTTGGCTGATCGAGGTTTGTGGTCGCTATATTCTGCCTTAAATGCTTTCTAATTATTATTTTCTACGCATTCATCTTCAATTCAACTTTCAACAGTGAAGAATGATCTAATGTGAAAGAATTTATAAAGATGATGGTAGCGTCCCCAGTTTAAAAAATATTCGCTTCTACCTTGACATATCCACACGAGGTACGAGGCAAAGAGAACAATCATTGGCTGCCTTTTTTTTAATTAACGGAATAATAATGAAATATATAAGATGTGGACAATCAATTATATTAGTGACTTTTGGACTTGCCATTTTTTTCATGTGGTATAATTGATTATTACTCATTTCCTTGTCATATTACATGGGCATTAATTGGCTCCCTGCAAATAATGATGTATAGGTGTTTTATGTTGTTATCGATGTGATGGTATTTCCACACATCATTGTAAAATATAAGTGTGTTGATTGATCAGGTTTAAGACTTTTTTTTATTACTTATTTGCAATTTTTATTATTTATTTTTATTTATTTTATTATTTTGTTATTTATTGATCTTGATATGTTCTACTTATGTTAATTGCGACATGGTATATGCTCTATGTGTGCAGGTAATGCAAGTGGCTCTTGAAAAAGCTAAAGTAACTGAGTAATATCATTCTGTAGTTGTTGTTACAATTTGTAGTTGTTGTTACAATTGGTACTAGCTTGAGCCTTTGTCTACATTTTTTTATTTTATTTTATTTTATTTTGTAACCCCCCTTGATTTTGTTATAATTTGTAGTTGTTGTTATAATTGGTACCAGCTTGAGCCTTTGTCTACATGTTTTTATTTTATTTTATTTTATTTTGTAACCCCCCCCTTGATTTTGGTGTATTCCTTCTTTCATTTCATTTCTTTTTTTTTTTAATTTTTTAAACTTTCTAGAAGGTAATTTTTTAAAACCGTTCTAGAAAATGGAGTTTCCAGAACGATATTTTAGAAAACCCGATCTGGAAGTATAACTTTCCAAATCGTTATTTTCAAAAATACCGTACTGGAAAGTTATACTTTCCAGATCAGGTTTTCTAAAATACCGTTCTGGAAAGTTATACTTTCCATAACGGTATCTCAGAAAACCGTTCTGGAAAGTATAATTTTCCAGAACGGTATTTCAGAAAACCGTTGTGGAATGTGGCGGACCAAGATGGGATGATACCATTCTAGAACAGAAAATTTATTTTCTAGAACGCTTTTTTTTTCCTTCTAGAAAGTCTGCCAGTCCAGAAGGGTAAAAAAAGGCGTTCTGGAAAGTACAGACTTTCTAGAACTATGTCACTACAGAAGGCACAGAAAGGCATTCTGGATAGGCAGAAAGATATGCAGTTTCTGCACTAGTGACAAAAAAAGGCAAGCTTCTCCCTCATCTCACTGAGAAGATGCTACCCAGAGACGTGGAGAAGTTGGGCGAGCTGAATAAGGATGATAAAATTGATAGTGCCACTCAACTACTGGGATAAGCTTATTATCTCTACTCTCTTAAACTGATTTATATATCTTATCCAAACAGATCAAATTCTATGTTTATATTTTATTATTTTGTCCCAACCTTCAAGTCATTGATGAGTGACATGAAGCATAATGAAGCCAACATCTGGAAAGGCCAATTGACGTCATTGTAAGAGAGGATCAACATCTACCAGTCCAAAGAGAAGGCCCTAAAGAAGCAGCTGACTCTTGAACAAGAAAAGACGACAGACCTGGAGGTGAGAACCTCCCACCTCTTATTTTTTGGAAGATGAGCTAACTTTCCTAAATGCTAAATATGATCAATTGAAAGATGCTCAAGAAGACGTGCATCAACATGGAAAAGAGGAAGGCTTATCTGAAGGTTGTCGCACCATCTTAAGGAGCAAGTGGGCTGAATCTTCATGGAGCAATACTATGCGGAGCTGTTCCAAAGATATTGCAACTCAATGGCTTAGCTCCAAAGTCTAGGTGTATCCCACGGAGAGAAATTATACCATGCCCTAGATCGAGCTGGGGTAGCTGAAGAAGGCCAACATAAACTTCTCATTTGACAAGAGAAATCTGTTGAGGGTCTTTTACAGTTGGGAAGGTGATGAGTCCATTCCTCCCACATTTTCCTGGTGGCGACCAGCTATAACAAATGCTATCATAAAAGGGCAACTCGTCTAAGAGCTCTAATTTCCTTTAGAACTATTGGCTCCAATGAGCCTTGATGCAGCTACAATGAGCTCACCATCCAACTCTCCACCACCTACTCTTACAAACTAAATTTCGTACTTTTGTACTTTTGCGATGTCTAGCATCAAAACAATTAATATTATGTAATATGCAACTCTCCCTTTTCATATTAATCATTATATTTTGGCACCAGCTAAGTATAACCTACTTTACCAGATTATCTTTATTGCTATTTATCTTTCTCAAAGAGGGATCGCTGTATTAATCTTAACAAGCAAAGCAACCAAACATTCAAATACCTCCATGTGATCAGGCTCATTATCCGAAGTATAAATCATGTACCTTTTCGCATAAATAAGATACAAATAAAAAAGGTATTCCATAATTAGAGATATATTGTAGAATACACCTCTTATCATTTAGCTTTTCCTACTCTTCTCTGTCTCAAGATGGTTTTTCTCCAACATGCAGACATACGAATTGTCACTTTGATGACCAAATCCAACACCCAAACTCAAGATCTTTATAGCTTACTAAACAAAACTGTGGATATTCTCAAACGTTGTAACCATATTTAGATTTCCTATGTGTTCAAACTAATAGAAGCACTGATAGGATACATATTGCACGTGGTCATAGCCATAACTCGACGACCTCCATGTTCCACCTTAAGGAGCATTGAATAGGACATGTATTATATGTGGTTGCAATCGTAGAAATTGTTGTAAAAATTGAGCACAAAAGGAAAAGTATTTATCACTATAACTAGAAAATAGAAAATAGAGAAAGGAATTTAGTCGAGTCGAGTGTAAAACTCTTTCCGCAAGACGAAATTGCCCCGATAGTACTCTTCGATTTTGGCAATTCGTCCCCAAAAATAAAACGACTACGTCTCTAGTATAACAACACTGTAAATACTAGAGTTTCGGCGAACTGGAAGAGTTTGGACAGAGCGATGAGAATGAAAGAATGCAGAATGGGAGAAAACTTGTATGCTGTGTTGTGTGATCTGTATATATTGAAGCATGGACCTCTCTCCCTTATATAGGAGTTCCACCGGAGGGGTATTGAAAGCAGCATAATGACGGTCAGGTGAGGTAACGTTCATACATTAAGTTGCATAGCGTTACTTACCATTTTCGTACGTTTGAAACGTACCTGAACGGTCAGGAGTGGCTAAAAGGGTAGTATGGGGTGATTCGGGACACCAATTCGGACGACCTAAGTCGGACCAACCAATCAGACCAATTCTCCAAGGTACAAGGGCCAAGGTCTGGGTCTGGGCTCGGGCTCGACTCCGCCGGAGGCGGACGGGCGAACCCAAGTCTGAGGGCCCGCGTGAGCTCTATTCCCACAAAGTCCACTATATCCGCTGGGCCACTTGATGTCCACTCATAAAAAGTAATCACATTTAAACTCCCTTCCACATTGATTATCATTTAATGTGGGATAAAAAAAATACACCTAACAACCGTTCAACTTCGAAGTACTATTTCTCACTCACTATTAATTGGATTTGAGAAATTCAAAGAATATGATTTACTACATAAAACGTAGATCGAGCCTACAATATTCGATAAGACAAATTTTCGCTATAACATTAAAAGGATTAAATCCAATTGAACAACAATCCCCCACATGAGTGAAAATAGCCAAAAAGAAAACATGTATGCAAATACGTAACTCAGTCCTGAAGAAGAGAATAGGGATAGGTGGCTTGTAGCCTTGAACCCTCCTTAGTTAATACTACCGAGCATACCGGCGGATTAGTGAACATAATTCTTGAACTATTCCCCTTTGTGTATACTAGACAATAGTACCAACCCACTAAGGTCTCAAAATTCTTTCGTTCTCACGTTTGTGTCCGTTTCTGGCCATGGACAACTTCTTTGGATTCATAAGCATTCAGTAGAAGCGGCCCTCACTTCTCGCTTACATAGGTGATTCTTAAAATGAGTATTCTGTCATACTCAAGTGAATGACCTGCACATGAATCATTAAAAATCAGAGATTTATCCTCACCACGTGACAGATTAAAACTCCACTTTTTCCGTTAGGGAATAGGGTCGTAGAGTTTTACTTACCCAGACTTTTATAGTTTAGTTTTCCCATAGAACCAAGTTTGTGGGATCTCCACTCATCATGGTTGGGTTTGCACTACAATCATTTTTAAGATGTGGATTTTACTCCCATTCCTTCTAACAACTTATATATTTGATCTCGAGCTATGTTTTTAGTAAACGGATCCGCTAGATTATCTATCGACTTTACGTAGTCAACTGAGATAACCCCACTCAGTATAAAATATCTTACGGTGTTATGTCTCCGACGAATATGTCGAGACTTACCGTTATACAGATCACTTTTTGCCCTTCCAATAGCAGCTTAACTATCGCAGTGAAGCATTACTGGCAGCACGGGATTATCTTCCAGAAAGTTATGAAGCCATTCTGCTTCTTCACCTGCTTTATCTAAAGTGATAAACTCAGATTTCATGGTGGATCGAGCTATACAAGTCTGTTTAGTGGATCTCCAAGAAACAGCTCCTCCCTCTATTACAAACACATACCCACTCATCGACAACGAGTCCTTTGAGTAGGATATCCAGTTTGCATCACAATAACCTTCAAGTACCCTGGGGTATCTACAATAATGTAGTCCGGAGTATACTTTAAGTATATCAAAACTCTCACAAGCGCTTTCCAGTGTTCTCCGCTTGGATTGCTCGTATATCGACTCGGTTTGTTTACCGAGCAAGCTAGATCAGGTCTTGTACAATTAGAGATGTACATTAGATATCCAATGAGCCTATCATAGTCCTTCTGAGCAACGGGGTCACCTCTGTTCTTACTCAAGTGAACATTGAGTTCCAACGGTGTCTTTGCTGGAAGACTATCGTAAGCATTGAATTTCTTGATTACTTTCTCAATGTAATGAGGTTGTTACAAGACAATTCCATCTGGAGTTCTTATAATTCTTATACCAAGAATTATGTCAGCAACTCCCAGATCCTTCATGTCAAAATCTCTTTTTAACTTGAGCTTCATCTCATTAATCACTTGTAGGTTACTACACATGATTAACATATCATCTACATAAAGGCATACTATAAAAAATCCGTCTTTAGTTTTCTAAATGTAGACACACTTGTCGCACTAGTTTATCTTGAAGCCATTTGACATCATCACTTTGTCAAATTTCAAGTGCCATTGTAAAGGTGCTTGTTTCAAGCCATATAAAGACTTAAACCATTTGCACACCTTTCTTTCTTGTCCAAGTTATACAAAACCCTCAGGTTGTTCCATATAGATTTCCTCTTCTAAATTGCCATTTAGAAAAACTATTTTTACATCCATTTGGTTAATCTCAAGATTGTGCAAAGCAGCAATTGCTAGAAGCACCCGGATAGAGGTAATTCTCGTCACAGGAGAGTATCAAAGAAATCATATCCCTCCTTCTGGAGAAATCCTTTCACAACCAGACGAGCTTTATACTTATCGATTGATCCATCAGATCTGAACTTTTGTTTCAGAATCTATTTACTCCCTACAGGTTTACAACCTTCTGGTAAATCAGTCAGAATCCACGTATAGTTCTGCATGATCGAATCGGTGTCGCTCTGAATAACTTCCTTCCAAAATGGACTATCGGTCTGGGAAAAAGCTTCTTTTAATGAAGTTGGTTCTTCATGCAAGATGAAAACCACATAGTCGGGACCGAATTCCTTCGCAACTTTAGCTCCAGTGCTTCGCCAGGGAGTTAGAGCTTCAAGTTCTGAACCAGGTCATTTACGAGACTAAGGTTCTACCCCCACAAGTTAGTGACTTGAAGTTCCTTCAGCATTACCAGTGTTTGAACTGAATGCAGCTTTATCCTTAAAAGGATAGATATCTTCAAAGAATATCGCATTCCTTGACTCAATGGTAGTTCCGACATTCATGTCCAGAACTTCTGACCTATGAATTATAAATCGATAGGCGCTACTATTTAGTGCATAGCCAATAAAGATACAATCAACCATTTTGGGTCCGATTATCACCTGCTTCGGTAGAGTCACTTCTACATTCGCTAAACATCCCCACACTTTGAGGTATTTATAAGAAGGTTTCCTACCTTCCCACAACTTATAGGGAGTTTCGTCCCTACATTTAAGTGGAATTTTATTGAGGATAAATTTAGCCGTTAAAACAGCTTCCCCCCACATGTTCTGAGGTAACCCAGAACTAATCCACAACTCATTCATCATCTCTTTCAAAGTACGATTCTTTCGTTCGGCAACGTCGTTCGATTGAGGTGCATACGGAGCTGTAGTTTGATGAATTATGCCACTTTCGTTGAACAACTCTTCAGATGAAGCTACGTATTATCCTCCTCTATCACTTCGAATAGTTTTGATTTTGCAGTTAAGTTGATTTTTGGCTTCACTTTTGAAGTTCTCAAAAGCTTCAATAACCTCATCTTTACCTCTCAAAAGGTAAAGGTAACAAAACCTTGTGCAATCGTCAATAAAAGTAATAAAATACCTTTTGCCACCTCTGGTTTGCACAAAATTTAAATCACATACATCCGTGTGAATTAATTCTAGAGGTGTCGTGCTCCTTTCTACCAATTTAAATGGTAAATTTGTCATTTTTTCTTCTACACAAATTCACACTTACTTTTATGAACAAATTCATGTACTTTAAGCAAATTTAGATTTGAAAATCATTTTATAGAATTTTACATGGCCTAATCTACAATGCCATAATTTGGAGCACTCAGTCAAGTAAGAGGAATCATAAGCAATTTTATTAATGATAGGTTTTGGGCGTATAGCCATTACACTAAGTTTGAACAATCCATATGTAAGGTAACCTTTACCCAGAGATGTTCCAAACTTAGACAATACAAACTTATTAGCCTCAAATACAAGTTTAAAACCACGACTAACTAGAACTGAACCAGAGACTAAACTCTTCCGGATGTCCGAAACGTGCAGCACCTCATTCAGAGTGATCTCCTTGTCGGAGGTCATTTTTAGGACAACCGAATCAACACCTGCAACTTGCGAAGAGGCCTTGTTTCCCATGTTCAACTTTCTTCCCTCACAGGTATGGTATTTCGAGAACAAGCTCCGGTCTGCACACACATGGGCGGTTGCAGCAATGTTGATGAACCATTGACCACGGTTCTCGACCACATTAGCTTCCTAAGTGATAACCGCAATAAGATCATCACTAGTCAGCTCTCTCTCGGCTAAGTGGGCACTCCGCCTGGTCTTCTTTTTCTTTGGCTTGCGACAGTTCTTAGATAGGTGTCCAGGTTTGCCACAATTGAAGCAGTTGCCATTGAACTTCTGAGAAGAAGGATCTTTCGGCTTTGCGTTTCCAGGACGCGGCCTCTTCTTTGAGTTGTCTCCTCGTTCAAGTAGGTTCACCCAAGGTTCGATCGAACCTTCCAACTTCTGGTACTGAACTCAAACTTTGGACTCAATTCGTACCTTCTGAATTACATCTTCAAGAGACATCTCCTTTCTCTTGTGCTTGGGATAGGTCTTGAAGTCTTTCCAGTTCGGAGGAAGCTTATCAATCATGGCAGCAGCCGTGAAAGCATCATAAAGAACCATCCCCTCGGCGTGGACATTTTTCACCAGCATTTAGAATTGTTGAACTTGTTCCATAACCAGGCGAGAATTAACCATTTTGTAGTCCATGAAATTTGTGACTACAAATTTCTTAGTACCAGCCTCGTCAGAGCTGTACTTCTTCTCGAGTGCCTCCCAGATTTTCTTGGAGGTCTTTACGTTCGAGTACACGTTAGTTAGACTATCTTCCAGGCTACTCAGGAGAAAGCCTTTACACAGATAGTCACCGTTGTGCCAATTATCGTAGGCAGCGCAAATGGTGAAACTGGTCTCGGACTCATCCGGAGTGGCTGGTTCATCTTCCTTCACGAAGTTAGCGAAGCCAAGCATCGTAAGGTAGAAAAACATCTTTTGTTGCCATCTTTTGAAGCCTTCACCATTGAATTTAGGAGGCTTCTCCACAACAGGCATAATCCATGAGGAGTGCACCGGAGCGATCATAGTTGGAACAAACGTGCCCATCGTACTCGTTGAATGGGTAGTTGAAACAGATGAATATATCGGCAGAGCAGTTGCGAACATGCTTGGAACCGTAGTTCCCGTCATCACAACCGAAGCTGACACAGTTTGGACCGAAGTCCCCATCCCATAAGAGATCGTTCCAACAAACAAAGTTGTGGCTGAGGTCAGTTGGGTCGACGAGATGCGCCTCATCAGCGTCTCCAGAAGGGTGTCGAGAGTCCCTTGGTTGAGGAGAAAATCAGCATGAGTGGTGTTCATGCTTGGCGTAAACGGGGTAATTTAATCTGCCGATGCATTCGTTCGGCCAAATGTGGAGTTGTTCGTGACTGCAGGGGCAGAGAGCATCGTTGGAATGCCAGGGAAAGCGGAGGAGGTATTAGCAGGAGCGGTCGAGCTTATCGATCCAAGTGGAAAGTCTGTCGTTGTGTTAGAGGTAGACATCTTTTAGTAGTGATATTAAATAGCACAAACAATTTCGCTATTTTTTAGTGAAATGAGACGAAAACGAACAGAAGGAATCTCTCTTCCGAAGATAAACAACTGTTGAGTACTTTCAAACTTAATGATAAGACACTGTCACATCCTTGAAATGTTGTGATGATAATACCTTTATTTTCCTCTTTATTCAACCCCAAATGATTAGCATCCAGAACACATGTTAAAAATGATGAAGAGCTGACCTGCATCGTGTTGTTTTATGTCTGTCTCTTTCCTAATTTTCAACCTACTAAGTTAATTATTATTATTATTATTATTATTATTATTATTATCATCATCATTTATTATTGTTATTGTAATTATTATTATTATCTCGTTCTGATAGCTGTCTCACCTAGGTAGTTAGTGCATGTTTTGGAGTAGGGTGAATAATTAGAATTGGATAAATATTTTGTTCGAAGTTATTTGAGTTTCTATCAATATTTATTTAATATGTTTAAAATGTTTATGATTTGATAATTAATCCAATTAAATTGGAAAAAAATATAATCGGGCTCGACTTCAATAATTTCATTTTCAATTTTCCACTAACAATATAAATGTCATTTTTCATTAACCGAATTGACTTCAGGGAAAGTATTTATCACTATAACTAGAAAATAGAAAATAGAGAAAGGAACTTTAGTCGAGTCGAGTGTAAAACTCTTTCCGCAAGATGAAATTGCCTCGGTAATGCTCTTCGGTTTTGGCAATTCGTCCCCAAAGATAAAACGACTACGTCTCTAGTATAACAGCACCGTAAATATTAGAGCTCCGGCGAACTGGACGAGTTTGGACAGAGCGATGAGAAAGAAAGAATGCAGAATGGGAGAAAACTTGTATGTTGTGTTGTGTGATCTGTGTATATTGAAGCATGGACCTCTCTCCCTTATATAGGGGTTCCACCGGAGGGGTATTGAAAGCAGCATAATGACGGTCAGGTGAGGTAATGTTCATGCATTAAGTTGCATAACGTTACTTACCATTTTCGTACGTTTGAAATGTACCTGAACGGTCAGGAGTGGCTAAAAGGCTAAAACGGTAGCCTGGGGTGATTCGGGAAACCAATTCGGACGACCCAAGTCGGACCAATTCTCCAAGGTCTGGATCCGGGTCCGGGCTAGGGCTCGGCTCCGCTCGGCTCCGCCGGAGGCAAACGGGTGAACCCAATTCTGAGGGCCCGCATGTGCTCTGTTCACACAAAGTCCACAATATCCGCTGGGCCACTTGATGTCAACTCATAAAAAGTAATCACATCTAAACTCCCTTCCACATTGATTATCATTCAATATGGGATAAACAAAAATACACCTAACAACATTTCAACTTCGAAGTACTATTTCTCACTCATTATTAATTGGATTTGAGAAATTCAAAAGGCTATGATTAACTACACGAAACGTAATTCGAGCCTACAATATTAGATAAGACGAATTTTCGCTATAACATTAAAAGTATTAAATCTAATTTAACAACAGAAATACCACCTCCACATTTGACCCTAAGAGACATCAAATAAGATAAGTATTACACGTGGTCGCTGCCGTAGCTCAACCACCTCCACATGTCATCCTAAGGAGCATCAAATATGACAATTATTACATGTGGTCACATTTTTGGTTCAACCACCTCCATGTTCAACCCTAGGGATCATTCAATAGGATAGGTATTACACATGGTTGCAAGCGTAGCTCAACCATCTACACATTTGACTCCAAGGAGCTTTGAATAGGGCAAGTATTGCACATGGTCACAGCCGTAGCTCGAGTACCTCCACAGTTGACCCCAAGGATCATTAAATAGGATAAGTATTACACGTGGTCTCAATCGTAGCTTGACCACCTCCATATTTGACCCAAAAGAGCATCGAATAGGATAAGTTGAAGCATCCACACAAATATTTGGAAAGAAAACTCTTATTCATTATAGTTCAATTATACTCCAAAAAGTCATAAAATAGAACATAAGTAAGCATAAGTATTAATACATGTATAATACTTTATAAGATGACATACGTTTCAGGTTCAAGGAACTGACTTCCCGTTATCATCTTCCAAAACATATGCTCCTCCTGTTAAGACATTGATTATCTTGTATGGCCCCTCATAGTTGGGATCCAATGTACCTATATGATATATTGCATCAAATCTTATCCATTCAAGATCTCCTACCTAAAACTATAATTTCCCTAATCGTTGATTAGAAGCAGCTTGCACCTTCTATTTGTACCTCTCCATCCTAATAGTTGCTTCCTCTCTTACCTCGCCAATAACCTTCAAAGCTTCCCTTGCCAATTTCTAATTTACCTCCGGATCAAAAACTTGCAACCTATGAGAATCGATAGCAATCTACGCTAAAATGACAACTTTCATTCGTTAAACCGAATTAAAAGGATATTCCCTCATCATAGATCGAGGTGTGGTGCGATAAGCCCATAGAACCAATGGCAGCTTGTCAACTTAAAGCCTCCTAATTTTTTCATTCGTATCTTGATACCTTGAACCCCAATCCTATTAGTGACCTCGACCTGTTAGTTGGCTTGCGGATGCGCCACCAAGGCGAAGCTCTATTTTATTTTAACCTGTTTACACCAAACTTGCATATTCTTTCCATTGAATTAGGTGCCATTACCATAGATAATCACACGTAGGACTCCATACCTACAAAAGATGTAATCCAAAACAAAGATCATCATTCTATGCTCAGTGATGGAGACCACAATCTAGAGTAGGGCTAACGTGGCAGTACTGAGGAGGGCTAACGTGGCAGTACTGGAAAGGGCGCGAAAATAAAGTAATGGCTTTGGGAAATGAACCAACACCATTAACGCCTGTAATTAGGCTTCAAGCGGATTTCTTGGGATCCGTGCAAAGCACAAGTAATAGACGTGTGGGTCCTCACTTATGACGAACACCCCTGGGGTATAACAGCTCAACCCCAATACCCGTAGGGGGGAGGAGTTGATGGGGCAATAGACTAGTTAGACCTAATTTGGGCTAGATCTGATTTGGAAGATCTGGAGTAGTACGAATAAAACAAAATCGGCTTGGATTGAGCGAGGGTTTGGCTAGACCTGTTGGGAAAATAGGACGTCAGGAAGGATGGGTACAGCTCTCCTTTTCTCCTGAGCTGATAGGAACGCTCTACCAAAAAATGCTTGACCGGAGCCAAGCCTGGTACTGACGCTGAGCTGATACAGAGAAAGAGGAAGACCTGAAATGGGGAAGACCTGTTTTTCGGACTCTTAATAAGGAGACAAGTGGGACAACTTGTCAGAATTAGTTGCGTAACGGCCCGTGATTCGCGGCATGTGCTCCTGGGATCCCGGCTGGGGTCCCCACTAGGAAAAACTATAAGTATCTCAGCCCCAAGGCTGAGAAAAGGGAGTCATTTTTTAAGCATTCCTTTTTATTTTTCTGGAAAACACCTCAAACGCTTGCTGATTGAAGCATCGGAGAGGTTTCCACCGGAAAACCACCGGTGGTCCTTTCTAACTCATGTTTGTGGTGCAGGTCTGGGAGGTGTTCGTGTTTCAGGCATCATTCCAGGCGTTGGTCATTTTTGGGAGGAAACAATGTATATAAAGAATCGAGGTTTAATAGATAATTTTTTTTGTCTATATTAATATAATCTCATTTGCTTGTCAATTTATATTTTTGTCTATAGTAAAATATCCAGATCTTATTTTATTTTTAATAAGAAAAATATAAGTCGACAAGCAAATGAAATTATAATAATACGGATATTGTTTATATGACAATATTAATAACTTATGTAAGTTTTAACATGTACTGTTCAACTTTCTCTATCTCTTGCTTGCTAAATCATCTTGTCTCATGTTTTTTGTATACTAAAAAATAAAATCTTTAATCATGTGTATTTGTCTTGTACTTGCCAAACATGCTTCTCATAAAAAAAAACTATTAATTTGATACAATATACCTTAAAAATAGATTCAAAACATAAACAAAAGATTTATTGAATTTTGAAATCAAAAAGTTCTGGTAAGTTTTCATAAATGCATCCTGGAGTACAAGCTCTGATAAAATGCATCCTGAAGTATACATGTTTAAAATGATGCAACCTCACTAGCGAGTTCAGGTGACTTCCGATGAGTCGCGGTGAGTTTGCTGGTTGGAGGATTGACTCGTACGTATTTGTATATGTTTCGAGTCATTTTTTAGTCTTTTTGTTGTCTTTTCGGGTTAAGATTAAGATATTTTGCATAATTTTGCATTGTACAACTTTTTACTTAACTTTTCGATTTCTCGATCATTAATTGGTCCTTTTGAGATAATTTATGTATTTCTCATGCAGCTAGGGCGCTTGACGAGTCTGGGATTTTAAGAGGATTAAGCTCGTAAGACCGTTACGAGAATCAAGACATAAGGACGAGAAAGTCAGCGCCGAGAAGTAGCCACAAGGATACTCATCCGGTCGGATGGATCTGACATCCGGATGGACTAAAATCAATAGACTCACATCCGGTCAAATGGATCTGACATTCGATCGGATTGGCTTGCAAAGACCCCCATCTGATCGGACTCTTCAGGCCATCCGGCCGGATGCAATCGTTACAAACTCGGATTTTCAAAATATTTTCAGTTACACAGGAATTGAAATGGGATTTTTACTACAAAAAGAGCAGAGGCATCTGACCTAGAGAGTATCTTGGATTGATCTCCTTTTGATCACCATCTTTCGACACATCTTACCATACGATCTATCAGGGGAGCCATTCTTGGCAATATAGAGTGAACGATTCATTATAGCCCTCACGGTAATTTGACCCGTTTGTTAGTTGATCATTGATCACAGGAATCGAGGGTTCGTGAAAAGCTTTCAGATTCATTGCATAAAGTACCTCTTCTCTTGAATCGCTGGAGATAGTGTAGCTTTCAACTTTTGTGTTGATCAATCTTTAGCTTAGTTTCAGTAACCTCTAAACTCTATTTCTAATTTATAGTTGTGAATGTTTCGGTTTGTTATCTTTTATTTGGAATCGAAATATTGTGGTTTATTTTTAATCCTTGTGAATGAGTTGGTTTATATGTTAAGATTTGTGTTGATTAATTCAGTTAATAATAATCTTGCTTTTATTTGAGTGTTAGTTTGGTAATTGATCTTATTATAATCATAGTTCGCTAATGCCTTTAATATGTTCGATTAAATTCATGAATGATAATTGGTAATTTAATCTTCATGTTAAGTTTTAAATAGCTTATAAATTAGTTTAGAAATTCGTTGTTAAGTTCTTGCATAGAGATTGACACTCTCGTTGCAAGATTAGTTTCAAGATTTCTAGTTTGTTAAAATAATAAAATCAAAAACCCCTGTCGATCGTGTGAACTTGTGATTTTCTTTATAATAAACATCGTCAACTCCGAATTTCCACTCCTCGAGAGAATCGACTTGGTTTAACTTGCAAGTCTACAGTGACCCCGTTCTCTTGCGGGCGAACTTGTTTCCAAAACATAGATGCGCATTGTTTAACTTGATTTTAATTTTGAAAGCACAAAAGTTTCGACTCAAAATTTGGCGCCATTGCCAGGGAGTGGCAAAGTTGTTGACGAAGTTTATTTGTGTTAAAGTTTTTATGTTTTATATATGTATAATTGTTTTGGTTTGCCACTCGATGCGTTGATGTTGTTTGGTTGTTGATGCAAGGTCGAAGAAGCCTTAGAGGTGAACTGAACCCATTCATAAATAGCATCAAACGATTAAGGAGACCGAGCCAACTCTTTCCTTCCCCCGACGGGAATCCATCCGAATAAGCCCCAGCTACCATAACAATCATTCCACATTATGGCAGCCTAGGAACTAGAGGAAGAGGAGGAGGAACGAATGGTGGTCGATGGATGACACGACAACCGCACTCCCCCTCGCGATCAATCATACGGCATGCCACCCGATGATGACATGCATGTAAGAGATCAAAAAAATGACGTACGGGACAAAGACCTGCAAATGTTTGCTCTTATCGAGAACCAAGTGCACAATCAAGATGAGGGACAAAGAGGACCCGAGATCCCTCGATGACGGAAACAACAGGGGGGCCAAGTCCCAAGACGATCGTCGAGTCATGATGCCAGAAAATCCAAATGACGACCCTCCAATCATCCGAACACCTCAGCACTTCTGGAATCGAGAAGAAGCCCGAGCCTTCAATGCTTGGGAAAGTCAGGAGTTCGAGCACAACCACATTGGTAATGGCGGGCCCCATCCCCAAAACAACCAACATGACCACCATGAATTTGAGAGTCAGGAGTGAGAACCGAATCATTTCTGAAACAGAGGAGAGGGGCGACCGTATCGCGTTTGGCAAGAAGAAGATGCCTGAAAGGACGTATACGATGATGAGGATTACCGACATTACGAGGATGCCCAATATTATGGAAATTATGAAGATTACGGTGGAAGAAGAAACTTTGAGAGACGAGCTAATTTTGGTGGGGGACGAGCCCCATGATATCCGAACGAGCGCTGACAAAGCAATCTCGTGTGTCCAACCATCAGTTCATTCAGCTCGGTTATAATCTTAGGCCCCGTGGCCCGATATTATGACTTGAAGTCCAACCATGCAAGCCAACTACCAATTTTCTACGGCATGCCAAACGAAGACCCAGTCGATTTCATTCGAGAGTTCTATGCGGTGGTGTCCAGAGTTCCAGCTCGAGGACTAACCCTAGGGTAATTGAGAATGAGGTGCTTCCCGAGTACCCTGAAGGAGAAAGTGAAGCGGTGGCTTCTATCATTGCAACCCAATTCCCTGACCAATTGGGATTTGGTTTACAAGAAGTTCATGGGCAGGTTTTACTCGGCCCAAACAATGGAAAAGTTGAGGAGAGAAATTACCAACTTCAAGCAAATGGACCAACTTCGAGCAAATGGACGATGAGTCATTCCACGAGGCATGGGAGTGTTACAAGAAGATCCTCCACGCATGCCCACATCACAACAACAGTGCAGAAATGGTAAACAACTATTTCCATGATGGGTTGCTGCCAATCGATAAGAAGCAAGTGGAAGAAAAGACCATTGATTTTAGAGATTTGACTGCAAGGGAAGCATGGGGTCTATTTGAGCTCATGGGGGAGAAATCAAAGTAGACAAGCTCCCGGCCAAGAAAAGTTAAAGTGAACGAAGTGTCAACTTCTCGGGAGGAGAACGATAATATTGAGGATCTCACGAAGCAAGTGGCATTATTGAAAAGCATGATGAAGCGAGAGGAGGAGTTATTACAGCATTCACACGAAACGTGTGGTATTTGCGAGCATTCGGACATGGAGCTAATGCGTGTCAGGTGACGTTTGATGAAGATGAGGAAGAAGAGGTGAACGCCATTCAGAATTTTTAGCCCAACAACAAATCGGGTCAAAAGTTCACCAAAAACTACGATCCCTATTCGAATATATACAATCCTGGAAATGTCAAAGCAGACAGATCCTCAGTATCTAGCGACGCCTCCCCCGAACAGAAATCAAGGAGGCCCAAGTAACTATAATTCCTATCCAAACAAAGGCTAAGGGAACTATCAACAACGCCCTCCGCAAGGAGCAAATAATTCAGGCCAACAACAAGACCAAGCCACACAACAACAACAAACTCCACCTCCATTGAATCCCGGTAAGGAGTTGCGGTTGTGGCGACATCAACAAGTGTTCGAGACCTTACACAACCAAGAAGAGACTCTTCAAACCATCGAGGAAAAAAAGCATACCAAGAAACAAATGTACAAGTTGGAGATGATGATGGGAAATATCTCCGCATCCTTAGCAAAGCTCGGAACTGACCTCGGGAAGCTTCCTAGTCAACCCGAACAAGCAATGACAATAAATGTACTCCAAGGAGGAAATGAAGTTAACAATGGGGTCGAAGGGTTGTAAAAAGAAGAGATTGAGGACAAACTAATCTCGGAAGGAGAAGAGGCATGTTCTGACGTGGCACCCTTGAATGGCAAAAAGGCGGAAATTGAGGGGATTCACAAATCCCAATATAGATACGTTCTAGGTTCTCTTACCGGGAACTTTCCACCCAAGGGAGTAAATTCGAACAAGGGAAGCACAGTCAAGGCATTCGGTCAGATGAGCCAAGAATCTGGCCGGATTGCAATGATAGAAGAGGTGTCCGGTCAAGAATCCGATCGGATTGGAAAACAGAATAAAATGTCCAACTGGAAGGACGAGAAAATCTGGTCGGACAGAAGAATAGTGGGTTCATCAGAAAACTCATCCGACCGGATTGACGGGAAGATCCGATTGGATAACAAAAATTTGCACTCATCCGACCGGACACACGAGAATATCCGGTCGGACAACAAGACAGAAGTTGTATCCGAATGGACTGGTACTGGTATCCGGTCGGATATCATTCTTGAGCCGAGGAATTCCAGCCATGTCAAACCACAATGAGTGATTCGAGACTCCATGTCGTTTCCAAGTCGTCTCAAGCCGGCAAGGGAGAATAAGAAGTTTATGGAGATTTATAACATGTTCAAGAATATGAACATCGACCTTCCATTACTCGACGTGATCAAAGTGATGCAAGTATACGTAGAGTTCTTCAAAGAGCTCGCATCAAAAGAGAGATAATTTGAAATAAATGAACGAATTATGTCGGCAAAGGAAGTGAAGGCCAAATGCCACCAAGCGATACTGCCGAAAGTAAGTGATCCCTGGAGTTTTTGCATTACGATGACTCTAGGGGATGGGAAAAAGGCACGAGGTATGCTCGATCTAGGGGCAGAGATCAACTTGATGCCCTACGCCCTTTTCAAAAAACTCGATCTTGGAGTAATGAAGCCAGCAAGCATGCGACTTCAACTAGCCGACCGCTCGGTGAGATACCCGCTGGGGGTGGTCGAAGACGTTTTGGTGAAAGTCGGATCATTAATAGTCTCCGTGGATCTTGTAATTCTAAACGTCGGAGAAGTGTCCCATGAAAGCAGGGAGCATATGATTCTCTTGGGTCAACCATTCATAGAATCCTCACACTCCATAATTGAAGTGCGTCAAGGAAAGATAACACTGTCCAATTTTGACAAGTCAGTGACATTCTCACTCAAAGACACCCAGAATGCTCCATCACCTCCTTCGGGTTCTGATTATTCTTATCTCAAATTTGTGCACCAATGCATGAAGGAGTTATATGGTGTCATGCTATTAGAAGAGGGGAACATCGAGGATGACGATTTTGATCCAAACACGGAGAGGGTGGTCAATTTATTTTGAATCGAAGATGAAACAGGAGGGCATCATGCGAAATTGTATCACGGAAGGCCCAGTCTCAAGCAAGATTGTGAAGTTGTGCCATTAAGCGATCCACCTCAAAACGTCTAAAATTTAAACGAGGTATCGTCAAGCAAAAGACGTTAAAAGTTGCACTTCTTGGGAGGTAACCCAAGTTTTCATCAATTATGTCCATATTTTTTGTTTTATTTTTCATTTTCTATTTATTTTTATACATATTTCTGTGTGTGATAAATTTGAGTTGGATAGAAGTGATAAATGGTGTGTTAAGTGTTCAGGAATTAATCAAGCAGCCCCAAATAATCCGGTCAGATCGGAGGAGAATCCGGTCAGATAAAATATATTGTAGCAACATCTGACCGGATTTGCGTATGGACCGGTCGGACAAAGCCATTTGAAGTACCATCCGACCAGATTGGAGCAGATGTCCAGTCGGACCAAACACACTGTCCTACCATCCGACCGGATTAGAGCAAGAGTCTGGTCGGATTGGCTTTTTGGAGAACCATCCAACGGATTGGTGATAGCGACCAGTTGAATGAGACACACTATCTCACCATCAGACCAGATGATAGACGCATTCGAATGGACGTCACTGCAGCTTAACTTAAAACCGTCCCCCATATGCAGATCTACTTCACCAAACACAATATTCCTCCCCAAAAACGTGAAGGAAAGGTAAATTCTGATCTTCCAACCTCTCAAAAACCAAATATTCTCAACCACCACGCTTACATCTGACCGAAGAACCCAACTCAGGCAATAACATCCATCTGGAGGAATGAAGGCACCAAACCCAATTCTCGTGAAAAACACATCTTCAATTTTCAAGGTATAATGGCTTAAAACCGAACTTACTTGATTTATTAGGAGTTCAATTGTAGGGAAATAGAAGGAGGGTTGTTAGTTTTGATAAAGGGAGTGGTTTTGGGGGTTAAATTTGAGACGCATAGCTGGTGCTCGATGAATCATCCAAGAGAGTTCGTTCCTAAACTTTTCTAGTTATCACATTTACTATGGCATCTGGTTCTCGACAATCGCGAGGAAATAATAGGAACAAGGGTAAAGGAGTGAGCTGAGGGAGAAGACCGAGCGATACCGGGGAAGGATTAGCACCGTTCAATCTTGAGGACAAAAGGGAGGTCACATTATTTAAATCTTTGACCACCCGCGACGTTTATGTCCCCCATCACCTCGACGTAAACTTTTGGACAGAAAAACCCGATCAAGGGGACAAGATTGCTCAAAAGCTCATGGTAAGTATAATTGCCCTCGAACTAGAAAAATGTGCTGAAGTTTCGTCACCTAGTTACTGATGCTAATGCTGGAGTTTTTTCACGACTTTCAAACTTCTCGTCGATGGCTCCTTCAATTATAGGCTCTGCGACCATCCCTGCCACACCACCAAGGCCGACCTCGACTGAATTTTTGGTATACATCAAGAAATGGATAAATCGGTGCAGCATGAGGAATACGAAAAGGACGTGGTGGACCAAACTCACTGGAGAACCACCGGAGCCCAGATGCCATTTTAACTCCACCTCACTGGGATCTCATGCCACATATTTGACGTACAAGTTTCTCTTCCAAGTGTTTTTGGTCAAGGAAGATATGACGAGGATGTCGTCAGCTAAACTGAGAGCACTATAGATTTCGCACCGGGGACACGAACATTTACCCACTCCTCACGGCGGCCATCGAAAATGTGCAGCGAGTGCACAAAAAGAAATCAGCCAAGCTCACACTCGGCAGCTTCATCACCGAGATCGCCCGATACCACAATTATGATCCCTACGACTGCGAAGTCACATATCCGAGCATGCCGATGCAAGTTAAGAGTCGGATGTACTATAGGCAAAATATGACAATCCCAACTTTCTTGGGGTATATCGATAGGGAGAGGGATGAAGCCGACGAGGACAATGATGATGAAGAAAATGACGAGGAGGATGATGACGAGGGCGATCAGAACAATAATGCCGAGCATGTCGAGCACGGTGATTACGGAGAGGGTCTCGAGTACGGCGGGTATAGCGGTGGATTTAGCGGATATAGCGGAGTATACGGTGGGGGGCACTACGATGGTGGTAGTGCCTATGAGAGTGGGCCGAATGATTACCAGTATTACTCCGACGCGCAGTAAAGACAGACACAGAACTTCCAGATGAGCGTCATGGATCAAATGAGCCAAATGAGCCTCAATCAAGAGATTTATGCAAGGGACGCTCATCAAGATGCATGGGAGGCATGCGAGGAGGCCCGGGAAAATGCTTGAGGGAGTCGCAAGGAAGCTAGGTCATTTCAGAACACCCTGGCAGGACTGGACGCAAACATTGCCGAGACAAATCAAAATGTCACCTAGTTGAACAACAATGTCGAGGCAAACCATGACTACCTCGTTTTGATAGACGGGCACCTCATGAGACTCGAGCAGCGCTTGCACCTCCACCTCCAGACCACATGGACATGTAGGCGGTCCCGTGCCCCAGCTGTATCATTTTCTATCCAAACTTTTATTTGTCATTTGTAGTGATTTGTGTTATTTTGATTGTTCTGTTATATGTGGTGTGTGTGAGTGTCTGTATTAACTATTTGACTAAAACTACTTGCATGTTATTTTTCTATCCCCATATGTTGGTTCGTACGATAGCAATGCGGACATTGCTTAATTTCTGTTTGTGTGGGGGTAACCGACAGGATTCTATCTTTGCAGCACCATCCGAGCGAATTGGTGCAGGTAACCGGTCGGACTCCACCTTAGCAATACCATCCGACTGGATTGGTGAAGGTAACCGGTAGAATGAACCACACTGTAGCACCATCCGACCGGATGGATGCTACATCCGACCGGATTGTGTGCAATTCACTAGTTGTGTTTTATACATGCAAAGTTCGAGTCGTTTTGGTCAAATGGTTATGTTTGAGTCTTTGTTTTATGTCGACATACGTTGAAATCATTCCCATGCTTATTTGTGTTTGTACTAGGTTTCCTGTCGGAATCATGTATTGTATGATCTTTCGTTAGATTCTTATGAGCTTGTTAAAGTGCAAAAATTTTCAAAACCTACTTATATATATATTCTATTTAAAACAACACTTAGCAATTTTGTGAAGCTTTTAAAACTCGATCGCCTTGTTTTCAAAAGTTTGAATAAAACCCTAGTAAGGATTCTTGTGTGTTTATATCAACCTTTTATGCTTTGATTAGATAAGTGTTTTGAGAAGTATCTAAAGTCGCATGTGTACATTTGATTTTGAAAATGACAATAGGCACATATAAAACCCATTTTCAGCCATATTCAGAAATAAAAACCACTATAATTTATAATGAGCCCCCTTGAGCCTTATATCCCGTCTTTTTCTTATCCACGAGCAGAATTATAGCTCTTATTTCATTTAAGTGTGTGAGATGAGAGTTTATTCATTATTGGTCTATTGAGATTGTCGATTGCAGGGTGGAAATTATTGGAGTATAAAAAAATGAAATTACGAGTTTTTAACTTTCACGAGTCGTTGAATGCATTTTTGTTGATCCGAGCATATACACTTACCTTTTGAAAAACACGAGTGAATGAGTGCACCATTATATATTTCCCTTTTGAGAGGATGCATTATTTTGATTCTAAGGTGAAAAGGTAACACGAGCTTAGCTTAAGAGTTTTTGACAAAAGTGTTTATATTTTTAAAACTATATTTTATGCACAACATGACTCTCTGATCCAACTACTTTCATACTTAATTGGTTTGATTCTTTCGTTAGTTCGAGGACGAACAAACCAATAGAGCGAGGGTGGTAGATTCGTACGTATTTGTCATGTATTTGTATATGTTTTGAGTCATGTTTGAGTCTTTTTGTTGTCTTTTTCGGGTTAAGATTAAGCTATCTTGCATAATTTTGCATTCTACAGCTGTTTACTTAACTTTCCGATTTCTCGATCATTAATTGGTCCTTTTGAGACAATTTTTGTGTTTTCTCATGCAGCTAGGGTGCTTGACAAGTATGGTATTTCAAGAGGATTAAGATCATAAGACCGTTACGAGAATCAAGACACAAAGACGAGAAAGTCAGTGCCGAGAAGTAGCCACAAGGACACTCATCCGGTCGGATGGATCTGACATCCGACTGGATTAACCTATGAACTAGTAACTGGTCGGATGGATCTAACATCTGGCTAGACTAAACCCACTAGACTCACATCCAGTTTGATGGATCTGACATCCGACCGGATTGGCTAACAAAGACCCCAATCCGGTCGGACTCTTCAGACCATCCGACCGGATGCAAGCATTATAAAATCGGATTTTCAAAATATTTTCATTTACACAGGCATTGAAGGAGGCTTTTTACTACAAAAAGAGCAGAGGCATCTGACCTAGAAAGTATCTTGGATTAATCTCCTTTTCATCATAATCTTTCAGCACATCTTACCATACGATCTATCCGGGGAGCCATTCTTGGCACTATAGAGTGAACTATTCATTGTAGCCCTCACAGCAATTAGATTCGTTCGTTTTTTGATCATTTATCACAAGAATCGGGGGTTCGTGACAAGCTTCCGGATTCATTGAATAAAGTATCTCTTCTTGGAATCGCTGGAGCTATGGCCACAACTAGCTTTCACTTTTTGTGTTGATTAATATTTAGCTCGGTTTCAGTAACCTCTAAACCCTATTTCTAATTTGTAGTTGTGAATGTTTTGGTTTGTTATCTTTTATTTGGAATCGGAATATTGTGGTTTATTTTGAATCCTTGTGAATGAGTTGGTTTATATGCTAAGATTTGTGTTGGTTAATTCAGTTAATAATAATCTTGCTTTTATTTAAGTGTTAGTTTGGTAATCGATCTTATTAGAATCATTGTTCGCTAATGCCTTTCATATGTTCGATTCAATGCATGAGTGATAATTGGTATTTTAATCTTCTTGTTAAGTTTTAAATAGCTTATAAATTAGTTTATAAATTCGTTGTTAAGTTCTTGCATAGAGATTGACACTCTCGTTGCAAGATTAGTTTTAAAATTTCTAGTTTGTTAAAACAATCAAATAAAGAAACCCTTTCGATTGTGTGTTTAGAATTAGAACTTGTGATTTTCTTTATATTAAACATCGTTAACTCCGAATTTCCATTCCTCGAGAGAATCGACTCGGTTTAACTTGCCAGTCTACAGTGACCCCATTCTCTTACAGGCGAACTTGTTTTCAAAATGTAGACGTGCATTTTATAACTTGATTTTAATTTTGAAAGCACAAAATTTTCAACTCAAGGATGCACTATCAAGATTTTGTGCAGTACAGGATGCATTCAATTACAAGAAAAAAAAAACGTTAGCATGTAAATCCAAGAAACGTGTATAGAACAGGATGCATAAAACTTTTATCCCTACTTCTTTTATCCCATAACTACTATAAAAGGTCCTGCATTGTCCATTTCATCATTTTAAAAAATGACATGGAGAAATCATAGTAGTCATATATTCATCAGCTACGTGAATTAGCAGAGCATGCATTTGACATTTTTAACAAGCTCTCACCAGGTCTCTGCCATTATTTTCATATGTGGCCTGAAAAAATAAACTCATAATGCCTTCCCTACCAAAGTCCTACTCTTTGCATGATACCCACAATATTCTTCATGTATTTCTCATAAAACCTCCCTCCCTCCTTCTCCTTCTCCTTCTCCTTCTGGTTCTCCTTCTCCTTATCCTTCTTCTTCTCCTTCTCCTTCTTCTTCATCTTCTTCTTCTTCATCTTCTTCTTCTTCTTCTGACACTTTAAGTATGGTCCAAAATGTGACCTCTTGTATAGGTGCTCATTCATTGGACAAAAACATGCCAACCTTAAAGCACTTGGAGTGACTACTTGCATCTTGCCTTCCGCAATTTGTACCAATGACCAAATCAGAGCTCGCCAATCATCATGATCCTTAATTACCATGTTATTATTATAGTTTGATAATCACCTAACAACAATACCATTTTTGCGAGCTGATCAGCTCATATATTCTCCGCTTTTGCTAGGTGCTTCAAAAAGAAGATCTCAGACTGTGTAATTGTTCTCTTAAAAATATCCAGATACTCCTGCATCCACCGCTCTATTCAAACGAACCACTGAACTAGAAATCACCAACTTGAAATCTAAATACACCTATAGGTGATGTATGCCAAGATCAATAGCTATCTCCATTCCTTGTACCAACGCCTCATACCAGCCTCATTATTGGTTACCTTGAAACTTAACTTGATCAGATAACTCAAATTATTTCCTTTTATATTAGTTAAAACAACACTAACTCCTATTCCAATAACCATTGTTGAACCATCCATGTTTCAAATTACTTCCTTTTGGATTAGTTAAAACAACACCAACTCCTATTCCACTAACAATCGTTGACTCATCCATGTGCAAAACCCATTTTTCTTCCACAGGAATAAAAGATTTTATAATCTCTCGTATAAAGTTTGACAATACTCGAGATCTTATAGCCATCATCGTCTCATATACACTATTATACTCACTGAGTTCTATGACCCATTTCACTAGGCAACCTGATACATTAGGTCGACCAAGTATCTGTGTAAGCACCAAATTAGTACACACCCTGATTATATGCCTGAAGATGTAGGTCATAAGCTTACTATCTATATAAACTAGTATTAAACCACCATTTTCTAGCTCAAGATAATATTTCTTAGTTTCCCAAAACATCCTACTCACGTAATAAATTAACTTATGTTGCTCTTATTGCTCTCAAATAAATATCGAGATAAAACTATCTCACCCACTGATATATACATAACTAGGTCCTCTTCTGCCAATGGTTTCCTTATCTGAGGTATCTCAGTCAAGTACACCTTTAACTTTTCGAATGCCTCTGTTGCTTCCAAAGTTCACTTAAAACGATCTCTTTTTCTCAATGTATTGAAGAAAGGAACCCCCTTTTCTGTTGATTGAAAGATGGACTTGCTTAACCCCGCCATTTGACCTATTAGAAAATCCACGTCTCGAATAGTGTTTTGGATGTGTCATGTCCATTATAACTCGCACCTTCTTTGGATTTACCTCAATACCTCGCTCAGTAACCACATACCCTAAAACCTTTCTAGACTTCACACTAAAAGAACATATTTAATGGTTGAGACACATACCATACTTTCTCAAAGTGAGAAAAGTTTCCTAAAGATCCCCCACATAAGAACCATCTCGCCTACTCTTCACCAACATATCTTTGACATAAACCTCCGTGTTCCTTTCTAATTGGTCTTTGAGAATCTTATCTACCAACCTTTGATACGTAGCTCCCATGTTATTCAATATAAAAGGCATAAGAAACAATAAGTCCATATAGAAGTGATAAGACTCACCTTTGGTTGGTCTTTCGGAGCTAATGGAATCTGATGGTACCCCCTAGGAGGCATCCATCACACTCAACATAACTCACACCTGGACGTCTATTCCACCAGCTAATCGATCCCAAGAAAAAGATAATGATCTTTTAGACAATCTTTGTTTGAGTACCTAAAATCTATACACATGTGCCACTTTCCTCCTATTCTTGGAACCATCATTTCATTAGACAACTCAGGAGACTGAGTTTCCTGAATATGCCTAACCTCTAATAGCTTTTGCACCTCTCCTTCAATGACCTTATCTAATTCTATCCTGTAGTGTATTCTTTTTTTGTTACAGTTTTTGCTCCCGGATCTATGTCCAGATAATGTTGAATAAAACTACGAGCTCATTATCCACGAAGGAAAAAATATCTATGAACTCCCACTAGTGCAGAAACTGCATATCCAGAAGGGTAATTCTGCCTATCCAGAACGCCTTTCTGTGCCTTCTGTAGTGACATAGTTCTAGAAAGTCTGTACTTTTCAGAACGTTATTTTAGAAAACCCGATCTGGAAAGTATAACTTTCCAGAACGTTATTTTAGAAAACCCGATCTGGAAAGTATAACTTTCCAGTACGGTATTTTTGAAAATAACGATTTGGAAAGTTATACTTCTAGATCGGGTTTTCTAAAATATCGTTCTGGAAACTCCATTTTCTAGAACGGTTTTAAAAAATTACCTTCTAGAAAGTTTAAAAAATTAAAAAAAATAAAATAAAATGAAAGCAGGAATACACCAAAATCAAGGGGGGTTACAAAATAAAATAAAATAAAATAAAAACATGTAGACAAAGGCTCAAGCTGGTACCAATTATAACAACAACTACAAATTYTAACAAAATCAAGGGGGGTTACAAAATAAAATAAAATAAAATAAAAACATGTAGACAAAGGCTCAAGCTAGTACCAATTGTAACAACAACTACAAATTGTAACAACAACTACAGAATGATATTACTCAGTTACTTTAGCTTTTTCAAGAGCCACTTGCATTACCTGCACACATAGAGCATATACCATGTCGCAATTAACATAAGTAGAACATATCAAGATCAATAAATAACAAAATAATAAAATAAATGAAAATAAATAATAAAAATCGCAAATAAGTAATAAAAAAAAGTCTTAAACCTGATCAATCAACACACTTATATTTTACAATGATGTGTGGAAATACTATCACATCGATAACAACATAAGACACCTATACATCATTATTTGCAGGGAGCCAATTAATGCCCATGTAATATGACAAGGAAATGAGTAATAATCAATTATACCACATGAAAAAAAAGGCAAGTCCAAAAGTCACTAATATAATTGATTGTCCACATCTTATATATTTCATTATTATTCCGTTAATTAAAAAAAAGGCAGCCAAGGATTGTTCTCTTTGCCTCGTACCTCYTGTGGATATGTCAAGGTAGAAGCYAATATTTTTTAAACTGGGGACGCTACCATCATCTTTATAAATTCTTTCACATTAGATCATTCTTCACTGTTGAAAGTTGAATTGAAGATGAATGCGTAGAAAATAATAATTAGAAAGCATTTAAGGCAGAATATAGCGACCACAAACCTCGATCAGCCAAATAACTTTTTATCTTCTCATAAGTTGGAAACTGAATCGCTACATGACTAATACTGGCTAAAGTTGGCACAAGACCACTGCACGATCCAAGAAAATCCAAAAAAAGGACAGGTCAATCCAGTGACGATCTTTTTCGAAAATATAATATCTGCCTGATGTTAAGAAATAGATAATAACCTATATAATCCTCGAATACCCTCCTTGTGCGCAATTCTTGAAAAGGCAGATAGCGTGCTCCTATAAGGCACCACACATTTTCTCATTCCTTGTGTCTGCATGACAGATAAAACAAACATCAGATTTGGCATTTGCCTGGATACTTAAACTTGGATACTTAAACTTAGCTGGATCTAAGCAGGTAGCATTAAATCTAAAGAAAACCCATTTTCCATAGTAAATAAATAAATAAATACATAAATAATAATAATAATAATAATAATAATAACAATAATAATAATAATAATAACAAGAACAATAACTAAACAATAGACATATTTGAAGCCTTGTCTTGACAACCCAAAGAGGATTTGTCATAATTGTTGTTACAGCCCCAGCACCAGAAGCAACCATCATATTTGCACCAATAGAGAGCTGGTGATTTAAATCTACAATTTCCATAAATACAATTCATACCCAATAATCCAATATGTAACCAAAACAAAATGTTCAGTTTGCTTATTCATCTCAAAGTATAAAAAGGCAAAATGGTTCTGCCTTATTTGCTCAAAATAAAAAAACTAAGAAAAGTAAGTTGCTAACTAACCATCAGCGCCAAGAAAACTCTTCAAGTGATCATAAATCGTAAAATACACCTGCAAAAGTCTGACTGCCAATTATTTTCTCATTGAATTTGTTTGCTTTGAAAGAAAGGAAATAACGGCTTACTACCCTTTTCAGGGAGCATCATGATAACCAAAACAAACAGATTGCAACGGTTAAAAATGGATATCAACTTACCGCCCAATTTGGAAGCAATGCAAGCACCGTAGGGGCAAGCCCACGGTACATGCCACGTAACCTCTCATTTTGAAATATCTATTATAGGCTCCCTACAATAACARTACCTGTCCAATGATAAACAAAAATGACCGCCATGCTTTCATCTAATAGAGAGAATGCATACACCTTGTAACTSTAACTGCTAAACTCAAAAACATTATAATACGGACTCAAACTTAGAATAACTGGGCGGGGCGGCAGTTCAACGGACAGAGTGGGTCTAGCTGGGCCAAATTTTCTTGGGTTTCCATTTTTCAAGGCCTAGCCCGGCCCAGGCATGGAAAAAGAAGAAGGAAAATGCCAGGGCGGGTCAAAAAAGCTTTTGTGTGAGTGTGTGTTGGGGGGGGCATCAGAAACTTAGGCCCAGGCCCAACCAAAATTGGACTGAATCTGACTGAGCTGGGGTCCAGGCTAGAAAGTGCCTGCTCTACTCGAACAGTAACAAACAAGCAGATATTCCAAATGCCTGCAAATCCACATACTATTATGTCAAGCAACAGAAATAGATAATCTTACCTTTGATATTAGCACTATTGAGCTGTGGCAGCCCATGGGCCTGTAACCTAGTCTTAATAACATCTAGAGGACAAARAAAAYTAGRGGCAATCACTCCTGCAKCAAATAAGAGTTTTCAAAATCAATTTCATTTCAAGCCTCACCTTATTATATCAAGTAACCAAGACCAGCAACTTGTAATTACACGATTATGACTAATAACATAAAAGAACGCACAAAAGCTGCTGTGATCACACCTCTGGTTTCATACCAAACTTTCACTCTTATAACATCGCAAGTGGTTAAGACCAACAAAAAATAAATAAAAAATACAATTACGCAATGACTTGATATCGGACTCAATATCATAAGAYTCTCCGCAATCAATTTCATTTCGACTCTGACCAATTGTGAAGTTATTTTTTTATTACCAACAAGAACTTACAATTACACAATTATTTTTGCTCACTGCCCCCCAACTGTATATCACGTTTGCTATCAAAATAAAATAATTTCCTATTTTGACTAAGTTAACATATTGATCTTTCAGCAAGCTGATTAGAACCACAAACACCCAATAACTCCACAACTAATAGATATTCCGTATATTGATGCTCTCTTAGTTTTGATATTACAGGGCTTCCAAATCAAGAAATTCATCAGCTTCTGTYAAAACACTTAAATGTAATAATAACTAATTGAATAATATTTATAATTCTTTAGTTAGGAGTTGACTAGGTAAAAGAGTAGTAAAACTGTGGAGTAAATTAGATTTACCAGCCGCAGCACCGGRGCCGGCATTGCAAAGCAGTCCCCTYGGACTAGGGCCATGAGCATCGGCGGCCATCGGGAGATCTACAGCAATCGGCTTCAAACAAATCAACTAACTATGAAACAGCGACAAAACCGGATACAATTACAGCGCCTTGGTTGGTGGCTTCGGCGTTGGTTGCGGAGTCCTCTCTCGAGAGGCCGATCGTCGCCGATGACGACCGTCGCATGGCCAATCCGTACAGATCCAACAGATTAATTCAAACGAACCTCCTTTATTTCGGTAGATAAAAATAAAAAGAATCAMCTTGTTCGGTGATAATTACACAACAATRAAATGGATAGCAATATTTCTAGGGTTCTTTGAATTGAATGTTATTGTCAGCTAGTTTGCRGAGCCCAGAAGCAAGAAGACGACAATTGCTCAGCCGTGGTGTCTCGTCGACTGGCTCAATGTGCTCATTGGTGCTGCTGCWATTGGCTCCAAGGCCTCACCTGCTGATACAATTCAAACTATTATTTCTAACATCACTGCAAATGGGAAAAATTAAGTTTAACTAAATTCTCCGTAATATTCATCAGTTAGGCAAAATTCAAATTTTAGGGGAAAAAAACTTACAAGTAGCACAAACCCTTTAGCTGACARATATCAGACGAGAGGGTGCCTTGGATTTTGTTACCCCGCAACCCAATGTCTGAAGGTAAAAGAGATCTTAGTATTACCATAATTTAAATTTGCAATTTATCTCTAAAAATTTCAAGAAGTTTCATTTAACTCAATTTGTTCTGAGCTAAGTCCCTAGAGAGCAATGAACTTGAATATTGTAAATGAAGGAAATACAACACATGATAAAATAAATTAAACCAATAGAACCGAATAAACAAAATATAACTCACAAGATTTTCAAGTTTGGAATCTGAGAAAGTGTCGAGGGGATTAGACCAATCAACTGGTTATTTTTCAAAATCCTGTAAACAAAGCAACAGTTGAATAATTTTTTTTTGACTTGAATCTAAACCCACTCAACAAAATATACAATACAGTAAATTGATGCAAGAAACAACCTACTTTAAAGTATGCAATAATGATTCATACCTCAGTGTCTATCAGGGACTGCCTTTGTACCCTTGGGGCCGCCTTTATTACCCTTCTCATTGAATCTGTGAGTTTCTTTTCCCTGAACCAATGCGCCACATGCTGCAGAACCTGATAAAACCGAGACTAGTGTAACTGCGTTCGGTTGTGATCCTGAGACWATCATCTCCATGAAAATATTAAGTGCTTCGTACCCAAGTCCTCTCTGAGTATACGKTGCAATCACAGCACTCCACGTCACCACGTTCAGTTCAATATCCGTCTCCCTCATTCTCTCAAACAATCTCAACACAACATCAAATTTCCCAATTTGGGTGTAACCCGTGACCAATGCATTCCAAGAAACCACATCCTTCACCTCCATCCTATCAAACACATTCTTTGCCCCATCCATTAGTCCACACTTAGCGTACATATCAATTATAGCATTCCCAASAAACACATCCTCAATTAAACCTCYCCTTATTGCATAACCATGAATCTCCATCCCAGTCCTCCACYATTTGAGAGAAGCACAGACCGGTAGTACATTTACCAAGCTAACCGCGTCTGCTCGCAACATTATCTCACCTCTAGAAACCATCTCTTCAAACAGCCATAAAGCCCTTCTATACTCACCAACCTGTGAGTAAACAGATATAATCGAGTTCCATGAGATCGTATCAAAAATGCCAATCTGAAGCATTTCATCGAACAGCTTCTGCGCTTTGTCGTGTGCACCGCACCGATCGTACATAGGATTTGAAAATGTAAGGATAAGTGTAGCCATCAGGCACCCATTCAAGCCTCCGCATTTCGTCAAACAGGAGGAGGGCGTTCCTTTGATCCAGCGACGAGACACTCATCTTTATGATGTTGTTCCAGTAGAACACGAAGGAGCGAGATGGTGGGATGCGGAGGAGGAGAGAGAGTGCGGTGGAGTGCCTTCCCGAGGAGAGGCAATCAGAGAGTACTCGGGCTGTAGTGTCGGGGTTTAAAATGAAGTTTTCGAGTAATGGGTGGCATTGTTAGGTTGCCGATGAAGAGAATCAGTGGTTGAGAATGAGTGGCCGGAAAGTGGAGCGGTGATGCCTACACTTTCGCCGGCAGGTCGAGGAAATAAGCATCCGCTGTCGGCCGAACTGCAGAGCAGTAACAAGTTTGATATTCAAATTCCTGTGAAGAACTAGTATTTGTGAGCTGATTGGCGTGAACTGAACAGTTGAATAATTTATATTATACATAAGTACCAAAATCAAGACACACATAAACCCTAGAAGAAGAAGATAACCTGACATAGACCGCRTTCCTAATTGGCAATGGGTTTGAATCTGCAAGAGAAAACGCGGGCAATTRACCCCARAATTATACACCGTCTTCCTCATGTGTGAGCCGGCGGCCGGAGCGASATGGGAGCGGCGGAGATTTTTTTCTTGAAGGGGAATAGTGAAAAAACGGGGTGAAGGAACTTATTAGGAAAAGGAGTTTGACAAAAAAAATGGCTGAGAAATTATTTAATTGGTAAATGAGATTGGAATTTAAAATACCGTTCTGCATCGGCGAAGCCAATCCAGAAGGGTATTTTTAAAACTGTTCTGAATTGACGTACATTCTAGAACGGTTTTAATAATACCGTTCTGGAAAGTAAAATAATGGGCGGCAAAAAATTTTCATTTACGCGGTATTTAATTTGGAAGATACTTTCATGAACGGTTTTTCAAAATCCGTTCTGGATTGGCGTACATTCCAGAACGGTATTAAATACCGTTCTAGAATGTACATATACCAGAACGGTATTAAAATACCGTTCTGGATTGACTCATAATTCAGAACGGTTTTTCAATAACTGTTCTGAAATGTCTACTTTCTAGAACGGTATTTTAATACCGTTCTGGATTGATGAACATTCTAGAACGGTATCTAAATTACCGTTCTGGAAAGTCGTCATTCTAGAACGGTAATTTAAAATACCGTTCTAGAAAGTGCTATTCAGAACAGTTTTAAAAATACCCTTCTGGATTGACTTTTTTTTTCTGTTCTAGAATGCAGTTTCTGTACTAGTGTCCTTTAATAGGTTGAGCTCTCCTCACACAACTAATGCCAATTAATGTAGTAAAATCCTGCTCTCCATCTACTAGCTCAATCTCCACGAATTCTTCATTTGGTCTCATAGTCTTATCTTCATCTTTCTTCAATTTTTTTGGCATCACCTCGTTATCCGACTCTCCACCAGTTCTCTCTCTATATATATATATATATCTTAGTGTCAGTTTTTTCCCGCTCTTACTGTAAGTTGGTAAGATCGTGCATCTTGTTGATCCACGATTATTTCTCCCACTTTATCTCCTACTAGATACTTGATACTCATGTGGTAGGTAGAAGTTACCGCCTGGAATTCATCAAGGTCCTCGTCCCAATATAATGTTATGGGCTGACTTGGCACTCATGGACAAAAACTTCAACATCTTGACCACCCTATATTATCCTTCTCCCAAAGCTACTGTTAAGACCACTTCTCCCTTCGTCATTGACCGATCTTTATTTTAATTAGGGATTGGTTAGAGTAATAAAAACTTATTCATTCAAATACTCAACCTAACCGCAAGTATACTATGTAGATGTAGTACTGGAGGAGCAAGGTCGAATACCACAAGGACCATATAGCGATTTTATTTTGACAAGTAATATAATTTACTTAATGTAGTTTTATCTAAACAACAGAAAACGGATTTAGGTTATGTCATGATAATTGACAAACTTAAATAGAAAAGAAAGATTTACTAATAAAGAAAAAACAATTAATAGTCTTGAGAAAACCAAGTGTTTAGAGATATTCTGGGGTTTGACATGATGATTTCCTAACGTTCATTCTTTTCAATCAATCAAGTATATTGTAATTAAATTCACTTACAAGCCAATCACACTTATAATTTAATCTTTCTCTCAATATGATTAAACCGTTGATTCTAAGTATGAAACAACATGCCTATCTAAATTAATACTTAGAACTCTAAAAAGTTTTAAAGATCTTTATGACATCACTATAAATCGCAAACCTTCTGTCTTGTTAATTAGAGTGTTTCTTGTACGAAAATCTATTTATAAACCTCATCTCTAGAATTATGATTGATCAAAATACTCATTTTGAAAGGTTGTCAAGCAATCACAACTTTTAGAACCACAAATGAATTTTTAAACACTCATGAACTAATAAGATAAAACACGAAAATTAATGAAAATATCATAGTTAAGTTGAAAGAAATATCAAAACATTATTCAATCAATATTCATCTAATCCCCAAAATGAGGAAAAACTATCTAGACATGTTTGTAGACTAAATCAAACATTTCATCGAACACTTAGTTTGGATAATGAAAAGAAAATGAATATTGAGCCCTTTAAGCATATGGGTCCTTTAATACTGTTACGTCGTGTTTCTTCTTCTCCAAATTCCCTCTCAGACTATCTCACTCTCTAAATTCTAAACTATCTATGGTGGATGATGTTCTATGATGGTCAATGTTACCTCTCGACATCTTCTGGGTTACATGTTATAGTTTGAAAGAAGATCTTAGCTATTAACTCAAATATTCAGCCGTTTTCTGATGTTTTTGACCTGTTAGAGACCTCACTATTGACCGCTAAAGTGGTCGATAATGGTCAACATAAAAACAACACCCAGTAGCGGTCTGGTTATCGACCGCTACTTGGGTCGATAATCATAGTCGTGATTGATGCTCATTAGCAACCTCACTATTGAATGCTATTAGGGGTTATAATGCACCTCTAGGCTCCGTTTACTTGTAGGCTACATGGGCCTGCACTAGTTTTGGCCTGGTGGATTTTTCATTCCCATAGTCCTTGGACCAATTCTCTATTACTTTCTTCATTGTGCTCTTTTGAGCCCAAATAAGCTACAAAAACCGTTCAAAATATCAAAAACATACCAAACACGTAATAACATCCAAATATTATGAAAAGAAGTTAAAAGATGTCATATATGCACAAATAGGAGATGAAACCTAACTAAATAAGTCCATATATGTGTGTAAAAACCGTGTTTGTTAACTCCCCCAAACATAGAGGTTTATTCATCCTCGGAGAAATAAAAGAAGGATAAATATAAATAGACACACGTATGGGCATGGAAAATATGATGATGATGTGGTTGATATAACAACATAGTTTTGAAAATATGAGCGCAATGACAAGAACTTAATCATACCCTTTCTTACCTTTATTCTTCTTGCCCGATTAATGATTCTCACATGGATAAGTGTTTTTCTGATTCACACAAGTGTATAATATAGGATGTGTATACTCTAAAAATCACAATACATGTGATCAAACAAGGTATGTAAATAGTGTATCTCTCCAAAACTTGGTGTATACAAAAGATAAGAATTATTGTAGGACTTTATTCAATGTTGTAATGTAGGCTTTTTGGTAAGGTGTGGAATATTTGGATAAGTGACTAAAATAAGAACAAACATATGAAACATACCACAATTATCCTCTCTATGAAAACTTGAAGCTTTATATTCTTCATCCCAACTCAAAGAAACAAAATCTTGTAAACCTTAAGTCTTTATGAAAATAGAATTTTTCTAACCTTGAAAATATTATTTTAATACATCTAATTGACCACATCCTTGGAACCACTAATTTATTGTAATTATTTTGAAGCTTTTGAGAATGCTTCTTATTAAATAAATTAAAATGAGTGTAGTCTTTATAGAATAGGCTTTTAGACTATTATTGTCAAAGTTCATTTTTTAGAACATTGGCGCCTATTAAAAGAAAATAAATACCTACACCCAACACACAATCGGCTCAAGTTAACCAACATAAAAACAAGGGAAAAGCTTTTTGCCCCCCACCCCCCAAACTATGGTCATTTTCATAGTTTACCATACGAACTAATTTTTAGGACAAACCGCCATACGAATTATGCGCGATTTGTAATTTACCCCCTAAACCAAAAATGTTGTGGTTTTGTGCCCAAAACCGAATGACATGGCACAATTAGGTTGTGACATGTCATCCAGTTTTGGGCACAAAACCACAAAAATTCTCGTTTAGGATGCAAACTGCAAATCGCATATAGTTCATATGGTGGTTTATCACAAATAATCGTTTGTATGGTAAACTATGAAAATGAAATAGTTTGGGAGGCAAAGAATAATTACCCCTAAAAAAACTAACTCTCACAACTCACAAAAATTTGAGAGCTTAAAATGAGCTCATGACTATCAAAGAATGGGAGTAAAAAGCTCAACACAGCTAACAAGAGATAATTTTATTTACTATATTTATTTATGGATATGGCCGTAATCGGATTTTCAAAAAAAATTCTAAATCATTTTCAAGTCTTTCATTCACTAGATATACCCTTAAATTTTTTTTTAAAGAAATGCATACATGATAGATAAATCACATAAGGTTTCTCACAAGGTATAACATCTATCAAAGTAAAAAGCCAAGGATTTCCTTTATAATGTAACAATAGTTCAAGCATGCGCTTTGAAGTATAAGTAAGATTTTGAAAATTTTCACATCATCAAATAATTCGCAAAAGAGGTCCATACAAATGTCTATTCCATCAAATGAATCAAATATTATTTATTCACACATTCCGTTTTATTTCTAACAAAGCAATAAAATGGAAAATATAAAAACTAATGCAATCCTATATGTAATGTAAAAATGATAAAACATGCCCAGAGCTGGAGTCCGGGCTTGACTGACTGGGTGTCTGGCTTGGACGGGGACAGCCAGGTCCGGTTTACAGAGATAAACCTTTGTCGAGCCTTCGGTTCGATGAAGTAGGCACGTCGAAGCTTCTCTGAGCTCCAGAAGGATCATGCTCGGCTCCAACGATATATTACTGCTCTTCAAAAGACTCATGATCAGTGCACTGATCTCATTCTTGACCGCGACTCTTGGATGTCTCGGGCTAAGAAAGCTGAGTAGTCCGTCGAGGCTGCATTGGGAGCGACTCAGCGGACCTTGTCTGATCTAGACGATTTGAAGACCCAGCATGCCGAGCTGGTCCAGAGACATGCCAACTTGGTCAGCGCCCACTCCCAGGAAATGGAGGAGGCTTACGCCCGAGGAAAGGCTGTGGGTGTCGTGGAGGGAAAAGTTGCAGGCGTCGAAGAGTACAAGACTGAGACTCTTGGGCCTATGATGAGTGCTTCATATCTCTCTACCATGCAGGAGGCCCTCCAGATGATGAAAGATGGGGCTTCTATTCCTGAGTATGAGAAGCACATTGCTGAGAAAATGGTGGAGTATGGCATGGGGGGTGGTGAGGCCGACATGGACGCCGACGATGAGGAGCAGGAAGAGGATGACGATGAGGAGAATGGTGGGAACTGATATGTGTTTCCCGGTTTAATGTTTTTCTGTACTCTTATGGCTTGTCACTTTTGGGCGGCCAGGTCTGATGTTTCTGAAAAATTTCAAACTTAAATTTGGATCGGCTTGTTCTGGCCGGCTTTTCCCTTCTTAATTGTCTTATACTTAGTTTATTTTTGCTTGCTTTCCTTCGGTGGTCTTGATGATCTAAATATGCATGCATGTTGCCCTTTTTTTTTTAAACTCCAAACTCAAATTCGAAATGTTGAGTTCGGCAATTTGAGCTCGGCCATTTTTGAGAACTTGTTCTCTTTTGCGTGGCGAGTCAATTTTGATTTTCGACCCTTTTTGAGCTCGGCATGATGAGCTCGTATTTTTGAGATCCTGCTCTTTTTCACGTGTCGAATCAATTTTGAGTTTCGACTCTTTTTGAGCTTGGCACGTTGAGCTCGGATTCTTGCTTTGCTCTTAGCGGGCAAAGTGTTAATGCGGTTTCCGTGAATGAGATCGACCTAATGAGGTCGGTCTATCTCCACGTTTGGTTTTGGGCTTGAGAGCCCCTTGCTTTGTCGATCTATGTTCTTGATAAGTAATGAGAACTGAAATTTTATTGATAATATTTCTTGAGGTATACAGCATTCCAAGGGTGTGCAAATTTCTTTCCGTATAAGTATTCTAGATGGTAAGCCCCGTGCTGGAGGATTTCTGATATCTTGAATGGTCCCTCCCATTTTGGTTTGAGGGTGCCTTGGTTTGGTCCGAAAATGCGTTTGAGGACAAGGTCACCAACTTTGAAGTTTCTGGCCTTCACTTTTGAGTTGTAGTAACATTCGCTTCTTTGTTTGTAGATGGCGTTCTTCAGTTCGGCATCCATCCTTTTTTCTTCAAGGAGGTCGAGTGCGGTTCGGCAGGCCATGTCATTTTTCTCTTCTTCAAAATGCGCTACCCGGTAGGAAGGTGTGCCGATCTCAACTGGTATGACCACTTCTGACCCAAAGGCCAGTGAGAAAGGAGTTTCGTCGGTGGATGAGCGTTGTGTTGTTCTATATGACCATAAGACACCGGGTAGCTCCTCTGGCCAGCTGCCTTTCAGATCTTCCAACTTCTTTTTCAGCGTGTATTTGAGGATCTTGTTGACCGCTTCGAATTGTCCATTCGATTGAGGGTGGTATGGTGTGGAGAAGTTGTTCTTGATATTCAGTTCCCCGCAGAATGCCTTAAACCTCTTACTGTCGAACTGCTTGCCATTATCGGATACTATTGAGAGCGGCACTCCAAATCTACATATGATCAATTTCCAGACGAAATTAATGATGTTATGATCGGTTATAGATGCCAATGGTTCGGCTTCTACCCATTTGGTAAAGTAATCCACCGCCACTACCGCATATTTTACTCCTCCTTTGCCCTTTGGTAACGGACCGATCAGGTCTATTCCCCAGTTATCGAACGGGCATGGCGAGTATATGGAATTGAGGGTTTTTGCGGGAGAGTTTATCTGGGGTGCAAACATTTGGCATTTTTCGCATTTTCTGACCTTCTCAATCGCGTCTTTTTTCAAGGTCGGCCAATAATATCCCTGTCAGATGAGCTTGTGAGCTAGTGATTGTCCTCCAGCATGATTTCCATAGATGCCCTCGTGTACTTCTCTCAGCGCATATTCCGCATCCTGTTCATTCACGCAGCGGAGTAAAGGAATGGAGTACCCCCTTTTGTATAATAGTCCATCCACAATGGTGAACCGAGCAGACTTTGTTCGTATTGATCGTGCTTCAGCTCGGTCTTCTGGGAGAACTCCTTCGCTCAGGTAAAGTAGGAGTGGTTTCATCCAGCTCTCCCTTCTGCTTTGAATTTCCTTACTCTGGTCGGCTTGGCTAGCTGAGTAAGCAGCGGCAGCGTCGAGTGTCGTTGTTGAATGGTGACTGACTGTCATTGTATCCAGTTCCTCTATACCAAGGCTTGATGCTAACTTAGCTAGGGAGTCTGCTGGGACATTATCATTTCATGAAACATGGATGACTTCAGCTTCAAATTCAGCTAGGCGTGCTTTTGTGAGTTCGAGATATAATGCCATTCTGGGCTCCTTAGTTTCATATTCTCTGTTGGTCTGGTTCACCACTAGTTGGGAGTCACTTTGTATTTTTAGATTCTTGATCCCCATCGAGGCGGCTGCTTCCATCCCAGCAAGGAGGGTTTCGTACTCAGCCGCATTATTAGTCAACGGGAACTGGAAACGTACGGCTGAGCAGAAAGGCTTCCTTTAAGGACTTACCAACACGATTCTAGCTCCAGCTCGTCTAGTTGTTGACGACCCATCGACGTACATGCACCACTGTTCAGTCTCTGCAGGAACTGGTTCGACTGCCGGAGTGAACTCAGCTATGAAGTCGGCTAGGGCTTGCCCCTTAATGGTTGTTCTTGGTTCATATGTTATGTCAAATTGTTCGAGCTCGACTGCCCATTTGATCATCCTTCCTGAAGTGTCAGGGTGGTGCATGATCTATTTCAATGGGAAGCTCATCAGTACAACTATTCTGTGTTCCAAGAAGTATGGGCGTAACTTTCTTGAAAAGGAGACGAGGGAGAATGCTAGCTTTTCCATGGCTGAGTATCTCAGCTCGGCATCATGCGAGGCGTGGCTCGTGTTATACACCGGGTGTTGCCCGTGCTCGTCAGTTTGGACGAGTGCCGAGCTGACTGCCACCGCTGAGACAGCTAAGTAGAGGTACAACGGCTCTTCCTTTACTGGTTTTTGCAAGGTCGGCACACTTGTCATGCATTTCTTCAGCTCTTCGAAGGCTGCTTGGCATTCCTCAGTCCATTTGAAAGTCTTGTTTTTCTTGATTGCTTAGAAGAAATGTTTGCACTTGTCCGTGGTTCTAGATATGAAATGATTCAGAGCGGCCATTTTGCCGGTTAAGCTCTGCACTTGCTTTATGCTTCGAGGTTGCAGTTCGGTTATAGCCCGGATTTTGTCTGGGTTGGCTTCAATGCCCCTCTGGCTTACCATGTAACCTAAAATCTTTCCAGAACCAACTCCGAAGGAGCATTTTTTGGGGTTCAACATCATTCGGTAAACACGCAAAACTGAAAACATTTTATTAAGATCATGAATGTGATCAGTTGAGTACAAGGACTTGACGAGCATGTCGTCTACATAGACTTCCATAGTTTTTCCTATCATACTAGCAAACATCTTATTGACCAGGCGCTGATAGGTAGCCCCAGCATTCTTCAAGCCGAACGGCATCATAGTGTAGCAGTAGAGCCCTCTTGCCGAGTAGAACGACGTGTGCTCCTGGTCACCCGAGTACATTGGGATCTGATTATACCCGGAGTAGGCATCCATAAAGCTCATCAGTTTGTGTCCAGCGGTTGCGTCTACCATGTAATCGATATGCGGGAGTGGGTAGCTATCCTTTGGGCACGCCTTGTTCAGATCAGAGAAGTCAATGCACAATCTCCATTGATCGGTCTGCTTCTTGACGAGCACGGGGTTAGATACCCAGACCGGGTACCTGACCTCGCGGATGAACTTGTTGTCCAAGAGCTTCACGACCTCTACCTCCAGCGCTTCATACCGATCCGGGCTGAGCCTCCTCCTTTTCTGTATAACCGACCTGACATTTTTGTCAATGTTAAGTTTGTGACAGGCTTGTTCTGGGTCAATGCCTTGCATGTCAGCGTTTGTCCAGGCAAAGACATCCTGGTTTGCTTTCAAGAAACTTATTAGCTCGGACCTGGTAGGCTCTTTGAGGTCATGGCCGATTCGGAGTTGTTTGCTCGGGTCTAACTCGTCAAATGTTATCCAGTCTAGCTATTCAAACGGTTCGGCGTGGGTAGCTTTTCTCTTCAAGCTTGGCTTCCGTGGATCTAGTTTATCCTCGACAATTTTCAGGTCAGCTCCGATCTCCGGGTCGGCATTATCTGCTCGGTAATTGACGTTTTCGAGATCCCATATTGGTTCTTTCCCAGGGTGCCGACCTCGATCCTTGTTCAGGTCGGCGTCTTCCTATTCGGTAGGCTTGAGCCCAGTTTGTTCGACTTTCGTTTTCAGTTCTTTGTTCTGTTTGGAATTGTTGAGCTCGGTGTTTTCTATTCGGCATTGATGCCTAGAGAGCTCCTTTCCCCTTTTTTCCTTGCTCTGTTTGGTATGGCCGAGCTCGGCATTATTGCTAGTGTCTTGATCGGAGCATGGTCTTTTCTCCATCTATCCTCCTGTGAGCTCGGAAGACATTTCTGAGCTTAGTACGTCCTTGTTTTTCAGCCCTTCGCTTACTTCCTCAATCGGTTCCTCGTTCATTTTCATCTGCTCAACCACGTTGATTTGCTTTGGCCTGATCGACCAACTGCATTCACGAGCAGCCACTTGGTCTCCTTGGTGCTCGCACTCACCTAAGATGCCTGGGAATTTGATTGAGTAGTGGTAGACTGACATTGCACCTTTGAGGTCGTAAAGGGCTGGTCTGCCGATGAGGGCGTTGTAATCGCTCGGGACATCAATCACTTTGAAGGTTGTGAGTATGGTCCTTTTCTCTTCTCCCGTGCCGAACTCCACAGATAGTCTAACTTGGAAAAGGGTCTGCACATAGTCGCCGCTGATCCCCCTGATCCTGTCCTCACACGGCTCGATGTATTCCTTCGACACCCTCATCCTTCGGAAGGCTGGCAGGTAGATTATGCTTGCGTATGCACCGGGGTCTATGAGGACTCGATGAGTTCGGATCCCCAGGATTGGCACGGTGATAACGAGGGCGTCCGAGTGGGGATGATCCAGCGGGGCTGCATCTGAATCATGGAAAGTAAAGGATGACACGAGCTTGTCCTCTTCCTCAGGTTGGTCATCAAAGTGAAAAACGTCAGCCCTCATGACTTTTGTTTTTTGAATCGAGTTCCTAGCGTCTCTGATCAGGATTTTCCTCTTTCTGTTTGAAATTTCTTCCTCAGCTCGGCTCGTATTGATAAAAGTTAGAATTTCTCGTGGTGCTCAAGTTCCTTCTTGTGGGGGTGGGGGTGGCTGATTATTTCCTCTTCGTTCTTGTCTGGTTTGGTGATTTTTTGAGAATGGCAGTAGGTTCCGATCATCGCAGACTTTGATCAGGGCACGAACCAAATCGTGGCATTCTTCTGTGTTGTGCCCGATCGATCCGTGGTACCTACACCAATCTCTTTTTGTCCAGCAAAGAAGGGTCTTTCTTGATCGGCCGAGTTGGAGGAAGAATATCCAGGTCTTTGATCCGTTCGAAAATTGTGTCCGCTGCCATCGAGTAGACCTCGTTGTACTCTGCGAGGAGGTCTGTGTGTTTGTCCTGTAGGAGTTTTTTGGACATGATCGCTTGAGATCTTGGATTTTTGTCAACTTGACGGGCTGATTTGTGATGTTGTCAACATGTTCTGCTCGGCTGCGATTTGTGACGCGGCCAGAGCGATGAATTCTTGAAAGGATTGCGGGTCTTGCTGGTTATTTACCCATTTGAAGAAGGAGTTGTCCGACAATCCGTTCTGAGCTAGGATGAGCAAGGCTTCATCGCCGCACGGCTGAGATTCTGAGACTTGCTTCATGAACCTGGATATGTATCTCTTCAGCGACTCGTTTGGCTGCTGTACTATGGTAGCAATAGCTCTCTTGGGTGCGACGGTAGCCTTAGAAACCATAGAGTGTCCTCGGAATGAGGACCTTAGCTGTGGCCATGAACAGATTGAGTGGCGCGGAAGCGACCGGTACCACCTTAAAGGGACTTCGTCCAGTGTCATAGAAAACATTCGGCACCTATAAGTGTCGGACGCGTCGAGCATGTCCATGTAGTTCTGGTAATGACTCAAGTGCGAATTGGGGTCACTGCTCCCCTTGTATAAATCAATTAGAGGGATCTTCAATTTTCCCTCCAGTGGTTCAGAGAGGATCTGGGTAGATAGGGGAGACTCGTCGTCACATGTCGAGATGGTCAGCGCTGGTCGCGAAATCTGGTATGTGGGTCGAAGCGGGGAAGTAATTTGCTTGGACTCCAGCTCGGCGATTCTCTGTTTCAGATATTTCAGCTCTTCCGACTCCTCATTTGGCTTACGCAGAATGCTCATGGCCACAATCTTACTGTTAGCCAATTTTGCTGGGTGGTCTTCCTGTGCTTTGCTAGCTGGCTTTCCGAGCCGGGTAAAGACGTTCTGGGGGGAGGAGAATGTGAGACGACGCACAATGGGAGGTCACTCAGGCCTGCACTTAGCATTCAGCTCGGTTTCCTCCTCTAGCCTTCTTTTGCCATTTTTCATTGCCACCTCTCGGGCTGGGTCTGACTCCGCTTGCCCTTCCTGAAGGTCAGCGTTCTTGGGGTTGCCGACCAGAGCTTCTGGCACAAGATCGATCTTGTTGCCTTCTTCATCATCACCTCAAATTCCTTAGCAAAATCCAGGTGCTGCATGAACGACCTTACTTGCTCCGGGTCGAGCTCATTTGGACCCGATTGCCTCGTCCTCTCCTGGAGCTCCTTACCAGGATTTCTTCTTGAACTTTCTGAAGGATCCAAATTGATTAGTGGGATGAAGATAAATCCCTCCTTTTTTCTTTACCAAACTCAAATGTGACGAAGAACTGAGGTTCAGTTCCTCACAAAAAATGAAAAAACCGGGCGGAAAACAGAAGACGAAAATTGAAGAGCTGATTGAGCACGTGGGACTGCAGATCACAAGAGACCTTCTTCTAGCGCCATTTTGTTTATGTTAAGAGTAATACAACCAATATAAAACCAAATAATAGCAAAAGAGCAGCAATCCAATACTAGAAAATGAGTGGGAAAAAGTACTTAACTTTTATTCCTCAAAATCAGTTCGGATCGGCCTTAGCCGGACCCTTTTTACAGGTGCTTGACCTTTAAATACAAGCTTTCTCTCTCTAAAGCTCTCTATGTTTCTCTCTCTAAAAAATTGGGGATCTTTATCTCTCTCTTGGAGAGGCTATTTATAGTTTTCTATCGAAACCCTAATCGTACACCTGTCATTCTCCTATTGGTCCTCCAAAATATCTACTCTCGTATCCACCGCCTCAATGCCGACCTCAGACATTTTCCGCCGACTTAAGGCCGAACTCGGATATCTCTCAACCCGAATTTACCCGGGCTCGTTAGTAAAATATCACAGTTAGACCTGTTGAAACCGCCAACTAGTTGGAAATGAGATAGCCCAGATGTTGCATTCCTCAGAGGAGCTCATCCTGGTCGGCGGGATACCCGAGCTTGACAGCTCGGCATCGCTCTGCTCGGCGCCTCCGGGCGAGAGTTTTCGGCGGGTGCGCGGAGAGGTTGGCGCCTATGGTGAAATTCTGCTCGGCATAGGGGGCCGAGATCGGCAGCTCGGTACCATTCTGCTCGGCGCCGCCGGGCGGGAATTTTCGGAGGGTGCACGAAGAAGTCGTTGTCCGCGGCGAATGTCTGCTCGGCATGGCGCCGAGCTAGGCAGCTCGGCAAGGTTCTGCTCGGCTCCCTTGGCGCGGGCACTTAAATCATGCAATTAAAAACTATAATCATGAAATTAAGCAATAAAGACATAAAGTTTTAAAAGTAAATGGCGAATTGGAAGGAGATCTCACTTCTCCAATACAATTCAATCACAAAGTTTGAAGTTTTAATGAAAATAACAAATAACAAAGACTATATCAAGGTTTTAAGAAAGCTAGTAAAATAGGAAATTTAAAATTCAATAAAGTTAATCAATATAAAAATAAAACTCAAATCCAAATTAGGATTTATAATCCTTGTTTGTCACATTACAAGAAAGTCAAAATCTTGCTTGAATAAGAGTAGAAACAAAGAGCAGATCTAGGAATTACTAAAAACAAGCAAAAAGCAATTGAAGACAATTGAAAGAGAAAACTTACTAAAATAAGACTAGAGATGCTCAATCATTGCTTGTCACTTATCAAGAAAAATCCAATCTTCAACTACAAAAGATTGAAATAAAATCCAGATCTAAGGGAGCAAAACCTAATCTAGAAATATATTTAAAAAAAAGGAGGAGGAGCTAAAACCTAGCTTAGGTAGTGATTTTATTGATAATGAGGAAGAATTATAATTATATAGGAGTCTAGTATATCAAATGGGGACACAAGGGACATTTTCACCGAGAATATCTCAAAAATCCTGGAAATAAAGCGGTGGCACGCGCTCGGGCGCGATTGTGAACTAGTTCTTCCAAGTGGCCGAGTCGATATGCGGGTTGACCGGCATCAACCAAGTTCAGAGACTGAGAATCTGCTGTGTATTGGCACGTCGACAGGCACGTCGGTAGTCATCGGTCGACAGGAGGGTCAATGATTGCAGAATGCATGCAGTTGGAAGGGAATTTGAGGCTCTAAAGCTATGAATTAGCTCTAGATGTCTAAATATGAAATGTATGCTGACTCTTGGCTTTCATATGGAACGTGAATTACATGAAAAATAATTGTTTACAGAGAGTTATGACCTCCACACCAAGACCTGCATTTTTTGGGAATTCAACCCAATGTTTCCACTTCTAGCTGATATTTGCCTTTCTTAACGTACGAACTGGGATAAGTGGTAAACACGAAGGTTATATATCTCTTAGGCTTTCTAATAATGTAAAATATAAGTAGTTAGCATGAGAGGTCAGGGGTTTATGATCAAAATAAGACAACTACTACATCCAGCGAGCGAATGCGTGGGCCGTCAAAGTAGATTGCCGCATTTCTCATCGTTTCCGCTCGATATTTGCACCATAGACTCGTCAATACTTGTTATTGAACTCATCGGCTTGGATCGTCTCTCGACCTCCGGTTGGGCACACTTTGACCAAGTTTGACCTAAAATATTTTAAAAAAACATAAAAACCACAAAAATACGAGAAAACAGGAAAAAGACTGAAAAGATGAAATAAGCTACGAAAATGCAAAATAGTAAAAAACAAATTACAAAACATGACTCAAACCAAACTAAAATACGCAAAATAAGACATAAAATCACATGAGAGACACACACAAACATGTACAAATCACAAAACCTATTTATGATTCGGTCCAGTTTGCAATTTTATAAGTAATTCGGTGTTCGATTTTTTATTTCGGTTCGATTTTCTAACCGAACCGCTTGATAATCACCCATACCCAAGAGTGTATTCTCTATTTCCTCCAATGCATGCATGAATTGAGTTTGTTTTATGTTGTCGATAATGGGCGTCACATCCGGTGGTGCTTTCTTACTCCAACTGGTTGAAGAAAAATCATTCTTTCCCGGTATCATATTATCTTTTTTCATGTTCCGTTCCTCACGTTATTCGTTCAATAACTCGGTGCCACTCTTTTCTACAGACGGCACCACTTGATGATATCAAAATTTTGGCATCAAGAATCAGGATCGGACCGCCTCAAACATCCGTCTTTAACTAGTTCGAAGCTGAAAAGCCGAGTAGAAGTTCCGACGATCGAGTTAGAAAATCTGTTATATGCTGAGAATAAAATAATAGAATAATAATAAATATTATTTAACTTAAGGTTTATAATGAGACACGTATAACCAATTTATAGGTTTTAGAAGACGTATTCCCAAAAAAATAGGATTTCCTTCTTTCACACGTCAGAATCCCCTAAATAAGGATATTAAGATCAACGAGGATTCTAGTTTTCTTATTCAGTCGAGATCGGAATAATATTTTCCAACATAAAAGATTTAATTACCAAAGTAGCTACTGAGATACTCGAACCCTCTCATTCGTAAATAGCTCCCTTAATTGAACTTCCCTATGATCGGTAAAAGACCAACCAGTCGACCTCCTGCAGGGCTTGTTTGGGCTAGCATTGGTTGGGATTGTGAGTCCTGTTATTCAAAATTTTGTGAATAGAAAAAATCTTATTAGTTATAAGATTCAAAATTCTTTAATTTTTACTATAGATTCCATATTTGAAAAGTGAATATATTATACATTACGTCAAATCATGTATGAAAAGTGAATAATGTTGTATATAATATTGTATTTAATAGTATTTAATTATATTTGTTGATAGAATAATAAAGGGTAAAGATTAGGTGTAAGAGATTGTTAGTTGAGTACATGATTTTTGAGGTCAGAACAAACAAGTATTCAATATTTGAAATATCAATTTGTTACTACTAATTCTAGGACAAGCAGGCCGTAAAGGAGATTACCTTCTAGTTGAGCTCCCACGACTATCCTCTAGCCGAGATCTCCACATCTCTGATCAGAGACCTTTTAGAGTCGAACTATTCACACAATCTCAGCTGATTTGCAATCTCAGTCGCTCCAATACCAATTTTTAGGTTACCTAAATCGAGATAAAATGAATGCTACATCAGTATGCAGCTGCCAAGTTTAATAAAAGAATCATCTCTATCGATAAATTAGAAATGTTTCTTATAATCGCAGTGAACTGAACAAGCGTAAGTTCAGTTTAGTTGCCAAGTGTCCTGGCAAATAGTGAGCCTCAAGAACTACAAATGTAGCGATGAACGTGAGGCTGATTGGTTGGTTTAAGCTTCTCTTTCCGTAAGTTGCTATCATTTGGTAACACGACGTTAAAATAATAATTCAAAGGTTAAGATCAAGGTCAAACATTGACAAATTTGTCTCATCTAATCGCATTATATTATTCTGACATCCATTCTCAGAAAAAGAACGTCCATTTGTTCTTCATGCTCTGTAAATATAATTTAACACGATTCTATTTTAATTTTAATGGCTTACAACTTCATTGTATCAAGCAAAGTAAACAAATGCTCGACAAAGCTCATAGAAAATAATGATTAGCAATTTTTTGTCTCGACTAATCAATTTCAGATTCCAAAATTACCAGCTCTGTAGAGTTGAAGTTGAATATAGCGTTTGATTATATTTACTTGGAGGGTGACATATTGTGCACATCAATAAACAAACATCTGGGAATATTCAACACATATCACAATTTACATAATTAATCAGAGCTCTATTGCGGTATGAATGAAAATGTTATATGGGACATGGTAAAAAAAATAAAACAATTATGAGGAATTTGTTTTCTCTATAATAAAAAATGTATTTGTTAAAGTGTCACTTTGTAAGTGGACTCTTAAAACCAAAGGGTCCAAAATATCTAAGCATGTTGTTAGCCCACCTTTGGTTGCCCCTGATGTGGGCCCCACAAGATTATTAATTTTATTTGGAGTTCGAATGTAGTTTAGCTACCCCTAATTGACCTGATATATATAATAATATATTTCGTTTAATTATGTTTAACTTAAGTGTAAAATTTAAAAACAATGATTCTAAAAAATGCAGTATGCATATAAATTGAATTTATATCTTGGGGTACTCTTGGTACAACTTAGGTATAAAGGTAATTAAGATCTCTCATTCGATATTTTTCTTTCTATTTCGACTTATATATGTGTATTATAGTACATCCATTTATTTTGAGCAAAAAATTAAGTGAGTTTGACGACATATTCTCAGTTTTTACTATTTGAAATTAATTTTTAAAAAAAAGAAGCTATTTTTACTAATTTTCAACTGACATACAATCAGTTTTTATTTTCGTTTCTTTTTGTTAAAATTGGAATACACCCACAAAGTATTTTCTTCAAAAAATTTACTCAATTCTTTTTATCATACCGAAAATACTAAAAAGGATATAATCTAAAATTCAGATTAAAATATTAAGATATAAATATAACAAAATTCCAAATGTATACAACAAAATTGTTCTCAACCTTCAACAAAAATTATAATATATTGAGAACAAAATCGAGCAGGCAAAAAAAAAATTAAGTAATCGATAAAAATTAACACTCCACCCTGTTCACAGTTATTTAAGCCAAAAAAAAAAATCATTTACAATATTTGTTGTTCAACATTTCAAAACAATATTATTCATATTTCCCTTTTATATCTTATTCTTCCCACCATAAATTACAGGATGTGTCTTTGTTGAAAAATGAGAAGATTGTTTTAATAAATGTAGTATAATTATTTACCTTCATTTTTTAATTCATTTGCACAATGATTGTTGAGAAATTAATTCTTAGCAATAACTCTTATTTTATTATTTGTCTTTTTTGAGCACAAAAATAAGTTAGGAAACTAGATTTGTGAATATATTGTGTTTCCTAATTTATGTTTAAGACTTTATTAGTTTCCTGAATTGTGTTTAGAATTTGTTTTAGGTTTTACAAAGTTTAGGATTTTATATTTGTCTATTTAAGACAAGGATTCATAAAACTTGAGGCACGACTTTTGAGCGAGGGATTTTGAGAAGAACAACGCGACGCAAGACGCACGGCAAAGCAAGGAAGAACACGAAAAACTACTTGGATCAATTGATCGTGATTAACAAGCTCTTCGAAATTGCGTGACCGACGGAGAAGATCTTGCCATTCCGGCAACAAGTATTTAGTATCAATTTTATTGACATTTAGTTTTCATATATTACTTTATATTTTTGTATTAAGCGTGAACAAGAAAGTAATATAGTTTTCGGGTTTGTACACCCAAGTTCACAAGTACTTTTACTTGTGAACTGAATTTGTTATCTCGTGTTCTTATCAATTTATTCCGCTGCATATTTTATATTTTACTCTAGTCGATGTTGCTAACCAGTGTTGTTAAACATTGACTAACAACATCGTAAATGTGAGAATTATTCTTAAAACCATAGACCTTCTAATTCAACAATTGGCATCTAAAGCGGGTTACTTAACCTTTTAAGTACTGATCCCTATCTTTAGGTACTATGGATGCTCAAGGCAACCCAAGGCCACCGATTCTCAACGGAGAGGATTATTCTCTCTGGAAGCAAAGGATGCGTTGGCACTTAAAGAGCATTGATGAACGCCAATGGAGAACCGTCCTCGTTGGATGGGAAAAACCACGTGTCACTGATGGAGAAGGCGACACTGTCCCGAAGAAGGAGGAAGACTGGACCGCTGACGATGAATGCTGCGAATTAGAATTCCAAATGTATCAACACCTTGTGCAGTTATGTTGATGCAAGCTATTACAGAGTCATCAAGAATTGCGATTCAGCAAAAGATGCTTGGGGCGCACTCCAGAGGGTGTGTGAAGGAACTGCAAGTGTAAGGAAATCAAGGTTGAGAATGCTGTTGTCCACGTTCGAAGCAATGAGAATGGATGAGAAAGAATCAATCATGGATTATTCCATGAGACTGTCAGAAATCACAAGCGAGTGCAGAGAACTTGGTGAGGCCATAACTAACTCTCGTCTTGTAGGAAACTTGCTGAGATCTATTACAAAAAAATACAATATGAAGGTGGTTGAATGTAAAGGTTGGGGACACTACAAAATTCACTGGACGAGCTCTTCCCAGATCTCAGTCCACGTCTTCAATTCCAAACGTATCCAATCCCACGAGACCTCTCAGTGAAGTGCAGTGTCATGAATGTAAAGGTTGGGGACACTACAAAAATGAGTGTCTTAACACTCTTAGGAAGAAAAGCATGGTTGCTACTGATTTCACTGAGGATGTAAATGATTCCAAGTCAACTGAACCTGTTCCTTCCTTAATTACCCATATTGTTTGGGACGAAGATGTCCATGTTGATAGCCTTGAAACCAACATCGTATACTTGAATGTTGAAATCCTTGATTATCATAAGGAGTACGAGCTGCTGAGTATTGAGCACCAGCAACTGTTTGTCAGCTGGGGAAAACAGGTACTCAAGGTCAAGGATCTCGTGAAAGAAGTAGAAAAACTGACCAAAGAAAAGGATGATCAAACTGATATAATTGTTCGACTGGAAACATCTCTTACCAAGAAGGATGATGAGCTAGAAAAGATGAGAACCGAACTTACAAAGGTCCAAGGAACCATATCAAATCTGAACAAAGGCAAGGGGAAGCTTGATGGAATCTTGGAGATCAGCTTTCCTTAAACCTCGAATCAAGGAATAGGATTTAAACCAAATCAGCCACCAAAAGTGCCAAGTCATGAGCAGAAATCGCCCAAGCGACACAAGAAGAGGAGGAGACAGTTCGTGTGCCATCATTGTGGCGAGCCCGGACACATTCGGCCTTTTTGCTGGAAGTTCATAGGCGAGAGAAGGCGGTTTCAGAGATTTAATGCGGGTGCTAAATCCAATGTTGGTTTCCGTCATAACAACATCAATACCAACACCAGGTTCAAACAAGTGTGGGTCAAGAAGAATAATGTCAAGTGTAACACGATCCATACCTCCGTGAAATCCCACGCCCCTGGAGCCTGGTATATCGATAGTGGATGCTCCAAGCATATGACTGGGTCCGAAGAGCTGCTTTCCAACATTGTCAGATTTTGAGGTGGGAAAGTAAAGTATGGTGGAGGCGCGAATGGGAAAATTGTTGGCCAAGGAACTCTCCATGTTCCAGGCATTGTGACTATTGAAAATGTGCTGCTGGTAGAAGGATTCAATGCAAATTTGATTAGCATAAGTCAACTGTGCGACGGAGGTTTCAGTGTCAAATTCAACCGTGAGAAGTGTGAAGTCTACGAGGAAAATGGACCATGTATTCTCACTGGTCAAAGGACTTCAGATAATTGCTACCAAATTCAAAGTGATGCTTTTTGCAGACTGTCCCAATTAAGTGATGCTGAGTTATGGCATCAAAAGCTTGGACACGTGAATTACAAGATGATGGACAGGTTGGCCAAAGAAGAAGCTGTAAGTGGAATGCCTAAACTCAATACCAAGATCATTCCTGTGTGCGAGGCATGCCAAAAAGGAAAGCAAGTGAGGGTGCCTCATCCGGTCCAGTAAAGCCTCACTACATCATCTTGCTTTGATCTTCTACATATGGATCTCATGGGACCACTTGAGGTTGAGAGCCTTGGTGGTAAGAGGTATGTATTAGTAATTGTTGATGATTTTTCTACATTCACTTGGGTAGAATTTTTAAAAGAAAAATCTGAAACTTTTGAGGTTTTCAAAAAACTTGCAAAAAGTTGTGTGTTAGGTTTAATGTTAACATTGGTAGGATTAGAACTGATCACGGAAAGGAGTTTGAAAATGTATCTTTCTCTAAATACTGCACTTCTGAGGGCATAAGTCATGAATTTTCTTCACCTATCACTCCACAACAAAATGGCATAGCCGAACGTAAGAATAGGACTCTTGCTGAGATGACTAGAACTATGCTTATTTCTAATGGCATTACAAAACGGTTTCGGGCTGAAGCAATGAACACTGTATGTCATATTACAAATAGGGCTTACCAGGTTCATGTGCTACTCCCTATGAATTGTTGATGGGAAAGAAACCTGACATGAGCTATTTTCATGTGTTTGGATGCATTTGTTATGTTCTCAATGACAGAAATCATCTAGCTAAACTGGACTCAAAAAGTGATAAGTGCATTTTCATGGGGTATTCCCAAAATAGTCATGCATATAGGTTGTTTAACCTTAGAAATCGAAGTATGTTTGAGTCAGTTAATGTCAAGTTCAATAACTTATCAAGTGCAGTCAAGCCTACCGAGGATAATGATCTGGTTTATGATCACAATCCAAGAAATTGTCACTCCTCCTTCAGTTGATAGTGCAGGTATTGAGAACAAAGATGCAGGTGCTGAACTCAGAGATGTGAGTGATGTTGATAACAATGTTGATACTGGGATACCAACATCAGTACCAACATCGAGCTAAGTCGCAGATTCTGATTCTGATTCTGAAGAAGAAGATCCAGCTGATCCCATTGATCTTCATCAAAGAGATATTCCATCCATAATCCAGAAAAACCACCTCGTGGCCAAATTATCGGTGATTTAGACAAAAGGAGTACAAGATGGAGATAGATTAATTTCAAGGAGATGTTCAGGTACGTATGTCTGTCTACTAATTGTTCTAAGATTTTTGAGTCTTTGTTTCTTTCTAAAATAGAGCACAAGCGAGTGGAGGATGCACTCAAGGATGAGTTCTGGATTCGGGCAATGCAAGAGGAGCTGGATCAGTTCGCTAAAAACGATGTTTGGGATTTTGTGCCACGACCAGAAAAATCCCATGTGACGGGAACAAAGTGGATATTCAAGAACAAGACTGATGAGGCTGGCAACATTGTAAGGAACAAAGCTCGACTTGTTGCACAAGGGTATACGCAAATTGAAGGAATCGATTTTGATGAAACTTTTGCCCCAGTTGCCAGCATTGAGTCGGTAAGGCTTTTGCTTTCAGTTGCTTGTTATATGAAGATTTCATTGCATCAAATGGACATTAAGAGTGCTTTTTTAAATGGAGTCTTGAGTGAAGAAGTGTATGTTGAGAAGGCTCTTTATGGTTTAAAACAAGCTCCAAGAGCTTGGTATGAAAGGCTAACTCAATATTTGCTTTATTTGAACTTTAGACAAGGGGAAGTTAATAAAACTTTATTCCTTCTTAAATCCAATAAGCACATCTTAATTGTCCATATTTATGTGGATGATATTATTTTTGGATCCACTAACGAGCAGATGGTCAAGGAGTTTGTTACTCGGATGTCCGATACATTCGAGATGAGCATGGAAGGTAACCTCTCATACTTTCTTGGTTTGAAAATCAAACAGCTTGATGACGGTATTTTCCTTTCCGAGGGTAAATATGCTAAGAACTTAGTTAAAAACTTTGGATTAGAAAGTGAAACTCACAAGAAAACGCCGTTGGGAAAAACTGTGAAGCTGTCGAGAGACGATGTTGGTAAGGGTGTTGATAACACCATGTATAGAAGTATGATAGGYAGTTTGTTGTATTTGATAGCAAGTAGACCAGATATTATGTATAGTGTGTGCTTATGTGCTAGATATCAGTCTAATCCAAAAGAGTCACACTTGAAAGCTGTTAAAAGAATTATTAGGTACATTGCTGGTACAACTGAACTAGGTGTGTGGTACACAAAAGATACTGGTACTGAACTTATAGGGTACACTGATTCAGACTGGGTTGGAGATGTAGTAGATAGGAAAAGTACTACTGTGGGATGTTTTTTTCTGGGTAATAACCTAATTTTTTGGTACAACAAAAAGCAAAATTGTATTTCTCTTTCTACAGCTGAAGCCGAGTACATTGCATCTGGAAGTGCGTGCACACAATTACTGTGGATGAACCAAATGATTGAAGACTACGGTCTGCACAGTAGTATCTTGACAGTGTTGTGTGACAATTCCAGTACCATTGACATCTCCAAAAATCCAGTCTAGCATTCTCGAATCAAACACATTGACATAAGGTACCACTTTATTCGAGATTTAGTTGAGAGGAAGATTGTTAGCCTTGAGCATATTGGAACAGATAATCAGCTTGCTAACATCTTCACTAAGGCATTAGATTTCGAGACCTTCTCTCGTTTGAGAATAGATCTCGGTATGTGCATTGTCTAACCAATGTTGGTTTGTGATGTTGTGACACCCCTTATCAACATCAGTCACAACATCTGTATAATTTTGCATGCATTTCTACCTTTCTTTTCATACATGATTCTGATGCATTGAGTTTAATTGAAAGTGAAATAAGGTCCTGTGTTTCAATAAAAGTGATGACAAAAAGGACCAACCTCTTCAAAATTAGGTGATTGTGGGACTTGCCCGCAGAAACTGGCTTTCTCTCAGGTCCAAAAACAAGAGGTGTTTAACAGCAATCGCTGAAAATTAAAAGATTTAAATCCCTTCAAGGATGAAGAAAATCTGGACTCAAAATGCTCCAATCTTTAAAAATCACCTTCTTGAGAGATCTTGACGTAGTCATTAACTTGGGTTAAGGGGTAAGTTTCCATTGACTTCACCTAAGGCAATGTTGGTTCATAATGTTGTTAGTAATAAAAAGCAACATTGGATCAAGTCACTGAAATCTGAATATGTTTTTGTCTATTCTTTTAGGTCATGAATTTTAGGCATCCCTTAGGACATTCATACTTTGTGAAGATGTCATCTTGTTGTGCGTTTTGTTTCTTGTGTTTATGTCTAACTTGAAATCTCTTGATTTTGTTTTGAATTGAGCTAACTAAGTGTTTCAATGGAGTTAAAATCGGACGGCTGGACAGGTAATAACGAGGTGGATTTAGTGAGTGAAAATTTATATTGCACAAGATTGGTACTATTGGGCTGATGGTTCATAAAATTCTAGCTTTGTATTTTCGGTCGATTTTGTAGAATTAAGTTGTGCAATTTTATTTTTTCTAATATATAAAAGGATAAATCATGGGAAGAGATAATGGGATGGTAATGTAATCACGTAGCCTTATCTTAGGGAGAGTGGCGCTTTTTATATGGAAATAAAAATCGTGCTTAGACCAAAAATCCGCCGGTAGTGAAAATTAGGGATTTTTTCCTTTTATTTTTACTTTCTCTCTCCTTATGCAACGGTCATTTTTTTGGTATAAAAACCTGAACCCTTTTTACCGTTTGATCAAATTTCCAAACCCCTCTGCAAAGTGAACTCTCAAACCTCCTTATATCTCTTCAATTCTTTCGATTTTCTTGTTTGCTTTCGAGAAATTGCAGGATGACAAGCTCGCCGCCACCATCCTCGTCTGCTCCAAAATTGCCAAAAGAAGTTCGTCACTCCGGCGAACAGGTTCCGTTGCCTTATCCAAGAGTTAGTGGTCTTGATATTCGCGAGGAAATCGGTAGTGGTTCTTGTCAATACCACCACCGCTATCAACATCGCCACCACCTTCGCTAGCGCATGATTTTCTCGCTGCTGTTCCAGTTCCGTCACCGGTTGACGCCACGCCGGAGGCGCAAGTGTTCCCAGGACAGCCCGGGAACGAAATTGATGTCGATAATCCCCCGAATTTAGCGTTTGTTGATGAAACCTTGGGGCGAGTAGGGAATCCTACCTTGAAGAGATCCAGGCGTCTGCGCAATATTCCTCCCGGTATTGTGCCGCCTGCAGTTCCAAAGAGCAAAGCAGGTCCGCGCCGCAATGTGCCGCTTGAGCACATGAACCTCGCGGAGGATGTCACTGTGATATCCGACCCTGATGATGAAGACTTTGTTCCTACTGCTCAGGTCAGCCAAAAGTCAAGGTCTCTCCTAAGTCCTCTGCGACTGAGTATTCCTCCCCTCCCTACACTGTGTTAGATTTTATCACCGGCGAAGTCACCAGCTCCGCCAAACCGCCGGCCAATGATCCCCTCTCATCTCCAGTTCATGATGATCAACCTGAGTTTGATACAGGTTTGTTTGAGCATTCCCCTGATTCCTCCCCTGATATACCTCTGTGTGATATTCTTGAAGCATGCAAAAAGGACAAGAAGAAAAAGAAAGCTGCTCCGAAGGGAGATGTTGGTATTCATGTTGATACCCCCTTACCAACATCACATCCCTCTCCGACTGTGTCGTCCTCCCGCACTGCCTCTGTTCCCCTTGTATCTCATGCTTCCACGCCAACCACTTCTGATGCCTGTGCACACTCTCACTCCTCCACGGGTACTACTACTCCAACACCTGAACTTGAGAATATGGTGCCATTTTTGGAGAAATTTTTATCTGCTAAGGCTGCCGAGTTGTTTGCTACTTATCAAACTCGCCACATGATTGTCGAGCGTAGAGTTCCTGTTGAATTGTTTGAGTGCCACAACTTGATTGCCTACCTCCAATTTAAAGGTATGTATTCCACAGTTTCCACTGCCGTACCATTTTTCCGGGATATTGTTCTTGAGTTTTATGCAAATTTGTTGCCGTCTATTGTTGATGTGAGCTCTGTGAACTATGGAAAAGTGTTTGTGCGTGGTAGAGTGTTTGCTTTCACCCCTGATTTAATTGATGAATTACTTGGAACTGAACACAATTGGAGTGATTCTACTATGGATGATATGGATGAAGTTATTTCTTTTATTTCTAGTGGTATGGTGCATTCTTGGTTTGAGCAGTGCCGAGCACTAGGCTCTCTTGTCTCTATTCTATTTTGCACAAGGTGGCTATTTGCAACTGGGTCCCTTCCAAGAATACTACATGTGTTAATCGGCCTCAGGCCCAGTTTTTGTACAGGCTTGGCAAGGGTATTAAGTTCAGTTTCGGGCAACATGTTTTTGATATTGTTACTAAGTTTGCCACATCAAGGTCTGCCGCCTCGTTGTGTTTTCCCTCTATAATTTTCAGCCTGTTGGAGAAGCAAGGATTGGCACTTCTTCCAAATGATGTCCTCACTGGTGAGGCGGATTGGTTTGCTTTGAGGGGCCAGCATACTACAGGTGCTAGGGTTATTGATTTGCCTTGGCAGGCTCCTTTCCAGGCTGATGTTGCTAGTGATGTTGGGAGGGTTGATCCCAACATGGTCCGAATTTCTGCGCAGCTCCTTCGTGCGCATGTGGCTTCCATTGATTTGCAGATTACTCAACTACAGGCGCTTCGTGGCTCGCTTTTGGAGGCCATTTCCCTTTCTGGTCAAAAAGGGGGAGAAAGAGAAGATATCGCGGACATAAGGGGAGAAGATGTTGCTGCTGTCAATGCAGAAGATGTTGATGCTGCTGCTGATAAAGATGAAGTTGTTGTCGTAGCCTTGGCGAGTCTTGCTCAGGAAAAGCGAAGGAAGTGAATTTGCGCTCGCGATAAGGCTTTGAGGAGAATGATGCGAATGCAGAAGAGGAAGAGGAAGGAAAGGGGTGAAGGAACTTCGACATCCCCTCGTCGTTCGAAGAGGGTTCGAGGTCAATAAGTTCCTTGTTAGTTTATTTTGTTAAGTTTTTGAACAACGTTGGTTTGTAATGTTGGTTTGACTTTTAACAACATTGGGTGTTTTGTTTAGGGGGAGTTTTCTAACTTAGGGGGAGTTAGTATTTTATTTTCATTTGTGTTTGCGTCATAGTATTTTGTCCAGAAAGGCAAAAGGGGGAGATTGTTGAGGAATTAATTCTTGGCAATAATTCCTATTTTGTTAATTGCCTTTCTTGGGCACAAAAATAATTTAGAAAACTAGATTTAGGAATATATTGTGTTTCCTAGTTTATGTTTAAGACTTTATTAGTTTCCTAGATTGTGTTTAGGATTTGTTTTAGGTTTTACCAAGTTTAGAATTTTATGTTTGTCTATTTAAGACAAGGATTCTTAAAGCTTGAGGCACGACTTTTGAGCACGGGATTTTGAGAAGAACAACGCATGCAAGACGCATGGCAAATCAAGGAAGAACACGAAGAACTACTTGGAGCCATTGATCGTGATTAACAAGCTCTTCGAAGTTGCGTGACCGACGGAGAAGATCTTGCCATTCCGGCAACAAGTATTTAGTATCAAGTTTATTGATATTTAGTTTTCATATATTACTTTATATTTTTGTATTAAGCGTGAACAAGAAAGTAATATAGTTTTCGGGTTTGTACACCCAAGTTCACAAGTACTTTTACTTGTGAACTAAATTTGTTATCTCGTGTTCTTATCAATTTATTCCACTGCATATTTTATATTTTACTCTGGTCGATGTTGCTAACCAGTGTTGTTAAATATTGACTAACAACATCGTAAATCTGAGAATTATTCTTAAAACCATAGACCTTCTAATTCAACAATGATAAAATAATAAAAATATTTTGGATCGGAGATCTTTGATGAAAAATGAGAAGATTATTTTAACAAATATAGTATAGTTATTTACCTTCATTTCTTAATTCATTTGCACAATGATAAAATTGTTAGAATTCGTAAAAAAAGAACACAAGAACACGATGCTCATTCAATGGAAATTTTTTAAAAAAAACTTAGATCCAACAGATCTATACTGTAAACGATTATATTTATACAATAAATAAATAAGAGAAAACATGAAACCTTGCAGTAAATCTCAAATCCGAGTTCAACACTAAGGTATCCACGCGATTAATTCTCCGACTGCAAGATCTATTTCAGTGTATTGCTATCGTGAAGAAAGTTAAGAAATCTCGCGAAAGTTCAAGAAATCTCAATTTCAAAATCATGAGGCGTTATGATGTTTCTCTAAAACTCTTTCTTTTTTTTACAACTTATAACTTTCTGTTAAATCACATCATAATTATTAACAATTAAATATTACAATTACAAATTGAATATTTAATACTTTCTTGATACACTCTGATGTTGAAAAAGTAATCGCATATATGACCCTATAGGCCTTTATATATGACATCAATCCAATGATGATCCAAACAAAGCTCCTAGACAGCTTAGTAGGACGAACTCAATATATAAAGAACATTCACTTGAACTCAGCGAATCTTAATCTTTATACAAAGTTTTGGTAAAATTCCTTTCATTATGAATAACTCCATTAAGTTTAATATTTATTCAAGTGTCTATCTCAATAGTTTAATCAATTTATTTCATCTTTATTAGTCAACAACTGGACCATACTCAACTACTATATTGAATATGTCTCTTGCATTGTCCAATGACTTCGGTCGACCTAATACAGAGATTATGAGTAATCTCTCTCGAATTTCCAATCGAGAAATGAATTATTTCTTGAATCAACTACCAATTTCATTTACATCATGATGTACCCACCACTCAATAAATAAGGTGCATATTGACCTCATGTCAAAGGACTATCGCACGCTTTATACACTGATAAGTTTATGGACATTCAACAAATAGTCCATCAGTAGGGTTTACCAATACTCTCTAAAGTATCCATGTGTCCATCACGAATAACAATTATTCACAGTCTTGAGACTAACTACATTCTCTAAAAATGTGATGCAAACCACATGCCGACATATATTATATTATCAATATCTTAATCTTGATAATCATTTGTCGGGGCTATTAAAAGTAATGTTCTATCACTGTCATCTCACCATATCAATGACAACATTAACTCACGGGAACATATATATGAATAATTGCAAACAATCAAAATAATAATTCCATAAATGCAATGCCTTATATATTAATATTAGTGACAATATTAACTCGCAGGAACATATATATGAATAATTGCAAATAATTAAAATAATAATCTCATAAATATATATAATAATTATGATCAAGTACAATGTATTTAAATCTGATTGTATCTAGGACATTCATACATTCAAAAATAACAAATGTATTGTGGATTGGAGAGAGTATATACTACGGTAAGTTATACCGACACCGACACATTACTAGCCGCACTCATTTACTAATGCTCCCTTATTTTGTATTAATTTATTTTTTTTTGATTTTTTGTGTTTTTTTATATATTTTTACTAATTATACTGTGGTGAATTATCAAAACTACCCTTGGTTTTTAATTATTTCTCCAACCGATATTGCTAACCAACCCCATTTGAAAAGAAAAAAAAAACAGCTGAAGAGACGAGAGAGAAAAACTGGCAAAGTAGAAAACAAAGGTGAAACACAATTCACCAAAATCCACCAGAGAAGACCACCCACCGACGATCAAATACCGTCGACGATGACCTAAACATGTCAGACGAGCAACCCCCAGATATAAGTAGGTGTATTGGGTTTTTTTAGTTTTGAAGCGTTTCAATTTATTTGTTTAATTTCAAGTTTTGTATACAAGTATCATGTATTTTGTTAACTAAACATAGTTCTATATTGAGTTTAAATTGATATTAGTATGAAAAACAAAGTGTGTAAATATGATTTTTTAATTTTGGAAAAGTAAAGTTCAATATGGTTTTCAGTGTTGGTTAACCGAAATTATGTGATAATTCCGATAGGAAGATAAGAAGATTTGCTTCAAATATCATTCATTTTGATGAAATTTTATTTTTTATTTTTACCTTTTACTACTTTCTATATCAGTATTCTATGAACCAAAATCAATATAAAGTAGTAATAAAATAAAATAAGACTTCATTCACTACTGAATGAAATTTGATGAAGCAAATTTCGGTATCTTCCTATTAAAATTATCACATAATTTTTTTTAATCAGTACTGAAAATTAACTCGAACCCTAATTATTCAAAATTATAAATTCATAACTACACACTTTTTTTTATGTTAATATCAACTTAAACTCAATATAAAACTATGTTTATTATGTCTAGACAACAAAATACATGATGTTTATATACAAAACTTGAAATTGAACAAGAAACTTTTTCGTAAAACCAAAATTTTGGGGCCGAATTAAAAAAATAAATTCAGGACATTTTTGTCATTAGCGTCACGGGGTCAATTCGAAGAAACAAAGGTTTTGAAACCAAAATGGTGGTGGTAACAGCGTCCTGGGTTCAATTTGAGAAAAAAATCAGAAGCGGGACGTTGTTTCCACCAGAGTCCCAGGCCAATTTTGTAATAAAAAAAATTCCCTGACCAGAAATAACCCCCGCCCCTTTCCTCTTCATTTCTTTCTATTCTTCTTCTTCTCTTGTTTTCCATCTTCCAGGTAAGAAAAATCCAGCAGTAAATCGAAGGCAAGGAGCACGGCACCTTTACGAGGTAATTACTAACCCTAAACTCTTGATTTATTTTATGAAAATCTCTTTATTTCTTATGAAAATGAATTATTTGTGTACATTTCTATTTAATTGTTATTAGAAATAATTACTTGTTGATAATGAAAATATTTATTATTTGTGAATTTGAGTTTATTTGTTAAATTTTATGATTATTAAATTTACTTATTTGTAAAAATATTTTTAATTATGTGTAAGATTTAATTTATTCATTTTGAGCTTATTTGTTAATTATTTATAAATATTGAATTTATTTATTTGTGAAAAAATTATTAATTATGCTTGAATTTTTATTATTCATTTTGAGTTTATTTGTTAATTATATATGAATATTGAATTTATTTTCTTGTGGGTTTTTTTTAATTATGTGTGAGTTTTAATTTATTCGTTTGAGTTTATTTGTTGATTATTTATGAATAAAGAATTTAATTATTTGTGATAAAATTGTTAATTATGTGAATGATTTGTTAATTATTTAAACATCTATATTTTTTTAATTCTTGGTTAATCTTTATTTTAGAATTCAACACAATATATGGCAAATATTTCTTTCGACAATGATTATGACAGGTACGCATTCCTTCTACGAGACGAGGGTGGAACAATCAATGTCGATTATCCAAATTTGGATCCTACCAAGCATCCCCAATTGTGATCCCGAACTATACCGCTGGTTACTTTGGACCGAATGAAGGTTACAATTCATAATAGAGTGCAAGAGAATCAGATGATGGAAATGAAACAGATGAGGATATTTTTTTTTAAGTTGGGCGATAATTTAGTAAATGAAAATCATTTTGGACCTATCTTGGTAGAACATGGCCCTACAACCCATAAATAAGTGGATGGAGGATCGGGACTTTACAAGAACATACCTTTTTGATTCTAACTACGAAGATATCCCTGCTGATTCTATTAGTTTCCCTCAACGGGAATAATAATACGTTAAAGAGGAAGGAGTGTTGAGAAAAGGCATAATATTTAAAGATGAATATATATATATATATATATATATATATATATATATATATATATATATATATATATATATATATATATATATATATATATATATATATATATATATAATGTGGGTTGTTAAATATTACTCTATGCATGTCGCCAAGTGTGTGTATAGAGTGGAACTGAGCAACCCAAAGCTTTAGAAATTTATTTGTATTACGATACCACTTAGGGAGAATAATGTAGATATTCCGAGTTCATAAAGTAACTCCTCACTCCAATGCTAATGGTGTCTCTTCGCTAGTTTTTGTAAACGAATGGGTGTTTGGAAAATCAATAGATTGGGTTCTGCACACAAATATCTTGTATCTCATACAAGTGATGATCACCCCAATTGTGTAAAAACATGATTGACATGCCCATCACTACTTCAATCGAGAGAGATCCGATATATAATGCCTTGCATGTCCAGTTTGTCGTAGAATAAGAATATGGTTATAAAGTGTCATATCACAAGGCATGACAAGGTTTGCGATGGACTCGTGAAAATGTGTACGGGACATGGGAGAGTTCGGTTCAACATTTACCAAAACACGTGGAGGTCTTGCAGATGTACAATCTAAGGACAGTGGTTGAGTGGCTACACAAATCTTTTGGAATACCTGGTGTGCATATGTTAAGATTTGTGTTTTGGGCATTCGGCTTTTATACATTATCACAAAGTCATCGGTGTTGATGGAACTTTTTTGGCTAGAAGGTACAAGCACACACTGTTAATGGCATGTACAATTGATGCAAACCAACAAGTCATTCCAGTAGCTTATGCAGTTGTTGATTTAGAGAGTTATAACTCATGGCATTGGTTCCTTCACATAGTTGTGAAACATATTGTTTGGGACATAGAAGAGTTTTGTTTTATATTTAACCGACATGTTGGACTACTTAGTGCACTTCAATAAGTTTCGGCATTCCTGCCACGTGTTTGATACATGTTTTTGTTTACGACATATCTCTTTTAACTTTAATATGCATTTCAAGTCTGTGAAATTGAAGGATATATTTTCAAATCTAGATCAAAACTCAGAGTTTTAGTCTTTCATAAAATAATGGAGCAGATTAAGCTCCAGGATCCAGAAGCATTTAAATACTCAGATGGTATTGATAAGAGTAAGTGGACATTGTGCCACAACGGCAAAAACGATGTGGGATCATGATGACCAACGTGTCTGAGTGCATTAACGGAGTATTAAAATGTGCTAGATGGCTTCTAATAACTACTCTCATTCGAATCACATTTGCTCGAAGTACACAACATTTTTATAAACGCTTGGCGGATGCGATAATAGTAGACCGGATACAACAATTTTGGCTTGATAAATTATATAACATATTCAGAGCAGGACAACATGCCGGGACATCTTACCACATTACAAGATATAATTAGGCGACACAAATAGCCAAGGTTTCCACATGGGTTGATGGATCAGTTTATATTCAAAACTTTTGGGTGTCCTTGTCGAGTGTTGAATGCTCTTATGGTAGATGGTTGAGTAGTGGTATTCCGTGATCTCATGCAATCCGAGCATGCATTGATTTCAGAGTGAATCATGTAGGTTACGTGCAAGATTACTATAGCACTGTTGCGTACCTATGTACATATTGGGTCATTTGAATCATTGCCTGACTCAGAGGACTAGAATGACACAAGATTTGAATTGGTTCATGATCCAGACACTATAAGGCCTAGAACTATTGGATGACTCGGGAGAAATAGGATCCATAATGAAATATACCAACCATAAATACGAGTCAAACAACACTGTTGTGCGCAAGAGGTGGACAACACATCACAAGACGGTGGATGTTTGAGTTCGAGGCATTGATACTAGATAAAACGGTAATTATTCCATCGATCTGGTGTTGTGATTCAATTTACTTTTCTGCTGACAGTCATTTGACACTATTTGATATTGTAATTCACATTACTTTGATTATTAATAATGGTTGTTACATGAATTCATTAAGTAATACCTGTTTTTGGGAAATAATAATATTTTCTTGATTGCATATATTTTGTTATCAATAAAGTATTTATGCCATGAAACTTTTTATTTGATATTTTCTTTGATCAATTATATGTATTTATCTTGCAGCCTCTTTTGACCCAGCAGCGTTTGCATCGTTCGAATAATATTGCACGTGTTCAGATTGATGAGGTTCTTATGGTTAAGTGTGAAACATCTCATTTATTTTGGTATTTTGGTGACGAGGAGCACTATTTGCATCCTGGAGTTATGTCCATACTAGATCGTTGGGGTTTTTAGGGGTCGTATATTATGGGTCGATTCGTAGACTAGACAACCATTTTATAACAAGATTGGTTGATAGACAGCGCTGGGAGACATATAATTTTCATTTGTCTATTGGAGAGGCGACAATCACCCTACATGATATTGCCATAATTTAGGGTTTTTCGATCGAAGGTGCCCCGATGATAGGAAATGATGTTCAGCATTCCAGGCAGTATTAGATTGAGTATCTTCCACACTACATAGGTTTACAAGTTGATTGTTTTGGAATACATGAGAGGTGAGACTCGTCTATCGCTCACGACATTGAGTGAGCATCTTAGAATCCACCAACTAAATGATGACACGCCGCAGGACGAGGTTGTCATGTACACGCATGGGATTCCATTGATGTTACTTAGTTCTATGTTGATGCCTGGTACAACCAACAACTTTGTGTTCATACTATACCTAGGTCACTTCGGGGCCTCAAGTATTAGTTGGGGTAGTGATGTTCTAGCATATCTATATCGTGAGTTGTGTAATGTTGTGAACCCTGAGAAGAAGACGATTAGCGGCCCATTGGACTTACTGCAGATTTGGCCTTGGTCCTGAATTTCCTACATTAGACTAGAGTCTTTATGGCCCATGATCGATCTTGAGACCATGTAAATTCAAAGACATTAGGTTGCCCGTATCACCGTATGGTGCTAGGTATAACATGTTACTTAATACGCATCTGTTTGTTGTAATCCATTTTAATAAATTGACTTTAATGTTTGTTTAGATGGATCATATGACATAATCATACGTGGAGTGCTAGAAATACATTACAAGTATTACGATTATTAACGTACTAAGTAAACTTTATTTATTTTATACGATGGAAAATGATATTAATTATTGAAATGTGCAGTGGACGTGGGAGAAGTATGATATGAGTGCACCCAAAATATCCATATTGGGTGAAAGATGTTTGAGTGAGAATTAGTTGAGCGAGTGTCCACTCATATGCTGGTCACTTGTCAAGGTCTAGTTTTCTAATCGAGCAATTCGACAATTTGTATACACCAAAACATAACAGATCTGAGCATGGCTAATTTGGAAGAATTGCACAATGTATCTCGAGCGCATGATCATTACGTTTAGTGGACTTACACATCATAGTGAGTCGATTCTTACATGGACTTTATGAGAGGCTACGCGTCTACAAGGCACTCCAGTTCGTAGAGGTGCGGGTACGGTGCGCAGATATTTCAGATGGTATCAATAAAATATGTGTTGTTTCATCTCTAGTTTAGAGAGACATACCGAGGGGGGATACCAACCATCAGGTGTCAGCATTCACAATGCCTTTGTAAATCTTATTAACTTTTTTGTCGCTTAATGAGTTTAGTTATTTCAAAGATTGTATGTTAAACCTTTTGTATTTTTGTAGGGTACTTTGAGTGAACCACTCGACCGTGTTGCGTCAGATGCTAGAGACGAAGATTTTGATTCTTATTGTCATATGCAGGATGTAGTTCAGTGTGACGCTGATAATATGAGGCAATGACTTTGTATTCATGGAAAGGTAACAGAGCATGCTCTAGATCCACACACGGTACACATCTCGGATCATGCAAGAAGGACAACACTTGACCCGTCCACACCGCATGGCACCCACAGCCACCTCCGGGCCACCATCATTCACCCATCATGGTAAATGTGTGATATGTTAATAATCATTTTATACGTAATATTCTAGAATTAATTATAATAATAATATTTTTCCCTCTTTCAATATAGATAAATCCAGTCAATCATCATCTCATAGATATCCTAATCCACATGACGGAGATGATTACGTTCCTAACTTTGGACCATTTGTGGTAGAGTCTTGTACTCCTCCTATCGTAGGGCATTCATTCACCATTTCTCTTTAGACAGATAAAAATAGTGGATTCAAGGACTGCACAGCTGCAAAGTATTTGGGCTTTTCACGACCACAGTTCCATACGACATCAATTCAATATCAAAGTGTGAGTCATGCTAATGAGAATGGGGTATACTTGCGACTTAGCAAGCGGACGAAGATGAATAAGGTGACACACCAGAGGAAGAGGACAAAAAAAATGACACACCGGTGCCAATTCAAGAACCACCTCGCAAGGGGCCACATAGATTAGGGTAAAGGTGCATCGTGGCGAGGATACATCAAACCCCCCACAAGAACATAACTATGACCTTTGGAGAGATAAACACCCAAAGGGGTGTGGCACAGTAGGATATAATTGAGACTATTTTATTATTTTTGCATTAATGTTATCTATTTCAATTGTGCAGATGGATATTAGTTTTTTTAGTTTCTACCATTCAGTAGTTAATAATAAATTTGCAATCAAATATATACACCAAACAAACAACCATAAAACAAAAACATAAATTATAATCTTTCAAGAAGTAACAGTGATTTAGCCAAAAAAAACCATAACACACCAAAAACAAATACACGCCGGAGCAACAAGCACACGATAAAACAGATAGAGTATTAAGTGATAAAACAACATGCAATGTTAAACAATCTTCACTACGCATGTTTTTTCCCCTTCCCACTTCCACATGTAGAGCTTCAACTTATAGAGATTCCATTTTTGTTAGTTGGTTACCATTCTTCGAAAAGTCCTTTTATTTTCATGAATAAGAGTTCCTCATCAAAAGCATTACAGTAGATTCTGATTGGAGAATCTTGTATTCATTACAGTAAGACAGAATAATTAAAGTTTCAAAGTGCATGTAATCATTATAGAAGGAGTGTAGAACTTACAGGCATAAATTTCTTTCGGACATTATGATCCCCCGAAAACCATTTTTATGATCCCATTCCATACTATACCTAGAATATGGATCAGTTGTTTGAAGAACCTAAACTGTCTTTCAAGTTGGACAATCCTGGCGGTGGCGTCAGCCTTGGAAATGGTTTGTTCAGTCTTAAAGCAACAATTCAGTAGCTCTTTTACTTCCTCGACTCGTTTGTCTGGCAATGGTTTATCATTTGGATTTCATCCACCTATGTCCTTTTGAGTGATTAGAAATTATAGTACGAGTTCATATCTTTAAAGGGTCCATTTAGTATTTCCTTCACAGTCGTAATCGAGTGTTTAGACCCGAAGTGTAGGAGGACCATTGGTGTCGTTAAAGTGGTTCGTCATTAGCCTTTTTTTAAATAAGCAAGAAGTAATTGATATGTACTTATTGATGACTTTTTCATTGTTGTTCCAATACATATTTATAGCAAGAAGGGACTATCAGATAAGTTAATATTCGAAGTTAAGTTTTCCCAGTCATGACTCTTTATAAGACCAAATAATGTGAGATGGAAGTAAATTGACTGAGCTTACAATGCCTAAAATTAATGTTCACCCATATGAAATCTAAACAACGACATGGCAACACACTGCTACAGCAGCAACGTCTCGTATTTCTCCCAGTCAAAGTTACTACATCTGCTACGAGTAGTGTTGCCCATTACATTTCCAGGGTCATAACGCTTGACAAGACCAAACAATGTCAGATAGAGATGAATTGAGTGAGCTTACTAGGGTCCCAGTGTCATAACTCTTGATTAGACCAAACAACGTCAAATAGAAAAAAATAGACTGGACTTACTAGGGTCCCAGGGTCATAACTCTTGACAAGACCAAATAACGAATTTACCCCTCTGAGATCTACCAATGACTAGACAAGTCGATGTTAGAGAACACACATAAGGCTTACCAGTCAAAGGTACTACATCTATATATATGTTGAAAAACTATCAAGCAAGCATTAATTAATATAATATTTAATTATTTTTCTATCCGTATAGAATACAGAGTCCAATGGCTAATTTATATGAAAACCATCCTAATGTAAGAAGATTCTGAGATCATTTTTATGATCCTGAAAGTACCATGTAGAACGTGGACATGAAACGAGTAATTCAAGATTTTTTATCTCTCAGAAAGAAAGTGTCGTAAAAGAAGCAAAAAATGAGAGAGAAGATTGAGTGTTAGGCACGTATGTAATTTACTTCGTGACCATTTTTCATTTAATTTTAAAACTGATCAAGTGAGCAAAGAAATAAAAATGAGGCACCAATACTACTATTATTTATTTATGGATAATGGAGTTTATATGGATCGTGAACGTGAACTAGTCTCTGTTGATACCACCGTCTGCCATTTTTTTCTTGATGTAAGTACGAGACAACCCCTCTACCTATAATGATATGAATGTATTTATATACCTTACTAACTCAATTTTTTTATAAAGTAATATTGGTATTATACTGATACACAAGTACTACTTGTTGGACGAGCCACTACTATGAGAGAAACTTGAAGAAGTTTTTGGATGAAGCATCATCACTGTATTACACAATTCAAAAGTACTAATGTGTATTTTCAATGTTTGAGTTTTAGTCATTATTCGAATGTGTAATAGGATAGGATCGGGATGACCTGAGTTTCATTGCTTAAGTTGAATTGTATAATGTCCAAATTTTTAATCTTTATTCTCTATTTAATGAAATTATTTGTTGGTATCATCCATCAACTAGGTCTAATTACTCTCATTTTCATATTAATAAACAGAGTGAGCTTACAATGGCTAAACTTACTGTTTAGCCATGTGAAGTATACCAACGACATGACAATACACTGCTACAGCTGCAATGTCTCGTCATTTTTCCAATCAATGTTACTGTTCTCCTAAGTTTTGTCCATTTATTATCACTCAGACACACAATTTAGTGTATAGTCTTTGAACAGTCAAAGTTACTATTCGATAATGCATTCTCAATGTCCAATATGGTTACCTTTATGCATGTGAGTTTCATGAAACTTCTTTTAAATACATATTCATAAATACGTGAAAAGTTCTATATATCATAACTTCATCCACTTTCCATAGATATGAGTTTGAGCCTTCAAAACATTCTGTACAATGGAAATAAGACCAAGTGGAATCTTCCAATGGGCATTTTGCTTCTTGAACGTCTCGTGAACCAGTATAACATAAAAACTGGTTCATTGATGACGATAACAATACTAATGCCATAATGGCTGCAAGATCTGTGCTCCTTTCATAATTTTTGGTTAAGCTAACTTACAAGGAGGTTAGTTAACGTGTTAAGTACCTTAAATATCATTATACCTTCTTCAATCAAATCATTGAAACCTCAGGGGTCACTTGAGATCATTAATTACAAGTTGTTCATGCAACCAAGCAACAACGGATGGATTACAAAGGTATGTATTCAATTTTGTTTTATCAACAGTCTGATTCTAAATTCATCACTAACAAGCCATTCCTTTGTGACTAGGTTGATCCTGAATTATCAGCAGTTTACAATATGGAAGAAGGACCACTAGTTGTTAAAGGGTTGGACATAATATTTATGAAACAGTCAAACTTTATTCCAAAATCATTTATGCCCAAACGACCAATGTTCAATTATATGCTCGGTGAAGGGACTTCGCTATATAAATACAAGAAGTAATCCCACTATAATATTATGCTATTACACCAAAGAGGTTTGATTACGTTATTTTTCTTGTTGATATAATGTAATTTTCTTTGAGGCGTTGGCCTTCACGAGCCTGGACCCGAACGCTTAAAGATCTTCTACTTTGTTGTAATTTAGTTTGCATTGCTTGTGAAAAATAACGTAATCTCACCGTATTATTGATATTATAAGTGTCAAGAATGTCAATGTCTTCTAATATAATATAATTTGATTTTATTGTTGTAATTATAGGTGTCACGAATGTAAGTATCTTCTATTTTATTGTAATTTCAATTCGTCATTAAATATCCTATTAATTTTTATTTTCAATTCTATGTAGGTGGTGTGTGTGGTCTATTTTCAGTGTCTTGTATAATTTACTTTTACCCACTTAAATCTACCACCTACGTGACTGCACAATTACATTTAATTTAATTTTTAACAAGTATTAATGTTTTCGTGACTTTAACGAGTCGATGTAGTCGGCATATTGGCACATCAATATTGGCCTGATTCCCGAGTACACAACTTTAATGACTTTAATGATAAAACCACACAATATTTGCCTTAACCCATTGAGTTCAATTTCACTCATCTGCATTCACTTGTATTTCACACAATATTAATGACTTTAATGATAGAATCACGCAATTTTAGAACTCCAAACAATGTTTGCTTTGACCCATTGAGTTCAAATTCACCCATCTTCATTCACCTTTATATTTCACACAACTTTAATAGCTTTAATGACAAGATCACACAATGTTAGAACGACAATATTGTTTGCTTTAACCCATTGAGTTCACAACCATATGCATTCACATTGTATTTCACACAACTTTAATGACCTTAATAACAAAACCAATAATGTCAGAACTGCAAACAACGTACCTTTAATCTATTTGAATTCAATTTCACCCATTTGCATCAACCTTTGTATTTAACCCATCTACCAATGACTGCACAAATGCATTCACAATTTTTTTTTACCTTTGTACATATGTCTTAATAATTATACACCTATGAAATGGGATGTTGGAACATATGTTCTAACCATATCTCACTCGCACATTATTTTTCAATCATCCTAATTTTAACAAAAAATATATATATAAATTAATGAGTTCCCATCAGCCTAAGAATGTACCAAATTTTGATTATTGAAGAAAAGTTCTTTTTCTAGTATAAAAATTTAATCGAGTTGATCATTCATATGGATACTGTGCTTGTTGACGAGCTTCGCAAAAGAAAACTCAAATGACACTACGAACCGACAAGAGGATTACGCAACAACATCACATGAATTTTGTTGGACATAATCAATGTCATGTTCGGGAAAGACTTCACCATGATGACATAACCATGCGAGTTGAACTTCTCGAAAAATGATACTAATATTTTCATATGATGTTGGGCAACAAACACGTTACTTGGGATCACGAGACCAACAAAGTGCAAGCACCAAAATGGCTTGTATAATTTGGGGATGACATGGCAGGAGATGCTGAGTTTACTTCTGCATATCTAAAAAATGAAGAACCCTTATTCGATTTGATGGATTGAGTATTCACAAAAATAATAAAATGAATTGCATTTGTCAATTCCTCCACCTTATTGGAAATCCGTCGTTACGATTTTGATTATATAATTAGTATCAAATTATTGTAATTGTTATTATAATCTTATTGTATTTCAATTTCGATAAAAAAATTTTTTTTCCAATTTTTAGAAATTATTTTGATATGCACTTATATATATATATATGTGTGTGTGTGTGTGTGTGTGTGTATTCCCCTAAATCCTATCATAAGAGAGGTACTCAAAGTTTTAAAAGGACATATGCCTTTTTGTAAATTGTCGTCGAAAAGAAAAAGATCAAAGCATACACACAAAAAAATACTTTTTTGGAATACCGCCGTATCCACTTCCATACCACCCTTTTGCTTTAAAAATTTTCTGCCTGTTTTCAGACTTTAAAAAAAAAAAAAAAATTGGCCCGAGACGTTGGTGGCAACAATGCCCAGATTTTATTTTTACTTTTTATTTCTCAATTGCCCTTGAATTTTTATTTTTGGCAAAAAGAAAATCCGAGACGCGACTTGCTTCTAAGTCTTTTTTTTATTAGCGAAACGCGTTTGGTTATAGCGGCAATTTATTAGGTGCATCCTGTTTTACGTGATGATATATGATAGTTCTACGTGATGATATATTGTAGTTATTCGTGATGATATGTGTAAAAAAAATTAGAGTTTAGGGTTTAGTTTTCCATTTTAGGGTTTAGTTTTCCATTTTTAGGGTTTAATAATCATTCTACCAGTTATATGTGATGATGCGTGTCAGTTATATGTGATGATATATGAAAGAAATTTAGGATTTAGAGTTTAATATTCATTTTCAGGGTTTAGTTTTTCATCTTAGGGATTAATTTTCTATTTTAGGGTTTAATTTTTTGTTTTAGGTTTATTTTTTTAATTTTAGAATTTTTAATTTTAGATTTAGAATTTCAATTATTTGTGATGATTGATATGTACCAATTATATGTGATAATATATGCCAATTATATGCGATGATAAATTAAATTACAGGCACTTTACAAGGTGCACATGGATCCATGGTATACTCTCGCATTAACAACGATATAATTTTTTTTATTTCCACCATGTTATTTCATCAATTTTATTTAATTTTACCGCGTGCAGATACATACATTATTTTTCTTGGCTTTATAAGTGAATACTTTATTCGGTTGCTTGAAATACTTGAAGTCTTGAACACCTTGCAATGCATTTTTTGGGGAGCCCACTCTTATTTATGCTTCAAAGAAAAATTTATTCGATTTTCGAGATTACTCCGGACTATGTAACAACCTCAATCAATCAAGTGCTGCTAATTAAACTCTGCAAAATATGGTCGATCTTATTATAATTTTGGTTGGATAACATAACTGAATGCTACTAGGGTTCATCTTTCAAAATTCAAACACAACTTATTTTCCCATTTTTTTGGGTCTAACTATGCTTAAGTACGATAAAAAAAAAAATTGGCAACTTGCCTGCTTATGCATCTTCCACCAAGTCCAAACCCACAAATAACTTTCTTTGAAATGTTTCAAGATTCCAATCAATGACCCACCAATATTTATATATTTGCTTTCTCACCTGCATCTTATTTGAAGATTCATGTAATCCCAACAATAATGACGACGATGGAAATTATTTATTTATTTGTTGGTGTGTGTTCGCCCCTAGTCTTACGCACTAGATAGGACACTAAATGGAATTCATTTTAGTTTTTTTATTTTTAAATGGAGAATAAGTGGCTGATGAGTGATGATGCATATGATGGTGGAAATTTGGAAATGGTCAGTTAATTTTTGTTTACTGCAGTAAATTCTTGGGGAAATAAATACTTTTCTTGTCTTCCTTGGGGAGAAAAGGGGAAAAAGAGAAAGGAAAAAAGAAAGGAAAAGTGTCGTGAAAGAAAGGGAAAAAATAAAACTAAAACACATTCTTTGCTTGGAAGAACAATAAAACAAAAATTCCATTCCTTTCAAAGTGTATTTATATAATTAACAGAAAAACTTGCATTACTCAAAATCTATCAAATATAAATAAATAAGCCATCAACCTGCAGTGCAGTGTAAGCCAACAACTCATCCCTCTTTCTCTCTCTCATCACACACAAAATAATAGCAATAAAAATAAATAAATAATATAAAAACAAATAACAGAGTATGAAAAAAGAAGTCACTCTGCAATAAACCTCACCATCAATGGCGTAAAGTTCGATCAAACCATAACCTTGCGTACCGGAAACCTTCAATTTTCAATTGCCCCACTCATCTTAAACCCACAATCTTCACTCCAAATAAACAAACAAATAAATATATATTCACATACAAAAATAATACATAGTGTGTAGAAGGGGAGAGAGAGAGAGAAAAGTGAGAATTGAATAAATATATGAGGCAGACAGTGAGAAGCAAACCTGGGAAAGCACGGCGATCAGTTCTTGGACGGGATTCTCGATTGTATCCATGAAATCACGGCGGCGCTCGCGTTCCCGAGGATGAGTGAGTCCGCTTACAGGGTCGAAACGACGTCGCGCCTCGCCCAATGGCGGATCGAGAATTTGGCCTCTTGCACTTACCGCAAATCCGATCCTTTCAGAATCGGCAAGTGGAATTGGTCAGTCTCACTCACTCACACACAGTGTGCTTTATTTTTCTGTTATTTTCGATTAAGCCCCGGGATTCCCAGCTTTATGGAATTTTGGCCCCAAATACCCGACCCGATAATTGTTTTGGTTTATTTGGATTTGAAGGCATTTGTCGGTTGAAAAAAATCGGGTCTTGTACATTAAATTGTACCCAGAGATATCAAATTTAACCAGAGAAAACCCTCCAATTGCATCATTCATAATCAAATTGGTGTCGTCAGTGGGGGATCGCAAGTGTTTGGTTCATCCAGGTAAATAATAATAATGTGTATTTACTATATTAAAGTCTGTGGGGTAATTTGTCTCAAGTGAAAACTTATGTTAAATGCAGATGTTACTGATAAGCAGCTTAAAAGCAACGAGGATTTCGTTTGGGCTATTGAGGTTCCGTTAACTGGAAAGTTCATCATCGACGTCGAGTTTCTTGATCTGAAAATTGCATCTCTTAACGTAAGATATTATTTTGAAATTGCAACTCTTGTTCATCTTTTTACAAAAATTATAATAATAATAATAATAACAATAAAATTATGCTTTTGATAGGAAGTGACTTATTATAGTGCAAGCGAAAGACAGTTGAGAATTAGAAGTTACAGTTCCTGCAAATAGAAGCTAAATTTTGAATAAAGTTAAAAAGATTGTACTTGATGAATAAGTTGTAAAATAAAATGGTGTTTCAGACTCAAACAATAAATTAAGAACTTTATGTCTTGACTAATATTCCCTTAAGTTGGAAAGTAAGAGATTCTTTAGGAGTGAGAAAGGGTTAAACTGAGAGAAAGAGTAAAATATATCTAAAATTACCATTCAATTAATTATAAAAAATTATAAAATAAAAAATTTAATGCACCGTCTCTTAGATTGCGATTAAATCATAAAAACGAAGTATGCCGCTTGAATTACACAGGGCGCAGGGCCTTGCTCGATTTGGAGCGAGGGGCTGACCCAACAACACTCGGACCAAACCGCCCTCGCATCCCTCGGCCGAATGTTGTCCGAAAGCATCCACACGGACATCGTAGTCAACGCCTCCGACGGGTCCATCGCGGCCCACCGCGCGGTCCTCGCCTCCCGGTCGCCCGTTTTCTGCAGCATGTTCTCCCACGACCTCAAGGAGAAAGAGATGTCCACCGTCACCATCTCGGACATGCCGATCGAGTCCTGCCGGGCCCTCCTCAACTACATGTACGGCAACATACGGGCCGAGGAGTTCTCGGCCCACCGGCTGGCCCTGCTCCGGGCGGCCGACAAGTACGACATTTCCGATTTGAAAGACGCGTGCCACGAGAGCCTGTTGGAGGATATCGACACGAAGAACGTGTTGGAGAGGCTACAGAATGCGTCGCTCTATGGACTGCCGAAGCTGAAGAGCAGTTGCATGCTGTATTTGGTGAAGTTTGGGAAGGTGTTTGATATTAGGGACGATTTTAATGCGTTTCTTCAGTGTGCGGATAGGGAATTGATCGGCGAGATATTAAACGAGATTCTCGCCGCTTGGAAGGGTTTCTGATTTACCCTTTGTTATATATATTCTTTGTGTATGAACGAAGGCGATGATTCTTTGTTTATGTGTACAGGTATTGTATAGTTTGATAGGTTATATAAGAACTACAGTGTAAGATGTAAACACATTACAAACAAATTATGCTTGCCATTATTTATATGATGATTGAATGAAAGTTGTTAGAAGTGATTCTAAAGTTTTGGCTGGGATGTTTGTTTCTTTTTTTTAAATTATACACACAAATAAAACACTTGGACTTCTCAATCGAAAGGGGAAAGGAAAACAAGGCGAAGAACTACCTTTCTCAGAGCTTCACTTGCCAGCATATCAGCCTCTGCCACGGAGAAGGAAACTGAGAGAGGATGGGAAAATGAATGGAAAAGAGGCAGATGAAAATGAGGGTGACTTGATAATTTCCTTTCTTTAATAGGCCACAAAAGAATATGAGAGGAATATTATCAGGATATCCCATTGGATTCATAAGATTAAATGAAAGACCAAAATAATCACACAAGCATGTCTATTTGGGGTTAAAAGAAGACACGTCTTTTTTTAATAATAATAATAAATAAATAAATAAATAAAAATCTTATTTTGCTAATTTAATTTGTGAATTTATGATTTTAATTAGTACAAAATTTGATAAATTATTTCATTCAATTAAAATATTAACCGTAAAGAGAAGAAATTTATCATAAAAAGAGAATTAAATAAATCTGTTTTTATTTATTATTATTATTTTAAAGCTAACATGGCACATGTCAACCTAACGGCTCAATCCGTTAGGCCAATCTATGACCCGAATCCACACCCTACCCAATACAATTTCTTTGTATTAATATAATCTATTCAGTCCCTAAATAATCTTTCTTTCATTTTTTCATTCCCGTGGTCTCTCTTCGATTTGTCTCATGCATGCACACACCCTAAGAAATTCATATATCTTCGATATTTTGAATTTTTTTCATTGATTCTGGCCGCTCACCGCTGTAACCGGTCATTATGATTCTCTTCGTCTACGACTAATTTTCTTAAAGTAATTTGTTGCATTTAGATTTTAGAATTTTGCGATAGAGAATACATGATACTTTTTTTTTTTAATTAATGTTATTTTGGTGGTATGATTCTCATTGTAAGAGACATTCATGAGTATTTGATTTATGAATCTTGTTGTTTTTTAAATCGGTATTCGACAACAATTGCATTCTAAAATCCTAATTGGGTATAAACTATATACGATAAGAGTGTTTTTCTTGTTGATATTTCATGACCGACATACTTGTTGATTTGAATCGGTGGTTACAATTGTTTGATGAAATGAATATTACTTGACTTTTGCATTTGTTTTTTTTGTAATTATACCAAAAAAGTTTGATGACATGTTTCAAAGAAAATGAGTGGTTTCTTGCAATTAATGTTATAAGATTAATTACAAGTACATTTATTGGGGTGGAAATTGTGTGTATGTGTGTAAGCAACAAGAAAGTATGAGTCAATTAGGGGTTGTTTGGGTTAGGTTTCGTTAGAATTCTGAATTCTGGTATTCAGAATCTTGAGTATTTAGAATTCTGTAAATAGTAAGAATCTTTGTTTGTTATAGGATTCAGAATCCTTTACTTTTTACTTTAGATGTCAAATCATTTCTGGAAAGTGGGTGATAATGTATTTTTATATTGTATTTGATGTCAAATCATGTCTGATAAGTGGATGATAGTATATTATTATATATTGTATTTAATAATATTTATTTTTTTAAATATACTGATGATGTGATAAAAGAGATTAGTGTGGGTTAGGAGTAAAAAATGGTTAGTTGTGAATTGGAAATTAGAGTTGTAGAATAAACGAGGATTGAGATCCAATATCTCAATCCTGGTATTCGCAGGGTCATTCTAGAGAATATGAATATTGATCCTTAGCAGCATATTTGGGGAAACTTACATCATTAATCTATCAGTTCTTCATTTATATACTTTTTGATCGAGTATTTCAAATATTATGTATTTGGGCTCAAACTTAAGGCAGAACTGTGACTTTAGTTCGAGCTATGAAATTTGATCTCTATCATAATATATGATCAACGTTAATAACCACAAGTTACTTATTGAAATTTTAAATTCCTGGAAAAATTCTTTTTAAAAAAATGATGTCCATTTAATGTATTTGATATTTAGTTAAATTGGTTTATTTGAAAGTAATTGTTGTATTTTGTTACATTATACTTATACGAAGTGTTTGATTTACCTATTTCAAGATGATGATGGACAAGTTTTTTCGATAGGAGAAAATTGGTTTGTGTTTTGATTAAAATGTATTGGAATGTATTGGTTCTTTTATTCAGCTTTATCGAATTTTGTACCGAGAAGTATTTATTATGTTTTTGATTAACTTGTATTAGAGTTCTTATCGTAAAGTATTGGATTTTGTAATGAAAAACATCAATTTCTCTATTAGGAGGTATTAATGTATTTTTTTTTTTTTGACTATGAAGTATTTTAGTTGTTGAATTGTGAAATTATAGTATATTTTTGATGCAATGAATAGTAATGTCAAAACGGGCCAAAGCCCCGGGCTGGCCCGTCAGCCCTCGTAAACGGACGGGCTTGGACTGTCCATCTCGCAACCCGTTTAATTGCGGGCTTTTTTGGCCCTCTCCGTTAAGACCGCGGGCCGGAGCGGGATGGGCCTTATTTTTTTATTTTATTTTATTTTATTATAATTATAATTATAATTTATATTGGTTAAATTTGAAGGCATATTTGTATTCTTTTATTTTTTAGGGGAAATTGTCAAATAGTACCTACTTTTTACCAAATAGTCCAAAATTGTGATATGAATATATCACAATACTCTTACTATTAAAATAACTAATAATAATATGGGGCCACCTGCTGCCGCCACCGGAAAATTTTCTGGCAAGATTTTTTTTTTTACCCAACAAATATAAAGTTAGCCGCCGGCCGGCCGGAAAATTTTTTGGCACCGAATTTTTTTTTCCGGTCACAACTTCTTTTCCTGATCATCTGAAAATATTTTTCGACTGCCGAAATTTATTTTCGTCATTTTTTTGTGTTTTTTTACCCTGCTCATAATTTCTTACTACATGTCCATGGAGTCAGTGCAATCAGTGTTTTTTTCAACCCAGATATTTTTCTTACTATATGTCTGGATTTTTTACTATATGTATGTATTTCTTACTATATGTGTAAACATTTCTTACTATATGTCCAAACTTTTTTTACTTAATGTCCAAAAAATAATTCCGGCCACCGGAAATATTTCTTATTATATGTCCGAATTTCGTACTATATGTAACAGATTTTTTATTTAATATCCAAAAATTTATACTTGATGACAAAAAGTATTTTATTTGATTGCAAAAGTTTCTTACTTTGATGTGCAAATGTTGTTATGTATTTTTTACTTATTACACACTTTTTTTTTTACTTATTACACACTTTTGTTTTGCCAAAAAAATAGAAAAAAAAATTTCTTGCTTAATAGCAAATTATTATTATGCATTTTCTTATTTAATACAAATTATATATTATTTTATAGTGAAATTTCATACTTTATGTTCAAAAAATTAATAAAGTTTCTTACTTTATATCCTTTAAAGTAAGAAAGTTTGTTATTTTATATTCGAAAAAAGTAGGAAAAGTTCTTATTTTATAGTGAAATTCCTTACTTTATTTTCTAAAATAAATATATTTTTAATTTATGTTAAAAAATAAAAAGAAAAAATTTTAGTTTATAGTGAAAACCTCATATTTTATGTATGAAAAAGTAAGAAAATCTCTTACTTTATAGTTACATTTCTAACTTTATATTTGATGGGCAAAAAAAAAATCTCGCCGAAAAATTTTTCGGTGGCCGGATAGCAGCGGCGGTAGGGGTGGCCGGCGGGAGGTGGTGGTGTATTATTTATTGATATTATTATTATTAGGGGTAACCTTGTAATTGTATATTTATGGTTGGACTATTTGACATTTTGTATAATTAGTTATAGTATTTGACAAAAATATCTTTTCTTGTGTAATATTTGGCAATTGCCCCTATTTTCTATGAGCCTGTTAGAATACTTTAAATATTAAAATAATTTTTTTTAAGTTTTAATTTTAATTTTTTGTAATTTTTAACATAAAAATAAGATTTTATTAAAAAAAAGGGGGACCAGCCCGCGGGCGGGCTGCGGACATAGATTCTCCTAGCCCGCGAAAAAACGGGCTGGCCCGCTCATCGGAAACCCTCTATTTTATGCAATTGTAAATATCATTACTTCAACACTTAAATCTGCAACAGAAAAATCTGCTCCATTCTGGTAGGGAATGTCTAAATTTGATGGTGCAGTGGAATCAGATTTTGGCGACGACAACGGTGACGATGAGCCAGGGTGCAAGAAAGCTAATCCTACTCCCATTCCTGAATGTGAGTTCTGTGCGTTTGGAGGTGATAGTGGGATTAATGAAATCCCATACTGTTGCATGGGTAGGTTGATGGACCGAAGGTTGGGTGTTTTTAAACAAGCTGTTATGAAGATGGTGTAGCCTAAGTTGGATGTAATTGACAAGAAGCTTGATTATCTGATAAAAATGATGGAGGAAAAAAAGAGAGCCGTCCCGTTGACCAAGAAGATGTCATACATGAAAAATTTGAAGATTATAAATGCCAGGACTCGAAAGAAGCTGTTACAAGTAATTTTTTGAATCGTTGGTTCGTGTTATAATGTTTATTAAAAAACCTGTCCAAAGATCCACTGTGCAATTCGATTAACTTTCAGTCAAAATGCAGATGACGGTTGTCGCTGTTCGTGCGGCACCAGTGTTTTAGAAATTCAAAAAACCTTTGTTTATGAACCAGGCGTTGGTGGCGACAGACAAACGGTGAATGATCAAGAAGCAGGTGATTTTCTACTCTTGTATTTCTATATATTTCACTAGTTGTAATAAATTAATATTTATTGTTTATTAATTTATTTCAACAATGTGCGAAGTCGATTTTGAGTTGTTCCCTGGGGGTGGAACGAAAAGGCGAATAGACTCGCAATGCTCTCCCATTCTAAATCCAGAAAAAAGGCGTAAAATTAAGAGTATTACATTGTTTGACCCTAACAGGAAGGTAGATAAGGCCAAGGTTGATGACCTTCATCGCTGGCTAGCGAAGGCCACAAAAAGGTAAATATATGTTTGAAGAAGATGGTTTTTGAACTTCATATACTCAGTACATGAATGTTATAAGCAAGCCGTATCATAAATTATTATAATTAATTTTCCACCCTACAAATAGATGTGACCATAGCTTTTAAAAAAGACTTTGTATGCTATGAGCTTATTTTAACCATCCGAACTTATTGAATTAAATTATTAAATCACTTGTTTTTTTTTTTTTTGTCAGTGATTTTCTACCCTTAACATCGTGTGACATTTCTAAGAAATTTTTCGACGACATCTTGACGGACAGGTGGTTCATGGATGATGTAAGTTAATATTTTGACATGTTATATCATATTATGAAGTATTCTTATAGTCCTTTTAATGATGACTTTTTCTTAGCATGTCGATACTGCACTATTCCACATGCGAGAGCGGGCAGCAGAGTACACCCACCTTTTCAGTCAGTCATCCTGCATTTTGGATTCTGGATTTGTGAACCAAGGATTGCAGCTTACCGCCGAATACCAAACCAAGGGAAAGAGAAAAAAATGAACAACATGGCTGACCTAGAAGCGCTAATCAAAGAACCCGATAATGATATAATAGGCTCGTTGTTGGGCCAGTATGTCGAGGGGCAATTTTCGTTACACGGTAAATCGTGGAAAGGGTGCCGATTCTTGTATGCACCCCATTGTGTGGATAATCATTGGTTTGCAATGAGGGTTGACTTGGAAGAGCGATGTATTGAAATATATGACAGTATGCCTCGCCACATTAGGCATGGAATTATGATGCAGGTCATAGTGACCCTTTCTATTTTTATCCCTCTGTTGATGCGTGTGCCAGTAGACGAGAGTTACGATCCTGCCGAATTTACGCACGAGAAGTGAACATGCCCTATGTAAGAGAATGGGTTAGTCTTTCAAGAATATTTTGATTGATTTATATATAATAATATTGTTGTTTGATTATGTGAACATATTTCGTATTAGGTTCGATTGTGGTATGTTTACCTTGAAGTATATTGAGTTTTTACTCGCCGGTAAAGATGTTGGCCTTGTTCAACAAAAGTACATGAAGGACTGGAGAAAGAAGCTGGCAGCAGAGTGCTTTGGTCTTCATTTTAATCCTTGAGTTCATTATTTGTATTTTCTTTGGTAATTTGTAGGTCGATTTTTAAAAACATGTTGCGTATTACTTGTTTCGGGTAAATTTTGCGGGAGGGATGATCACTTGGCTTCTTCTGTCAATTTAACTTATTTTTGCATAGTTGAAGATTCTGGCGTCTGATCCGTTTATATATATTACTGGTCTAATGTTATGGTTCTTGTCATGAATTGTTCCGATTAATTTACAATTTCTTATATTCACAACATATAGCCGTTCTCCCAAAACGACGGTGCACTCATAATGCTTCATTATAGCATAATGAACACAAAGACGACTATGCAACTATTGTTCCATCTGGTTGGTATGTTGAAAATCAACAAAAAACCGTCTTGCTTTATTAGTAATTCGCGTCAATCCGATTTAAATGCAAATATATATATGTGGATCAATCTGACATTACATTATATCACAAGTGGTCACATTCCAATTATGAACTTATACAATATTAAGCATAATCTAAATTTGAAGAGGGAAAAATGCACCATAATTACCAACTCAAATTTACAAAACCATTCATCTCAAAACAGACAACATCCTGAAGACACTAAAGTAGAACTAATTTTTCAAGGCATGTAATCAAATTTCATGATCCTCAAGTGCTAACAAATATTAAAGTAAATGAATTAATGCCTTGGACATTTAAATCCAATCGCTACTCAAACTTCATCAAAATTTCTACAAGGGAGCTACCATATTCGATGTACGACTTTACATAACGTTGAAGAGCTACAAGATCATCTAACTGTATTTCGTATTGGACTTGATTAGGTTCCTTACCGAAGTATTTAGGCGTAAAATCCCAGTTCGATGTCGTGCGGCATACGTCGCCAGTTTTGCATATATTGTGCTATATTGAATCGAAATTCTCTGGATGGGTGGTGTGACGACTTCATTCGAGTTAATCAGAATTCTGTTGGATCGGCTCCCTATGGTCCAATATGAATACATAAATTTGAGTCTTGAATAGTTTTATAAATGATATTTATGCTATCAACGTACCCACGAGGAGCTTCATTTAGTTCGGTGTATATCACTGTTGCCAGCCTTTCGCGTGCCTCTTTCGATTCTTGCTGCAATTTTCTAACCGATTAACATCGACAATCTGTTGGAATGAAATCTTATCATAACTTTTGCATACAGTTCCAAAATAATGCTAACCTCCATCAGAACACGATTAAGTTCTCTAGGAAAAACCATTTGGAAACTGAAGTGTAGTTTTTTCGTGGTTTTTGGAAATTAAAGGTTCTATTGGCTTGGTATTATCGAAAATCGATTCAATTGAAAGCTTCAATGTGTTTCAAGCTTTGAAAAGTAAAGGAAAATGCAAATAAAGCAATTAAACTAACTAAACTAATCTAGAAATTGAAATTGCATGTTAGTAGAATACCTCGTCGGATGCCTCAATATAGAAAAGCAAGCAAATGAAGGAAATAAGCAAAAACAAGCATTGTTTCACCAAGTACAAGCATCCATGCACAAGGTATAACTAAGCTTGCATGTACATAAAAACTTGAATAATGCAAATTAGCAAAAATTGAAAGCACAAATAGCAAGAGCAATGAAAATTAACGTCAAAGTTCAAAACTTTACGTGAAATAACAAGTTTCAAGCAATAGATCTAGGATTTAAGCCAAAACTATGCATGAAAATTGCAAATAAAGCACAAGAACAACTTAAAACCTAAACAATCTATGACCCGATCTATGATCTAGATGTGTCACTCATCTAGAATCTATTGCCAAATCATAAGTCTCAATAAGCAATCAAGGAGGTAAGACAAAAGGCATATAATGAAGAACAAAGCATGAAATTGAAGAACAAACTTGAAATTAAAAGGAAAGATTACTATAATAAAAGATGAAGATCCAATAGCTTGAATTACAATCAAAAGTAGTAATCCAAATGAGTATTTGGATTCTTCTTAGGCTTACAAACCCAAGGCAAAACTTGAAGATTAAATCAAAAATCTAAGAGAGAGAAAGTAGATCTAGAAATTGAAGAGAGAATTAAGCCCAATACTCATGAAAGAGTTGGGGGTTGAGTAGTTACTCCATCAAGTCAAGTTGTGGGGTTTATATAGTTATTAGTAGGGGCAAACTCATCAAAACGCGCTAATTCCCGGACTCTCAGTCGATCGACTTCCTGTCGATCGACTAAGGTCAGTCGATCGACTGCTTGTCGATCGACTAGTGGGCGTCGATCGACTGCCGTGCCAATTTTGGGGAGTGCACTGCCTCGCAGTCAATTTTGAGGCGTGCAGTCGATTCTCTTGGGATCAGTCGATCGACTGCTTTCTTCCCGGGCAGTCGATTGGGCAGTCGTTTGGGCAGTCGATCAGGCTTGATTTCCTCGTTTCGGCACGAATTTTTGAGCTTCAAAGCCTCGACTCGATCTTCTGCAACTTAGAGTGCACTGCCTCATGCTTCATACAAAATAAGAATTCTGAATTCAAAACCCATGAATCGTCAACAAAAATGCACATACCAAGCTTTAATCCTAAAAACGAGAAGATGATCGAAAACCCTAATGGAAAATGACTCAAAAATACTAGGAACGACGCTAAATCCTAATTAAAATCACGAGAAAAATATAACAATTATATGAAAAATAGAAACACACATATAAACCACAGTCGTGGCTGAAATAATACAAAGACATTAAATTAAATATACATGGCATACTTGTAATTAATATCGACATCGACACATTACCCATTTTGTTGTTGTGGGATTGTGTTGCCAGTACACCAATCAAATGATTTTGTAACATCTTCATGAATAAAGGCCCCACCTTCCCATACTTGTGCAAGAGTCTCCATCCGACTCACCTTAATGAACGCGCCGCATAAATTAGTTCAGAAAAATGGTCAATGTGAATCACTAGGAAATAGAAAGAACCTTACCACGATCTTTGCTAGTTCCACCCTACGTGTATTTTGGGGATGATCCCTTAGCGTGTCGGCAATCGTCACCATCTTTGCAAAGAATCTTACGATGCACAAGAACCAATGATGACCATCACACAGTGGAATCGTGATACTCCTGCATTTGCTCTTCAAACCCTTAAATATGCTTGGGACCGCGAAGATATATTTCTGAATGGTAGCATATTCATACTGTCCTACACATAGGTTTTGCAATATAACACAACAATGTCATCGTAATTTATGGTCGCAAGAAACTACTTTAGCCAATAACATAACCATACGCTGAAAGACGCTGGGAACACCCAATCCATGTTTGCAAATCCCATGTTATGCCTGTTGAGGATTTTATTCTTGGGAATAATTCCTTATTTAGTTGTTTGCCTTTCTTGGGCTCAAAATAAATTAGGGAACTAGATTTAGGACTTTATTTGTTTTCCTAGTTTATGATTAGGACTTTAATTAGTTTCCTAGATTTTTTTTAGGATTTATTTTCCTTGTTTATCAATACTAGGACTTTAGAACTTGTCTATTTAAGACAACACAAGGACACAAGACAAATTAATCTTTGCCACAACCAAGAGACGCACTGGAAAGCAAGGATTGAGCGATGCAAAGCATCAAGGAAGAACACAAGCAAGATAGCTACTTGGAGCCATTGTTCGAGATCAAGAAGTTCTTCGAAGTTGCGTAACCAACGGAGAAGATCTTATTATCACGGCGACAAGTATTTAGTATCAAGTTTTTGATATTTTAGTTTTCGTATATTACTTCATATTTTTGTATTGATCGTGAACAAAGAAAGTAATATAGTTTTCGGGTTTGTACACCCAAGTTCACAAGTATTTTTACTTGTGAACTGAATTTAATTTGTTGTGTTCTTAAGTTTTATTTCCGCTGCATATTTTTAGTTTAACTCTGGTTGATGTTGGTATTCAGTGTTGGTTAACATTGATAACAACATCATAAACTAATACTTATTTTAAGAACCATAGACCTTCAAATTCTACAATTAGTATCAGAGCGGGTTACTTAACCTTTTAAGTACTTATCCTTATTTGTCTAGGTACTATGTATACTCTGAGGAAGAAGAGATTGATTGCTACGGAGTATATTGAAGATTATGATGAGGTTGATGAATTTCTTGACGAGTTCGAGAAGCTGAGCATTGAGTATGAATAATTATATGCTAGTTGGGGAAAACAAGTACTCAAAGTCAAGGATCTTAGAATCGAGATGGACAAATTGACTAAGTAAAAGGATGAGCTCAATATAATTGTCCGATTGGATTCATCCCTCACCAAGAAGGATGATGAGCTAGAACGAGTAAAGACCGAATTGAAGAAGGTCTAAGAAACCCTCACAAACCTCAATAAGGGCAAGGCCAAGCTGGATAAAATTATGGAATCGAGTATCCCAGATTCTTCGAAACACGGGATTGGATACAAGCATGTTCAAAAGCTAATTTCAATTCAAAAGGTGAAGTCGACCAAACGCCACAAGAGGAAAAGAAGACAATACGTGTGTCATCACTGTGGTGAACCAGGTCACATACAACCATACTGCTGGAAGCTTGTTGGCAAGCAAACTCATTTTAAAAGGTCGAAGCTGACTGCTGAATCCAATGTTGGTTTCCTGAAAACCAACACCAAAACCAACACCAGGTTCAAAAAGGTTTGGGTCAAGAAAAATGATATCAAGTGCAACATGATCTGTACCTCCCTGAAATCCCATGTCCCTGGAGCCGGGTACTCTGACAGTGGAAGCTCTAAGCACATGACCGGCTCCGAAGATCTCCTCTAGAATATTGTCAAGTTTCAAGGAGGAAAGATTAAGTATGGTGGAGGTGCAAATTTCCAAATCATTGGCCAAGGAACCATTCATGTACCTGGTATTGCAAAGCTTGAGAACGTGTTGCTGGTTAAAGGTTTAATGGCAAACTTGATAAGTATTAGCCAACTGTGCGATGGTGGTTTCAATGTCAAGTTCACTCATGAAAGATGCGAAGTTTATGACGAAGGCAATGCATGTATTCTCATTGGCCAGAGGACATCAGATAATTGTTATCAAATCAATGTTGATGTGTTCTGCAAGCTGTCTCAATTAAGTGATGCCGAGTTGTGGCATCAAAAGCTCAGACATGTCGATTACAAGATGATGGAGAGATTGGTCAAGAAGGATGTTGTGATCGGACTACCTAAGCTCAACACTAAAGCTATTCCTGTTTGCAAGGCGTGCCAGAAAGGAAAGGAGGTCAGGGTGCCACATCCAATAGTACAAAGTCTCACTACCTCATATTGTTTTGAACTCCTTCATATGGACCTTTTGGGACCACTTGAAGTTGATAGCCTTGGTGGTAAAAGGTATGTTCTTGTGATAGTAGATGATTTTTCTCGTTTTACTTGGGTAGAATTTTTAAAAGAAAAATTTGAGGCTTTCGAAACATTTAAAAAACTTGCAAAAAGGTTGTGTGTGCAATTTGGTGTGAATATTGGTAGGATTATGTCTGATCATGGAAAAGAATTTGAGAATGCATCCTTTTCAAAATATTGTTCCAAAGTTGGTATAACTCATAAGTTTTCTTCATCCATCACCCCCCAACAAAATAGGATAGTCGAACGCAAAAATAGATCTCTCATAGAAATGACTAGGACTATGCTTATTTCAAATGGGGTTGCTAAACGTTTTTGGGCAGAAGCAATGAACACTGCATGCCATATAATTAATAGGGTGTATTCTCGAACAGGGTCTTGTGTTACTCCCTATGAATTATTGATGGACAAAAAGCCAAATTTGAGTTATTTCCATATTTTTGGGTGCATTTGTTATGTGCAAAATGGAAGAAATCATCTTGCAAAAATTGACTCAAAGAGTGATAAATGTGTTTTCATGGGATACTCTCGAYATAATCATGCATATAGATTGTTTAATCTTAGAACTCGTAGCATGTTTGAGTCAGTCAATATCAAGTTCGATGATTTGTCAAGTGGAGTTAAACCTACCGAGGATAATGATCTGGTTTATGATCAAATCCTCAAGATAATGTCACACTTCCTGTAGATGAAAGTGCAGGTATTGAAAATAGAGATGTAGGTGCTGAAACCAGGGAATTGAGTGATGTTGGTACCAATGTTGGTTCTGGAAACACAATATCAGAACCAACATCAACTCAAGCCACCGCAGAATCAGATTCTGATCCAAGTGTGGAAAATCCAGCTGAACCCATTGACTTACATCAGAGAAATATTCCCTCAAGAACTCAGAAGAATCATCCTATGAGCCAAATCATTGGAGATCTCAATGAAAGAACTACAAGAAAGCAACAAATAGATTCCAAAGAGATGGTAAGATTTGTTTGCTTGATTACGAATTGTTCTAAAACTCGAGAATCTTTGTCTCTTTCCAAAATAGAGCCCAAGAAAGTAGAGGATGCTCTTAAAACCGAGTATATTGTATTTGGAAGTGCTTGTACACAGTTATTGTGGATGAACCAAATGATAGAAAACTACGGTCTACATAGAAGAACATTGACTGTGCTCTATGATAATTCCAGTGCCATTGATATCTTGAAAAATCTGGTCCAGCTTTCTCGAATCAAACACATTGACATAAGGTACCACTTTATTCGAGACTTGGTTGAGAGGAAGATAGTTAGCCTTGAGCATATAGGGACAGACAATCAGCTTGCTGACATCTTCACAAAGGCATTAGATTTTGAGACCTTCTCTCGTTTGAGAAGAGATCTTGGTATGTGCATTGTGTAAATCAATGTTGGTTTGTGATGTTGTGACACACCATATCAACATCACTCACAACATCTGTATAATTTTGCATGCATTTTTATTTTTATTTTCAAACATAATTCTAATGCATTGATTTTGGTTGAAAGTGCGATAAGGTCGTGTGTTGCAATAAAAGTGATGACAAAAAGACTAACCTCTTAAATTAGGTGATTGTGGAGCCTACCCGCAGAAACTAGTTTTCTCCTAGGTCCAAAAACAAGAGGTGTTAATATCAATTGTTGAAGATATGTTATTTCTCTTCAAATCTCTAAAAAGATAAAGAAAATCTGGATACAAATCGATCCAATCTTTAAATTTTACCTTCTTGAACGATCTTGACGTAGTCATTAACTTGGGTTAAGGGGTAAGTTTCCTTTGACTTCACCTGAGGCAATGTTGGTTATAATGTCATCAGTAATAAAAAGCAACATTGGATCAAGTCACTAAAACCATAATGTGTTTTTTTATAACCTTTTTAGGTCATGATTTTTAGGCATCAATTAGGACATTCATACTTTGAGAAGATGCCTTCTTGCTGTATGTTCTGTTGTTTGTGTTCGTGTCTATCTTGAATTCTCTTAATTCTTGTTTTGAATTTTGCTAACCAAGTGTTTCAGTGGTGTTAAAATAGGAGGGTTGGACAGGTAATAAAAAGGTTAATTTGGCGAGTGAGAAATTGCTTTGCAAAGGCTTTGTTCAACTATGGTGATGGTTTATAATAATCTAGCTCTATCTCGATTTTAATTTGTAGTTGGGATTTATGATTTTTATTCTCCAATTAAGAGATAGTGGGCTATTTAAGCATAGAGATCGTGTGTCTTATTTTGAGAAAGAAGATTTTGGGTTTTAAAATTGGTAGTGGGGGGTTATTTTTCGTTTTATGCTTTATTTACCCATTTTCTTCCCTACTTCGGTCATTTTTACCCAAATTGACAAGTTAAGGTTTTTTACTTTTCCTTTCTCTCAATTTTACTGCCTACGGCACTCGATTTTGTGTTTGTGGTTGTTTCCAATTCTCTTGCAGAATGTCGAATTCACCATCACCCATCAAAGCTCCGGAAATATACTGTGCATCAAGCTAATAAGGAAATTCCACCCAAAGAGAGAAAAGAAGAAGTCAAAAGCTATCGTGTCAGCCCATGTTGGTTCTGGTGTTGTGTTATCGAAACCAATATCCCCTGCTGACAATGTTTCATCTGCCAGTGTACCGATGTCAACAACTGCCTCCGACCACTCTGCTAGCTCTGATGAGGCTCTGTCTCCAGCCGTCGAGATTGAAGACATGAAACCAATCTCCACGAGGTTCTTGACGAGTGAAGCCGAGGAGCTGTTCTTGGGAATTCAAAATCGAGGTATGATTGCTGAGCACCAAATCCCCATTGATATTTTTGTGAATCAGAATCTGATTGCCTTCTTTAGGCACCCAGGCGCCTCTTCGAGATGGTGTCATGTCTTGTGTTGGTTCTGGTATTCCCAACATCAGTACCAACATGGTCATTTTTCTGCTCCGTTTGTCCGAGCCCATATTACTTTGTTAAATAACCAGGCTGCACAGCACCAGGCGCTTTGGGACTCGCTTGTTGAAGTCCTTTTGCTTTCAGAACAAAAAGGGGGAGAAGAATGTGAAGACACTGCTGTGAATATGGTTCTTTTTTGAATGTTTTAAACAATGGTTACATCATTTAGGGGGAGTTTCTAATTTAGGGGGAGTTTCCAATTTAAGGGGAGTTTGTAGTCTTTTGATCATTTTCATGCGTCTTAAGTATTTTGTCCAGAAAGGCGAAAGTGGGAGATTGTTGAGGATTTTATTCTTGGGAATAATTCCTTATTTAGTTGTTTGCCTTTCTTGGGCTCAAAATAAATTAGGGAACTAGATTTAGGACTTTATTTGTTTCCTAGTTTATGATTAGGACTTTAATTAGTTTCCTAAATTTTGTTTAGAATTTATTTTCCTTGTTTATCAAGACTAGGACTTTAGAACTTGTCTATTTAAGATAACACAAGGACACAAGACAAATTAATCTTTGCCACAACCAAGAGACGCACTGGAAAGCCAGGATTGAGCGATGCAAAGCATCAAGGAAGAACACAAGCAAGATAGCTACTTGGAGCCATTGTTCGAGATCAAGAAGTTCTTCGAAGTTGCGTAACCAACGGAGAAGATCTTATTATCACGGCGACAAGTATTTAGTATCAAGTTTTTGATATTTTAGTTTTCGTATATTACTTCATATTTTTGTATTGATCGTGAACAAAGAAAGTAATATAGTTTTCGGGTTTGTACACCCAAGTTCACAAGTATTTTTACTTGTGAACTGAATTTAATTTGCTGTGTTCTTAAGTTTTATTTCTGCTGCATGTTTTTAGTTTAACTCTGGTTGATGTTGGTATTCAGTGTTGGTTAACACTGATAACAACATCATAAACTGATACTTATTTTCAAAACCATAGACCTTCAAATTCTATAATGCCTATCGTGCCATACTTGAATCGCAGCAAAATCTATTACCTACAACCACCGCAAATAATATAAAGCGTCAAATATTTTGATCGGCACATAAAGCGGAGTTATAGGTTAGTTCATATTTACCCCCATCTTGAACCACGTTGGATATCTTATGGTTCTCATATCGGCACTAGTCAAGTACCATTCTTTATATTTAATCAACATATCCCTGGGACGCAAATAAAATATTATAATAAGCGTGCTTTTACAATGACTAATGGGTATATGAATAACCATTGAAGATAAATACTTTAAAGTAGAATACTAACTCTGCATTTAGTTTTTTGTCGAACACATGTGCCACTACTCCTTCATCGTGATCCCAATATTCGCGGATGGAATCGAAGATATCGACTACTGCTCCTACAAGTGGATCAATTAATAATTTTTTAACTTTAGCGATTGGAATATCATTAAAATACCTACGATCTTAGAATAATAATATATAAAAAATGCACAAAATTTATGAACCACTGAATTCTTCACCTCTCGCTCGATTGTGCGAAGGATTTTGGTGTGTTGTAGGCGAAGGAATGTCAACACTGTCTTCAAATAATTTTTTAGGTTGAAAATATTCCGTGATCGGTGTAATACGATGGGGGTGTCGGGGAGATTGTGCAGGACTATTGTCGATGTCTCCATTTATTATGTCTTTGTTCAAATACTCAGATCTTGGTGTAATCTTATCGAAGTGGTCGCGAGATGGTAAAGGACAACCATCACTGTCTTCATCAACGTTGTCTTTTTTATAACACTCGTTTTTTGGTATCTTCCTTTCGACGTGGTTGGGAGTAGGTAATGAACATCAACGTTATCCGCATATGATTTGTTTGAGATTATATCCCGTTGCTCCATCTTGTTCAGCATCTTCCGCATAATGCCGATAGCAGTTAAGACGCTCTTATTTAACATCGTCAGTTGCTCCATTATACCCACGCCCAGCCTAGCCGGTATGTTAATGGTGGAACTATTTGTTTCATTTAGATTTGGTTCTGAATCTTGCTGTGACACGTAAGATTGTGAATTTGTGATTAAGATTTATGTAAAATAAATGTGATCGTAATTAATATATACGTGGCAGATGGTACGTACAAGATCATTGTCGATTTTGATTTCATGAGATGATAAAAGGGCCCTCGTCACTTCTGTTTGGGACCATTGCTCAATTGCCCAAATTTGTGGACATAATCCCTTGCCCATCGTTGGTAATTCTACTGTTAAATGGTTGAGATAAATAACCTGCCATCAGAAAAATAAAAAAATAAAAAATAAGTAAAATTAATGGTTACACCGTTAAAGATAAATATGAGCAAGGTAGGTAGTCACGAAGAAAGAATGTTGCACACACACGTGAAGAAAAGAACCCGATCGAATAATGTTGGTTACCTCCAAGAGAAGAATACATCCTGCAACGTACGTAGTTTATTTATTTTTTGCATTCGTTATGTCGGTGATTAGTCTATCCAATATCATCTCCAACCAGTTGTAGGTTTGCACGGACGTCGAATCAACTATATATTCTAACCATTCTAATTCCAAAACTTCGTTTGCTTTAAAAAACAAAACGGCTGAAAATATCGACATTAAATATAAAATCACAAAGTCGGTCCCTTGAAAACTCGGAACTCTCTTTAACAATTGCGTTCATCCATTTGTTTCACCTTTGTTGTCCATAGATAACTTTTTCCGTATGTCTTGCCCACCGTCTAATTTCGCTGGTGTCTTCCTTCCTTCACATGATAGACCGAATACAGCCTGCACTGTTTTCGCATTAAACTTTATAGACGTCCCATTCACTTTAAGTGTCCTTGAATTAGTGTCGAAATTTGTCACTAAGGAACTGACTAGCTTACGGTCCAGTTGGGTTATCTTCATGCGAGGAAAGGACCCAAACCCTACAAAGTTTATTTGAACACATTGCTCGACTGACAGTTTCTGATGTATGTCGTACAAAATCTTTAGTTTCGTACGATGTTGGAAAATATGGGTGTCCTGTCTATCACCACCCTTTACCCCATCCAATTTAGATAGCGGTGACATGCTATACATTGTTCGTGTGGCGAATGTTCCAAATTGTCACTTCACACTGCCCGTATCGGTGGGCGGAGGTCATTTTCTACTACCAGGGGTTTTTTCCGAATTCATCCCTGTAGATATACATTTGACAACGGAGAACACATAGCTAATATGCAATATTTTTCCATGAAAAAATCCAAAAATATAATTTGAATAAATTGTTAATTTAGAATATTAATTTCCAATACTAATTTACATGGGGGTTGTAATTTGAGAACACGGGAATAGATACAATTTTATCATTATTATAAACACATAACATAACTTCCCAAAAACTAACAAATTCACGTGATTGACATAACTATAAGGACGAAGGTTAGGGTTAGTGGTACCTTGATGTGAAATCGGCGTCTCGAGGTGTTTTCCGTGATATAGGGCGGACGGAGTTATAGTCCCGCTGTGTTGTTGGCAGTTTCTTGCTTCCGCAAAGTAGGTGGAGCATATGCAGAGTTTTAGGTCCGGCTCTGGATTATGGTAACTTCCCCATAATAATTGTCATAATAAATAATTATAAATAATTATAATTATAAATAAAACTTTAATTATGACTAATTAAAATGTTCTCGTCCAGTATAAAGTAATGTACGAGTTCCTATACAATTGACGGGCCCGACTTGTACATTTCTGTGAACAGGAGCCTATTAGGTAGGACTAGAGCTTAACCCATGCGAGGCACGGAGCAAATTGAATGGAGGTGTAAATTCATTCGATGTAAGTGTAATATTATCAATTTATTAATGTAATATAATAACTTAAAATACTCAAGTCACGATTTGGTCAACATGAACAAATTCAAAACAAAGAGCGTGGATATACGCACCTCGTTTTATTTATTACTTGACCCCACTAAAAATATTCTCACAAAAATGGCAATATTATTCTTAAACCCTACACCGCGAAACACTTCATATCCTTCAACTCTCCACCACCACTACAATCGTCGCCTATCACTCCGCCATTACCATGGCCGCCGTCTACTGAAGAATATAAACAAAACATGCATATAGAAATACGCTGCCTTCGTCTTGCTATTGAAGAAAGAAAAATTAAAACAATACAACTGCGAATAAATGATTCGTAATGAGATACATGATTGCAAAATTGATTTTGTCATTCTTGTTGATTTTTTCTTAGTGGGGTGAACTCATTAATAGATGGGGTGCCTATATCCACGTCCTACAACAAATTAAAGGTAAATAAACCCACATTTATATATTATGAAACAACTTTTTTTGCATAATACATTGTACGTCAAATTAATTTAACTCACTTGACGATAGTTTCAATCTCTCCCATTTAGTTGGTCGCGGTACAATCATATTAGTCACTCTTATTACAAGTCATTGAGTCCATCTCCTTGTTTAGTCTTTGTACCCATGCCAAAGTGAAGATCTTATAATAAATTTAGCCTTTTTCTAATTATCGGTATCCGTTGTACTTGTATGCCAACATGTACACAAAAATTTATCATTAGGTTCTGTCATAATTCAATCACATCAAACTGGATGAACACAAATTAAGTACAACTGAATAATCTAGTTGTACATTAGTCGTACTTCGTTGTACTTTTTATTGTAYATATGATTTATGRCAACATAATCATACAATTATTAGATAAACCTTTAACCAATAAAAATATAATACGTGCACTCATAAATTTGAAAAAATATTTATTTAATCAATTAAATAAATACAAAAAAAATGTATTTAGATTATAAATATATTAATTAAATTAAAATAAATAAAGTCACAAAAATCCTATATATTTTAAGTAATATAAAATAAACCCTAAACTGTTATATAATTGACTTAAAATATTATGAATTTTAAATAATTATTTAATAAGAAAAATAAAATAATGTTATAAAATAATATAATAAATCATAACATAATATAAAATATGTTAAATATATATTTGAAAAATATTTGTAGTAATTGTAGCCTTTTTACATACATACAGATATGCTTTCACGAAGTTACGCTTGGTTCTTACCATGCGGCCTAAAACAGCCTAATGTGAAGGATTTTTGTTATAAGATTGAAATCAAGAAAATTGACCTTTGAGTTTTTGTTTAGTGAGTAGTTATTGTATGTATTAATGAATTTATTATGCAATATATTTGGTCATGTCCATCGTTGTATCTTTTTTTTATTTCAAACTTATTGTGTTAATAACAATTTGAATTCGTCAAATTATGAAAAATAAAAAATTTTAATTTATAAACATATATTAGAATAATATTGAATAATTGCGTCATTAGAGATTAAAGATGTATGGATTAAAAAAAATTGCTTGGTTCTTACCATGCGGCCTAAAACAGCCTAATGTGAAGGATTTTTGTTATAAGATTTAAATGAAATCAAGAAAATTGGCCTTTGATTTTTTGTTTAGTGAGTAGTTATTGTATGTATTAATGAATTTATTATGCAATATATTTGGTCATGTCCATCGTTGTATCTTTTTTTTATTTCAAATTTATTGTGTTAATAACAATTTGAATTCGTCAAATTACGAAAAATAAAAAATTTTAATTTATAAACATATATTAGAATAATATTGGATAATTGCGTCATTAGAGATTAAAGATGTATGGATTAAAAAAAATTGCTTAGACGGGCTCTGCGTAGGCCCTAGCCAATCCAATTAGAGATCAAAGCCAAAGCCCGGGCCCGCGCCATATCCATCAAGCAGTGCAGTTCGTAGCCCAGTTGGGCCCAATAGTGATTCCCCGGACCAGGGGTCGATTCCAATAGGCCCAAGGAATGTTGACAATTTTAAGTACTGAGATTTTTTATTAGTGCGCTGATGTGGGACAATCTTGAACTCACCCATTCTTTATCCTTCAGCTGAGAGCACTTCCAAAATTCATCTCTCCCCTTTATTACAAGATTATTCTTATTATAAAAACCGTGATCTCAAAAATCAACACCAGATGCAACTACATGCAAACAATATCGGATCAAATTCTCTGTCGGTGCACAAATCCCATGCCTTAAAAAACCTCGTATTCAACCCATAAAATTTATTGTTACTCTAATACAAAATCCTGATCCTTTATGGTCTTAATCAGTAGCAGAAAATAATGACAAGTGATTAATTTGCAACCCCTTAATGCAATTAAATGCCCAAGTAATGAAAATTAGTACACTTTCAATATAAAAATGAGTTAATAGTTGTTACTGATAATTCAAAGGTAGACAACATCATCAAAAGAACTGATAATTCATTGATAACCCCATACAGAAATTAAAAAAAAAAAAACTACAATAAAAAGACAGTTTACTTCAACTTATATTACACAGGTTTTTTTTCATTCTCCTCGAACTCCCTCAATCTCTCGCGCAGGCCAGCGTTCTCAGCACGCAGTTGATCCCTCTCCTCCTTGTAGTGGTCGCTCTTCGAAATTATCTCCATAATGCTGAACAGTTGATCGACAAAGTCCTTTTTAAGACAGAAAATCTCCGCCTCTAGTTGTTCGACAAGCCCAGGACTGTGATCGGAGTCACTGCTGTCAGAGCTAGACATTGAAGATTATAAAAGAATTTAAGGGAGAAAATCAAAGAAGAAGGGAAGTGAGGCTTGGCAATGTGAGAGCTGTCTTAAATAATACTTTGAGGGCGGATGTGAAGAGTCATCGGTGCTGAAGCCCAAAAGACACGTATGTGTTGTGTAAGACGAATCAATTAATTGTCTTGGACTTGAAAAGTTGCAGCACAATATTTTTTAAGTGATTTGGTTTACTACTTCAAGAAGGGTATTGATTATTTGAAATGATTACTTTTCTAGAATTTTAACTTTATTTCTCGGTTTATTACTAGCTGATTTATTACCTATTGATTTAATACAGATATTTATGAACGCATGCACATTAATGTATGCAGTTGAGCAGCTTCTTTATCGTATTTTCATATTCCGTGTGTAATGGTGCCTCCTTAGTTTTTTCTACCACCAGTTTTTCAATTATGCTGTGATAATACTAAATTGTTCGTAAAACATAATAAAGAAAATTGCATTGTATAAAGCATAGAGTAGTCCTGGTAAAATAATCTTGTTCAAGATAAATACATTATATTCTACTAACTAATTAGGTCTTTTTATCATCATAATTTCATTTTTATAATATTAAAAAAACTTTTTATATACTAGTACGTAATGAGTAATTTTTTCTGAACACAAAAAATGATCAAAACAGGTGGTGTAGATTATTCTTTTAAACGAAAATGAATACGTTAATCATTTTGAGTAAAGTATAAATGATAATGATGTAATTAATAATTACTGATCAAGGGCAATTTCGGTAATCTTGTCAAATATAGGTGCCCACTAAATTCATGTCGTCCTTTACGTTGAAAGTTATCCAACTTTAACATCCAAAATGGAGAACTGAGTTGATTTGACCTTTCCCCTCAAAAATCGAAACAAATATTATTTCCATCTACTTATTCCGTTGTAATGATGTAAATGGTGTAAATAAGTGATACAATTTTAAATTTTTTAGGGCCGAGAGCTAATCAGTAGTGTCAAAATTATTTCCTTTGGTCTTTCAACCCTACCTTCCATGGTGTTATATTTTTTCCTTAATCTGTCAGGTTATGTTGATTTCAATGTTGAACTAGATTTTATATTAAATTTAAAATTTAGCACGAGTGAGTTTAAAATTTTGTAGTGCAAATATTGAGAAATATAAATAGAATTAAATTGGAAATGGAAACAATAGTTAATAAATCTACAATCCCAATGAAAAGGACAAATAAATAAAAATAGCATTAACACTGTAATTTTAAACATGTACGTCTGTGTAATTTGGTATTTATGACCAAAGAGATTTCAGCTGCATTATTCAGACGCTTTTATTTATATCAACTAGGTTTTCAATTACTGGTCGTCAACTACCAGCTATGTGATCTCGAATAACTTAGCAGTTATCTGCTAGCTTTTCAACTACCAGATAGATTATCAGATAGCTTATCACAAAATTAGTCGTAAGCTATATATTAAATTCAATATAATGAAAAGGAGACTCATACATAAATCATTTGCACGCATGTTGCATGCGAAATTTGATATAAACGATTAAAATCTAATGCACTTACAATTCTTTAAAACACAAATCGTAGTTTCATAGAATTGCATTGGCATGTAAATAAAATCCATGAAATTAACCATATGCTATACGAATTGACACAAACTAAATATTCAATATATTTCGAGCACATTCCTTGTTGAAGACCACCCTTTTCATCAAATATTTCATACATTCATGATTTAGCAAGACTACGCATTACTACGCGAGTAAATAGTTTATTTATGTAATGAGGAATTAAGTATGTAATATATTTAGTCGTATTTAATGATTTGATTGAATATTTTATATACTAGTTCCACCTGCACATTGTACCAGATTTGGCATATGATTTTTTATTTTAATTTATAGTAAATTCTCAAGTATATATAGAATAATAAATTCTGAAGATGAATATTATTTTATTTTACTCATTCTGAAAAGTAAATAATCATTACATGAAAATAATAACTAATCAATATATTAGTTTTGAATCCAATCAACCGCTCTAGTATTAAAACAATCCATCTCTTTATTTACTATGATTTACAATAAACTAATTCAAATAAAAGTTAGATATTCAAATAGACACAAAAAATTGTGGTAAATACTGAATATATAAAAATATTTTGGAATAAAAATAAGTAAGTACATGTAAATGTACGAAATTATTAGATATTATATGTAGATATTAAAAAAGAAATTGCTTAGACGAGCTCTGCGCAGGCCCTAGCCAATCCGATTAGAGATCAAAGCCCGGGCCTGCGCGCTATGTCCATCAAGCAGTGCAGTTCGTAGCCCAGTTGGGCCCAATAGTGATTCCCCGGACCAGGGGTCGATTCCAATAGGCCCAAAGAATGTTCACTATTTTAACATGTAATATTGTTTGATGGCAAGCCGATGTGGGACAAAGTTTAACACAGACAATCTGTGCACAGCCACAGTCCATCCTTCGGCGATTATAAAAGAATATTCTTAATGTACAAACCCTAATCTCCACTTGATATATTAACAATAAAAACCTAATCTCCATTAAAAAAAGATCACGGCCGTTGTCCCATGGTACACAGAAGACGATAGATCCGATAATCTGAATAATTTCTCCATCCAAATTCTCGATACTTCTCATTTTTCAATAGCGTTAAATAATGACAAGTGCTTCTCCAATTACTGAAAATATGATCTCTTATGATTCAGAACTCATTGAAAAGAATAAATGTTATCATGATATTGAAGCAGATGTTCTCACATCCATGTCAGATGATCACCCAACGATGAGGTTCTGCAGATGCAGTCTAAGAAAGGTGTCATTGGTATATGATCCTGACCGTTTTCTTTTTCCAGTTTGATGTCCAATTTTTTCATCGATATATCGTCGCTATTTCATTTTTTTTATTTACTTTAATATTATCTTTTGCATGTGTTTGTGTTGTTATTGAGTTGTTTTCTAAATTGGGTACAGATTAACAATACACAATGTTGTCCATTGGTTTATGATAATTGTTTTTGCCGTAGGGTACTTTATTTGGATCGATCCGCCCTTGTCACCATTCCAAAGGAGTTGTTTTGTGAAATTGAAGGCTCAAAAAGATGTTCTACAAGAAAAATTGAAACAAAAGGATGTGACAGAGAAGTTACTTTCCGAGAGGCTTGATTTTAAGGAGGCTGAGCTGCATAAAATGCAAGAGGATCAAACAAGAAGGTTGAAAGACTTGGATGATCAAGCCACGTTGAGTGCTGAACTACTGTCGAAGTTTGAAGCTGCCAAGATTAGAAACCAAAAATTGGAGAAACAACAAAAACTTATGATCAATATGGTTATTGTGATAGTGATGATTGTTGCATTCACTTTTATGTTTAAGGGAGGAGATGGAATTGGTAGTGTTGGCCGTATGCTATTGTAAGGCAGCGTTATCTTGTGTGCCAATGTCATATGAATTCCTCTAATATTGATTTTGAATTTGTTGAATTAATAAATCTAGTTTTTATATTAGACTTGCAGTTTTTTTGTAATTAATTGTCATGGGGAGCCGATGTGTGCCAAACGATCTGTTTTATTAGGAAAAGACGATGCTTGACTTGTTTGCTTTCAGTTACACTACGCCCATCTATCCCACATCAGATTCCTAGCATATTATTTGTAGACTTAAATTTGTGCCCCCCATGGGCCTATTGGAATTAACCCCTGGTCTGGGGAACACACTAATGGGCCAAGCCAACCTGGCCTATGAATTGCTTCGCTTGCTGGACATCGGATCCATGAATTACTCATGTTGGGCCACGTGCGTTCTCCGCCCAAATAATTTTTAATTAGATATTATTCTAATGATTTGAAATACTCTCAACGATTTTTTTAAATTTTATATATATATATATATATATATATATATATATATATATAGGATTAGGTTCAAATGAAACCCATGTCTATATATGCGAACCTAGGGACCAATCCAGGCCGTAGATTACATGATATCAACGGTCAAAATAAAAAGATACGATTAAATCTAAAATAGGCATGCTGGAGGTTACTWTCGTATTTTTATATTATGGACAATTATTACGTTCCATAATAACATATATTTAATTAAGGAACTATTCAATCACAATCCCTATCACCATAATTACTACGGCTGAAAGAAATAACGTATCCACTACGCGGCCTATCTCCATGACATCCGACTGAAAATCCACGTCGGCTGAAACTCTCAACCCCTCGTCGACAGAATAAAGAATATGGAATCATCAGGTTAGGCTCCACCTCAATCGTTTCGTATTTTTTTTTCCGCAAAACACATCCCATCTTCAATCTGCTAACGAGTATAATCGCGCTGAAAAATAAAAAACACGAAGAGAAGAGAGGAGATGAACGCCATGGATGAACGAAATATATAACAAAAAATAAACGAACGTTTTTTTGCGCCGGCCTGCTGGAAAACACCATACCATAACACAAACAGCACTAACTCATCATAAAAACAGCACTTATTAATAAATATCACTACCAGTTCTTCTCACGTCTTTTTTTGAATAAGTTTTAATTAAACCTTTACCTGGAGAGAGCACCAATGAATGCGTTTTAAAGCACCAATAAGTCAGACATTTTTTCTAAAAGCACCGTGTGATTTTTAATGCACTATATGATAATTATTTAAAGCATCGTTTGATATAACATGGTATTATGTGTGCATCATTTTTGTCGCAGATACTAACGCGTGTAGTCAAAGGAACGAGTATCACGTCGAGATATCACCTGGACTAAACGAGTACTACGTGCCTTACTGTGAAATGAATTACAAGCCATTCGAGGGAAAAAAATTTACGTCGTTAGAAGAAGGTATCAAGTTCTATAGAATTTAGGCCTCGAAGTGTGGTTTTGATGTTCATCTGGGATCGGAAAAAAAGTTCCGTGATAACACTATAATGCTCAAAACCGTTTATTGTAATAGAGAGGGCGAGAAGCTAGTCGCACCCCTTCATAGTGATAGTGTCGTGTGTCATAATGAAAACATAAGTGATAGAAAATAGCAGCAAGCCACTGAGAATGTGCAGCCGTTGCAAGAAAAAATCGACGCACGACGCTCGGAATTGTCCGGTGGAATTGTAGTATGTGTCAGGGTTGTATTTACTTCATTCACAAACCCCTAAAGGCATTACTGTCTACAAATTATTTTTTCATGCGGAAGAACCAACAGCTTTTAAAAATTGTTATGACATTTTCTATTTGAAATAAATTTTGTTTAGTGAGAACAGTGCACATCAATATTATACTTTATCGGGATCAGGTCATCGTGAAAATAGAGCAAGTCCCCTTGTCGTTTTTTTAAGGTTAGAATTTTTGTACACATGTGTTCTGCCACATGATGAAAAAAAATAACATAAAATAAAACATATCGTGCGCAAATTTTTGAGATGTATCCGATAGTCATGTTGATGGAAGGGCACAGAATACAAAAATTTAACATAAAATAAATCATCATATGTACGAATTTCGCTTTACGTACGAATTTCGTGTTACTCCGTAAGTGCTTTACCAACTATACTTCATTGAAGTTTTGTATTCATTTGTATGTAGTGTTAATATATTTAAGTTACATTTGTACAGTAATTGGATTTGGACACGTTTGGATATGTTTTGGATTATTCCTGTTTAWGAATTAAAATGATATGAGAAGAATGATAAACAGAGGATTGGAAGTTGTGGTAATTTCAGCTCTAGGAGAGGCCGATACGCTTCGAGATTTACTCGTGTATCGTGTACTATGCATTAGTTGAAGTTGAAACCATTGATAACCCAGAAATTTATATATATTATACTTATTCCACCCTTCCTTCTCCTTTCAGGGCCTATCCGAAAGAGAATCCAGAAGGGTGCGGACAGCACGCACAAGTCGACGGATGCTGTCGCAGCAGCAAAGTCCCTGGCTCACACGTGGCCGTGTCGGGGGCCGTCGATATAGTCACAGACGATCAGCGAGTGGTCGGTGCCAGAAATGGTGTCGCCATGCTGCAGAAGATTACATCGACAGGATGTTCAGTCACAGCCCTAATCGCTGCTTTTGTAGCGGTCGGCCCGTCACGGCCATTTGAAGCCACCGTCACTTACCTTTTTGGAGAGGGGGCTGTTTGGCTAGTTTTGTGGGGTTGTGAGTATTTTCCTTTTTGGTAATAATACAAGTGATATCGCAAACCTGAGTTCTTGAATGGTAGTGAGTGTGTGTGCTTTAGGATCAATTGCGAAAGTGATAGAATAATGTGTAGCTGAGTTTCCTTCCTGATTAACTAGAAGGTATATTGTGTTGCATGTGTTTCCAATAACACAGATAAAAAATTTGAGGTTCAAACTTCAGAGTTTGAGTTGGTTTGAGTACTAAATAAAGAGCAGTCACTTTCATGACATTGGTTACATTAATCTGATTAGCACTTTGTATGGGTCAAATGAGCATCACATGAGAAAAGGATAAAAAGATATATATTGCAAAGTGCAACAAATGCTATAATTTGAATGATAAATCTATTTAAAGATAAAGTACAAAACTTATACACGAAAATGTCAACAGGGTATTGTAATTAGACAGAACACTTTTAAGTAATTTTTTATGTAAACTTTTCATTTAAAGTTGAATAACGTGGCATGAGCGGAAACAAGATATTTTGAACTGCAGCTAATAAATCAACTCTTTCAGCAAAAAAACAGAAACCCGCCCAAGATGTCAACAACCATATATTCCACTTTTACAAGATTTTCAATTGATGCTTCCTAAATAAGCGTTCCAAACTATACATTTCATGAATTTTGGCTTGAAATTTCCCTCGACTGTCAGTTAATATGGGGAAAAAAAACTGTACCTCCATTCTATAATGAATCTAGCGTCAAAGATTTCTTTGAACCCGCCAACTACTCTCTATSGTGAAAAATTAAAAAAATCAATATTTTCTGATCTTTCTTTAAAAAAAGAAAAGATTATATACAAGATAACAGGAGCCCTGTTTCAGTAACGGTTGCCGGCTAATTTTGTCTGCAAAATTGTGTTTTAGTAAGAACTAAAAGGACGATAGCGTCTTTCTGAACCAGTCGGACAATAGTTTGATTTTCGTTGAAAGCTCCGCATCTTTTCCAAAGTACGATTCAGCATTCGACAATAAAACTTCGACATCGTGCTTCACTGCCTCCAGAGTCCTGTAGTAATTATTCTCTAACCTAGATTGAATAACTTCGATAGACAACAGAACAGGGAACCTGCAAATATCAGATTCAATCAACTTGCACTGATTAGAACAAGGGCGATTATGTATTTAAACATGAAAATTGTGCAAAAACATCAAATATGTATATATTGTTTGCTTTTCAAGGGACAAAATAGGCCAACATAATCGAAAGGGTTGATAACAAAAGGGTGACCCTTGAGGTTCAATCTAACTGCATAAAACTCATCCATCTTTCAAAACTACAAATTCACCCATTGAGGTTTGTTTGCATGACAAATACAGCTTCAAAAGGTGCATTATGTAAAATATAAACATCGTGAAGGGTAGTTGTGTAATTAACGTTCTCATTGTGCTTTAACCCACCTGAAATGATTGTGAATCGATCCCTGTCGAGAAGGTCGCGATCACAATGGCGCATAGAGCAACYACAAAGCCRTGGAAGAAACAACACAAAGAAGATTATAATTAAGATGAAATGGGTTCACAATATAACACTCTTTTCCCATTAATGATGTTTAAAGAGTCTAAATTGTTTCATCTTATTAAGTGATAATAAAAAGTGAAAGATGAACATAGATCGAATGGAGTGAGAAATCTTACGACAATAGCGGCCCAACCAATATGTCCGGTTTCTTGCTTCTAAGGGCTGCATTTTTCACTACCGGGCTCACTAAAATTCAAATGAGACACAAATGTAAGTTAATTTTTAAAAATATGTAAAATTATTAAATTTCTATTCATTATACCTTCTCATAGCAGTCCAACACAGGAAAACAATGTACGATGCCATAATCCCTGAAGACAGCAAACCTCTGTTCACCTTACAAAATCTCTAAAGCATCGGTTGAACCTTACAAATTAATATCACTAGACACTATATATATAATATAAAAGCACTTAAGAATTATCTTCAAAGCATGACTCAATCCCAAAAATATATTATACATTATGACACTCATAATAAAGCACTACAACAAATCATAATCATCTGACCCAGAAGCTTGACAAGTCCCAAACATGTATTATATATAATTAGATCATACACACTTCGCACTACTTACAAATTTTGAAAGAACTTACTATTTAGTTTGAAAGCATTAACACAATCCAAACATATGATATGCAGTATTGCACTATAGAAAAAGCAGTATAAAGATTCCAATGCACTTAACAATTTCAACAAAGCATTAGGAAATTTGGTTATATATAATTAGATCATATACACTTCGCACTACTTACAAATTATGAAAGCACTTACTATTTAGTTTGAAAGCATAACACCATCCAAACATATGATATGCAGTATTACACTACATAAAAAGCACTATAAAGATTCCAATGCACTAATCAATTTCAACAAAAGCATTAGGAAATTTGGTTCATGTTTTATATTTATCCAAAAAAAGATACAATACCCACTACATACATATCATGAGAGGGCTTACATGTTGTATTAAAAAGATAACTCTAATCAAGTATTATAATATGCAGCATTATAATCTGGAAAAAAGCACTTCACAATTTAGAAGCAGTTACAACTTATTTCAAAAGCATCATGAAATTCCAAACAATTATTATATATAGAAGAAGATATACACTGCCCACTATATACATATTATGAAAGCACTAAGATATTACCACATAAAGCATGACACAATTCCAAAAAATGTTTTGTGCATCATTCATCATTAAAAAAAACACTAGAGAGAATAAAGCATACCAAGTATGTGTAAAGCATTAACATAATACCACAAAAAGCATGCCCTTAATTCCAAAAGTGTATTATGCATCAATGTATCATATGAAAAGGAACTATAAAGAATCAAACGTGCCAAGTAAACTGTTAAAAAAACACTTTTTTGTTTAAAAAATATGGTCTTGAAAAGGACATCACAAACTTCCAAGTCCAGCATATTTTTAAAAGCGCACGGAAATAAGAAAATATAAAATGGAACTAATCTGAAGTCTAGAAAGCAATCCCCTATTTTTTTGTATGGCTCATTGCCCGACATGTTGGGTTAAGTTGAAATCAACAAGGATTCGCAGGAATTATCTTTACCCCAAAGCAGGTCCGGACAAACCCTATTTTTTGGGACCACCCATTAAAAATTTATAATCGACAGACGGACCACCAAAATTGCAGATACAGACGACTTCGGGGTGCTTGAAAACAACTAGAAAAATCACTTATCGAGTTGTAATCCAACTAATTTTCAACTTTCAGGGCTACAATTCAGATTCATATATTTTTCGTTTCAAAATATACCTGCACCGCCGGCCTGTGACGTACGCCGGTTAGCTCTTGAAGACGACCCGTCGTTTCCCATGAAAATTGTCAGGCGTCCGAGACCAAACCCTCGCTTTCAAAAAAAATCGTGGTTTTTGTCTGAAATGTCCGCAATGAAATTTTAAGGCTTCCACACAACCCGATGTAACTATTTTTGCATGAATATTTTGATTAGGGGAACAGTGATATCATCTTACCCTTTTTCATCTTCCAGTAATCACGCGTGGGATAATAGGCGGGATTGCAATAGTTTTTTGATTTGGAATAATTTGACCTCTGAATTCGGTTGACCGGTCTATGAAATCTCATTTTCCATATTGGGTCACAAAAATAAAGTGCCAGATATCCGTTGGATTGAAAAAATCAGCGGCCTGGATGGGTCCCCAAGTTCGCATATATTGACAGGGTTTCATTTGAACCCAACCCTATATATATATATATATATATATATATATATATATATATATATATATATATATATATATATATATTATATATATATATATATATATATATATATATATATATATATATATATATGCGGTTTTCTATCTCATATATTTCTCGATTGAAATGGTTGTAACTAATACGCATGCATATTTTTTTTCTACCCAATCTATAAACGATTTCAATTGATCTTCTTTCGGGTTTTATTGATTTAGATTTTTTTTTTTCCAAATATCCCAATGATCTTGAGATGGTATGGCATATATCGTGAACTTGTGTATGTATTCTAGGAGTGTGGGTACATTGGCGAATCAGTCAAAATAGTCAACTATATAAATAATAGGAAAACGACTCCATCATCGCATATGCGGCAATTTGTATCTATTATTTTTTTTTCTCATTATACTATTATTTTCCATCAAATCACGATGTTATTATATACAACAAATGAATTTAGCTACTTGTTCATAGTTTTCTTACATTGCATAGTATTGCATTTTAATGATATTGTATGTGCTTGTTTAAATGCTTTGTTTGCTTTGGAAAATAATTCATGCAGTTTCGGTGTTACAGATATTACATAACTTGAATAATATATTAAATTTTATAATTTTCTTGAGGAACTTGACATTTGACTCTTATTATATATTTTTCATTCGTGCAATTAACAAAGTTTTTTTATTTAACAAAATAAAAACTGAAAGGATGTGTTCTCAACCCGTGGGACAATAAATTACAAGCACCTGGCTGCACCTTGTAAAAATTTATTATTATATAGTTATACGTGATTATCTATAACAGTTTTACATACTGATACGTGATAATTTTACATGATGATATGTGAGGAAAGTTTGAGTAGTTCCTTCTCGTATTGTGGAATTGAGTATGCTATATATATATATTCATATTCATCGGGGTACATTCATTTTATATTAATTTTATATAACTCGTATTTTTTTAAATATAAAATCTAGAACTCTAATTTATTTTTCAATTTCAGATTTTATTATAAATTAAAATTAGTAGAAAACGTATATATTTTCTAGAACTAAATCTTACGTCTTTATTGTTTATATTTCTTTAATAAGTTATATATTAAATTCGTCTTATTCTCCAAAATATTTGAATTTATAAGCATATATTAGAAAAATATTGAATAATTACGTATGAACAGTCAAAATCATTACAAATAAAAAATGTAAGGATTGAAAAAAAAAATCTCAGACGAAATCATTTGAAATTAAAAATGTATGGATTAAAAAAAATTGTTTAGACGGGCTCTGCGCAGGCCATACCCAATCCGATTAGAGATCAAAGACCGGGCCCGCGCCATGTCCATCAAGCAGTGCAGTTCGTAGCCCGGTTGGGCCCATTAGTGATTCCCCAGACTAGGGGTTGATTCTAATAGGCCCAAGGAATGTTGACAATTTTAACATGTAATACTATTTCTCACCACGCCGATGTAGGACAAAGCTCAACACAAGTGTTCTTTCCATGAATAAACATAACACAGACAGAACCCATCATGGACCGATTATACACTAATATTCTTATTATAGCAACCCTAATCACAATCTGCATCCCCAGTTGCAAATATATGCATATTAACCTAATCCTACACACAATTACACGTAGATACACACGACCAGGGGCAAATCGCAAATGCATAACGCACAATACAGGGGTTTGAATCCCAAAATGACAAATTATAAAAAAAAGTTAAAGCTTGTATTTAAATTGACTTTTTTTTGTTTTCAGCGAGAGTGTGGGAATCTTTGTTGAGAAAATACCAGATAACAGGTAAAAATCCCCGATAGTTTGACGTTATACCCTTCTCTATCGAAAATATAGTTGAAAAAATGGTTGTTCCGAGTATAATTATAATATACTGCGCGCTTATGATTATTTTTTTATGCTTTCATTCATCCTCGTGTTTGTTCGATTGAATATAATGCGTTCTTTCAAAAAAAAATTGTTTTATATTTAGGGTTTCAGTCTCCTACAACGGGTGTCGGAGTCGGACCTTAAAATGGAAAACTCACACGACGAGGAGGGATTTTCTGCAGGTGATGCAGAAAATGCTATCAACGAGGAACATCGAACACAAGCACCCCCGGACGAGGCAACAGTTAGGGGAATGGTTTTTGACACTGACGAGGAGGCAGATTCATTTTATATTAACTATGGGAGGCAACTGGGTTTCGATGTTCGAAAATGCCACTCCATGTTCAAAAATGGAGTTTTGAAAAACAGAAGATGGGAGTGTGTTTGTGCGGGGCTAAGGAAGGAAACAATTCCAGGGAGTAAACGACGTCGAAAAGAGATGGTAAACAAGAAATGCAATTGTCCTGCTAGACTCCACATTGCACACGACGTTGCATTTAGCTTGTACAAGGTTACAAATTTCCAACCTGCTCACAACCACGCTCTAGAAACGCCAGAAACCGCATACCGTCTCAAGTGTAACAGGCATGTGATGTTAATTTCACTTTATATTTAGGAAACAAAATGTTGTCGCCATACGTGAAATTGGGTGTATTTAGTTATTTTTTCACACTACCAACATAGACTATTAGCATTGTCACATGTCTTCGCATAGGGTAACCAATTCAAATAAATATATTGTTGAAATTACCAATATACAAAACTGCATATATGATATAATCTGTGTCCATAGAGTTTTGTGAATGTGTGTCTATTGTATTGAATTCTTATCAAGTAGACTGAATTGAATAAAAATATTTGCAGATACATATCGGCACCTCAAAAGGCGAATTTAAGTTTTCTACGAGATGCAGGCATCCGCCCATGCCATAGTTTTAATTATCTGCAACAGGTTGATGGTGGTCCAGGCAATACTACGTTTGACAAGAAAGCAGGCTATAATTTCATAGGGAAACAACGGAGTGACACTGTTCGGAACGGGGACATCCAAACTGCATTTTCTCTATTCGAAGGGATGCAGCTGAATGACCCAAACCTGTTTATTAAGAAAACATGCATCGACGATGCATCACTAAGCAGATTATTTTGGTGTGATGGTTTCCCCTGGACAGCATATGGTAAGTTTGGCGACGTGCTCATTATGGATAGTACTTGCAAAACAAATGCCTATAACTTTACGTTGGTCATTTTATCGGGAATGGATAACCACAAGATATCTTCAGAGCTGTGTTGATGTATAACGAGACCGCTGAATCTTATGTCTGGTTGCTTAAGACATTCCTTGCAGCTATGGACGGGTAATCCCCAGTTTCAGTTGTCATAGATCAAGATGAATCAATGCGTCACGCCATAAGAGAGATTTTCCAAAATGCAGTGCACAGACTATGTGGTTGGCATCTAAATAGAAATTGTGCTCAGAAGGTGAAGGTACATGAATTTTGCACCATCTTCTCAAAATTAATGATGGCGAGATGGTCTATTCAAAGTTTTGAGCGTGAGTGGAAAAGGGACATCGAGAAACATGGGGTTGCGGATAGCAGTTGAATTAAGGAGACCTACGATAGAAGAGAAAATTGGAGCGAGGCATACCTACGAGGTCACTTCATGGGAATGACTAGGACAACACAATGGACAGAATCTTTAAACTCTCTATTCAAGAGCCTATGCAAGTCTGGAAGCACGAGTACCGAGTTCCTACGCCATTTCCATAAGGTACTCATCTCAATGAGAGCTACATTTTTAAAAGAACAAAATGAATCTGTGCGAGCGCCACAAACGATACGACCTACTGTTGCACTTCACGGACTCCTTCATCACGCTGCAAGCATTTATACCAGAGCTGTATTTGAAGATGTCAAAAGAGAAATAATGAAGGAGCAAAGTCTGATAGTTGTTGAAAAAAATGTACATGAGGACCGCCTACACACATTCACTTTGGAAAAATATGGATCGGAATATAAAAAACAGTGTTCAGTGAAGGTTGATGTCACAAAAGGTACCTATCTATACGACTGCAAGATGCTAGAGTCGGATGGGTTGCCATGTACTCATCTCTTCACTACATTCAAGAATATGAGTCTCCAAGATATACCTGGTGAGTGCGTACGTGAGAGAAGGACCACAGAGGCTGGGAAGCAGTTGCAAGAGAACTTTCCTTTTCTAACAGTGGATCCACAACTGAAGAGGTTTATGGTGCTTCACAAAGAATGCAGTGACTTGTGTCTTAAAGCTTCACAAACTGAATCTGCAATCATCAAGTCTATTAATAGGGTTCGAAGCGCGACAAAAAAGGTGGAGGAAGTACTTTTCGATTCGATGCCAACACAAAATTCTAATCTCGAGCATTCGAGCGGGATTCGTGACCCCGATAGAATTTCACAACCAAATGCGTCTATTCGTGATCCGCAGAAGGTTGGGGCAAGAGGGGCTCCTAAAGCCAAAAAGCAAAATTGCGGATTATGTGGGTAGGTCATATTTTAAAATAAATATTCATAATCACCCCTGAATTGTTATGGTTGAACTTAAATAAGCTAATGTGTTATTTTTGTTTTATAGTAAACCAGGCCATAAATCGACTACTTGCGAAAAAAAGACCGAACACCCTGACACTGCAAATGCCAAAAAGGGTACATTAATCGATGAGGATTATATTACACTCAACTCCCAAGATCCAACAAAAAAAATGAACAGCCCTTCGAAAAACAATGACGACATAGATTTAGCTTGTGAGGCTTGGTTAGTCTGTGTGAAGGTTGAATATTACAGAGAGCCGAATAAAGACATTTGAAAAATCATATAGATGATCAATGTTTGCTATTTTTTTTTTACATTTCAGTTTTGATAATTATCGTTGTATATATTTCATGTGAAACTGTCTTATCCTGAACATCAATTATACACGTTTAGAAAGTTATTAAATTTTTTTTATGCGCACCATTAAAAACGTATAAATATAAGAAATGTGCACAATTATTTGGCACCATACGGGAGGTATTTATGACGGTATCCTGACAATAATTTGATTTACTAGTTTATAAAGTTATCGGGTGCAAGATTAAAATGACGGTTAGCGCGTTATCACAACACCAATATTACAAAAATGATTTTATTTCAAAATAGGATTTTATTTAAAATTTGATAGATTATATGTTGAGATGACTGCATGTGTGAATTCGTTATTATCAAGTCGATCTTTATGATGACCTGAGTCACGACTTCCTCGTGATCATGTGGATGGTGTGCTAGATTACCTAGAGACCCCAGGCCACCCGATGGACAAAACAACACACAAAACTACACATGTGTATTGATATATCTCTATCATTGATACTGTAACATAAATAGAGGAAGTCAAAGCTACTAAACCAGAGTAAACAAATATTACCATAAACCGAAACGACAAAGTTGGGATCAGAACAAAAATAATATTACAGAGTGTAAAGGTAATTTGAAACAACAAATTACAATCATGAAATAACAATAATTAAAAAAAACGTGTGATAAGCGTTCAAAGATGCAAACTATAACACATGAATTCAAAACATAAATGGACATAATAATCGGTGTCATGCACCCCCACAATCGCAATAATATACCTGATTAGTAGACAATGTCAGACGTGAAGATTTTGCATCTTCGGATGCTCAATGATTGACTTTCTCTCTTCACCGACAACATGGGTCTTACAAACCGAGAATTGAACAAAAAAATGATGAAGCATTAGATAACACAAGATACAATTTTTAGTTTCCCGTTCGGCACTCATTGGCCGAAACTTGTACAAAATAATTGGTCAAATTAATTAGTGTAATATTCCAGCACAGCACCAACTAGCTCAAATTGTACAGAATTTGCGGGAAAAAGTGGAGAAACTTGTCTGGAATATTCTGCCAATTACAAACAAATATTGACAATATTCCTATGCACTAGTGCCGATGTACTTATACAAAAATCGGTCAAGACGAGCCAAACGGGCACCGAACACAAAACTACATATTCAAAAATTTGACAGGCCAAGATTTTGTTCCATTATTATTAATAAACTCAACCCAACAGAAAACTAAATTCAGGTCATTAAAACCACATAAGTAGTACAATGTCACAGAAAATATAAAATTTAATGTGAAAATGTAATATAAAGCATCCAACAACCTTAAAACACTAATAGAATTTCAAAACAACATTCAGGGAGTATGTTACGGTATCGAACAGGGAATCTACATGCCCATTCATCCATTATTCAAACAAGACAACATTCAAATGATCAGCCGTTAAACATTTTACTGGCTTAGAGTCAACAAATGAGAACGAGTGGAGCAAAAATCAATATCACAAGATTCTCATAAATAAACAACCATCATATAAAGGTCAAAGATCATGTAGAAATATGAAAAAATATATACTAAACACCCATCAAAATGAAAGCAACAGACTCATATTTTTTTGAAAAAGAGTTCTTTTTATATGGTCTTCTTTGTGTTACATCGAACAATTTATCGACCCCGTTAGTTCAGACATTTTATCAAACAGTTTTGGGGGAACTCAACATAAGATTGACTTTGGTATACAATTCTTGACCCAATGACTACTCTATTGTATTTTACCGACGAGGTCGCATATATTACATAATGGATAGCCCCAAATACCTGTAATTTTATCCAACGAATGGAGCACAGTGAGGGAGGAATAATTCTACAGATGTATGACTCAAACTTTTGTGCACCCTGTTTTTAATAATTAATTTAAAAGCACGTCAGTTTGCTCGCAAGTGTACGAGGTAACTGTAGGGTGATGAGTTTGACTCGAGTCGTATCTCTCGAGAAAACAACTGTTCGGTCCTATCAATGTTTTTCTCAATTTTGAATAACATACATATACATTTGGGGGTTTGAAAAGATTGATTCGATCATTATAAACTAAGACGATAATTTAAACTAATTAAACTAATTACTTTAACTAGATTATCAATTACGAACTAAGCAGTGTACTAAGCTAATTAAACTAATTATTCTAAATTATCAACTAAGAGCAGTAACTAATTATCGATTAACGCTACGAAGTTTAAAAACTAATTATCGTATTTAAGCATGAATTAAAGAGATTATTTCTAGCAATTGAATCATACCAATCCAAGAACATTAACGGAACATAAACTAAATCGCATAAATAAACTGAATTAACCAGTATCCAAAATACGAGCATAAAACGATTAAGCTAATTAATCTAACATTAATTACGAAATTAACTAAGCAATTAACTAAGAAATTAACTAAAAGTTTAGAGTACTTATTGTAACTACGAAAAGCAATGAAAGGCTCCAGCTATTCCAGAGTTTGAACGCTGATCTTGGGCGAAGAATGGACTCTCGAGCGCGAAATCGGTGTTTCGGACGCGAAGAACTTCGATCCTAGATCCGCGTCTCCAAATCTTGTTATAAGAAGTGGATTTATTGTTTATATGAGCTAAGGAACCTTAGGGTAGATGTATCTGTTGTGGCACACTCCCAAAACCCGAAATAATGAGGGTTTATATAGATATTAGGAGTCTTGGCGCTCAAGAAACCCTAATTTCCGAATTTTGGGCCGTCGCGTCGACGGAGCGTCGGTGGAGTGTCGACTGACGTGAGCAGGCGCTCGGCGGATGTCGGCAGTCTCGGTCGGCAGCGCTCGGCAGGTCTGGTCACCAAGTGCGCGCGTCGGCTGGCAGGTGCGTCGACGTGGTGCGTCGACATCGACGCTTCAGAACTTAGCGTCGACGTTGCGTCGACCTTGGTGCGTCGACATCAACGCCTCAGAATGTTACGTCGGCAAAGCATCGTCCTTGCGTCGACCGACGCGGGCCATGGCTCGCTGGCACGGCTCGCGTCGACGAGCGTCGACGGTTGCGTCAGTCGACGCGACTGAGCATCAGTCTCCTTTTCTCGATCGTTTGCTACTCGTGTCACCGGAAAGCTTGTTCTTCTACTCTTGAACATCGAACTTCATCTTTTACGCGCTAAACTCTTCCGGTTACTTAGCTGTAAGGTGAAAAGCAACGAAACATCACCTAATTGCATCAATTAAGATCAAAATYCGGTAAAATAAGCTGGAATTATAAAATTACGGAATTAAGCTTAAATAATCCAACTTATACCAAAAACAAATATAAAAACGAACTAAAAAGCTAATAAAAATAAGGACAAATCTACTCTAATCAATGTATTTCGTAGAGTTATGCATCCCCGTCATTTCATGCTGGGGGGAGACTTTCTCATTCTATTGAATGGTTGAATGGGATAGATCCTCTGGCATGGCCGATGAATTGAGATTTGGCGAACTTGAAACATGGTGAAATACCAAGGTTTTGCGCAAAAACGGTGAAGAACAAGATATTCATACGTGTGTGAATTCGAGATTGATTTTATGAACTTTAATTGATGTAATTCATTGAATAAAATTATAAATCTTTAGGGATATATTTAAAAGAAATTAAAGGTTGAAGTGTTATGTTATAAATTAGAATAAATCGACGGGGGGTGTGGAATTAAATAAAGTTAAAGGTTTAGGTTATAAATTAATTAAGTTTATAATAATAATTTAATATAATTTTACCTTTTTAATATTATTATTATTAGAAGGTTATTTTGGTCATATAATAATATAATATTTTTTATCATAAAATTAAAAAAGTACTACATAGTACAAATGAAAAACTTCTTTGTACCACATTGTACTCAAAATGGATGGATGAGATTGAATAATAACAGAATCTAGTGGTGTATAAGGTGTAACTACAGTTAGACAGGTATAACGACTGGAGTGCAGCTAGAAAGACCCAAGTAACATTCATTGAGCAGAAAGTAATTATTTTTATTAAAACACACAATTAATCTGGATTTTCATATCCACCCTATATAACTAATTAAAAATACAATTGTGATCTCCTTCTTTCACGTGGCTCTTTGCCTGATTTTTCTTTCATCTGTGTTTAGTGCTTTACTTTTTCTTTCACTATGCACCGACATCTTCCCTTTCTCTAAAAAATCGCATCCCCTTAATTGTAACTCACATTTTATTTGGATTTTGATTATGAAAATTATTTGCTTAGGGTTTTCTGCAATTTATTTTTATAATTTATATGTTTATGGATTGTGTTTTTAAAATTAATTTGCTACCGTATAAAGAAATAATTATCTTTACGTCTGTGTGTGTGGATTGTGTATTACTTGATGATTTGTTCTATTTTAGTTTATAAATATGGCCTAGATTATGAATTGGAGTCCATGCTTGGTCATTGTTTTCTTCTCACTTTTCAGCCTCCGATCGGGGTGCAAAGTTAAAGAGTTCAGGGAAATGAAAAAGGACTTTTCATGTTAGCGGCAATACGCGGGGTTCAATGCTCAGTTGATATTACAATTGCTATTGCCTCTGAGAAAACTCTTTTTCTGCGAGGTGTTCGGTGAATCGCCTTTGAGAAAACTCTGTTTCTGATTATTCGAAACCAATATTGGCGCTTAGTGCCAGCGGAGGACCAATCGAGTTGCTCCTCGATAGAAGCGGCAGCGGGCACAAAGTCCGGCCATAGACGCTATCGTAGTTTAAGCTTGTGCTGCGCTTAAACTGCTAGAAAGATTTATGCTTTTCTTCTGAATCTGAGTTTATTGCGTTTTTTGCTTCATTGATAATGTTTTTATTTGTCTTGTTTGGTTTTTGGGGAGGCAGTATATTTTCTATTCTATTATTTTGTGATTGACTTAGTTGGTTGTCTTGTTTTCATATCTAGGTAGGATGTTATGATGCCAAAGGTTGGTTAACATGGGACTGATTTTACGTGGCTAGGTTCTTCATGGACATGCCGTAAAAGATGCACTCACTATCGATCATTCTGTCGCAATGGTGCAGTAATTCTTTAAGTGTTATATTTATTAATTTATTATTTTTATTATTATTAAACTTGTCTAATGTTCTTGGTTGGTTATCTTTCCATGCTCAGGATTTTCTGATTTTGGCAGAAGAAAACAAACGACATGTTGCTTATCTAGATGATATGTACGAAGACACGAGAGGCAACAAGATGGTTGTGGTATGATGGTTTCACAAAATTGATGAGGTTGGTTTTGTTTTGTCTCCTAACTATAATAACAGAGAGATTTTATTTTTCTTTGTCTTAAAGATCTCAGTATCGAATGCTTGAGATGATAAAAAATTTGATATTTTATAATATCAAAATGGCCATACTAACAAGATTGTTTTGCATTCAATTTCGATGCTTCGATGGCAGTTTGTTCGAGTACTGCAGCGAAGATGCAAAGAGGAGCAGAGGAGAAGATGGAGTGGTGTGTGTGTGAGAGAGAAACAACTGAGCAAAGTTGGGCGAATCCCAGCTTTTATGTGCACTTATGTTTATGTAATTGTGTGGGATTCACTCGTTCTGTTGATGATCAATAAAATTTGGCATATGTGCATTTCATATTCTGATTTGAGATATAATGTTTTTCTTTTTTTCAAATACATCATATGAATATTTTTTGGATTCACACAAAAAGATAAAAACAGGATTTGGAATAGAAAAACTCAAATCATATACATTCTCGAGATATTGTGACAATATGGTATAATTTTATTTTCGGGGAAAACCAATCAAATATAAAAAATTATATTTTTTTGAGACATTCATTAAGCAACATAGTAGAGTGGGTTTGGAAGTTTGAAGGTTCTTTTTGGTGTTGGAAGGCCCTCAATGTTGCTCCATTGATCTCCTAAGATGCCCCAAATCCTATAGCCATTGTTGCTCAATTGTTTCCTCACATCAGCTTTATACTTTTGGATGTCCTTGTTTTCATCATTTGTATCTCTGCATCAAAATCCAAGAAAACAATTCCCAAGTTATTTTCAAGAAATTGCAAAATAAATTGTGGGGTTAGTATTTGACATATTTAAACAAAATCTGATCATAGTTTTAATTGCAAATAGTCCAGCTCGAATTTGGATTATATAAAAAAAAATGATAAATACCAAGAAAATTACTATTTTGTAATTTTAATGAGATCATTAGGGTTTTCTTTTTCAGAAAGTATTTGTGGTCAATTAGGGCAATTTTGCAAACCTTAAAATGAGACTTTCCCATCCCTGATACCCAACATCAACAATGTTATCAATTGTAGCAGATCTGAGACATTCTCTTCTTGAAAAAACTAAAATAATCTGAACATCAAGGCCTTTTAGTTGATTGAAGAGCCTCAAGGGATGTTCTAAAGCTGGGGCTTAAGAAAGGCAGCAGCAAGAACTCTCCAGGTGCCTTGTTTCATCCATTCTTCAAGTGATGTTGAGTTCAACTTTCTTTCCCTGCAAGTTATCAGTCAATTACACAAAAGTCACATAAAAGAAATCAAATTACCCACAAAAAATTGTCGATAAATGTGAAAAATTGTCTTCAATATTATTTTTTATGCAAGATTGTTTTGATCTCATTCATTTTTGAGATGATAAGTTTATATTATTATTACTAACAATGCAATACGCATGGGTTTGTTGCCTTATGTGTGCTATAGGTAGTTTGATAACGACGAGGTCAAGTCTTTTGATGTTACGCGCATTAAAGGCTATTGGAAACAAGAAGTGCTAAAGAATAATAATAAAAATAAGACATCCTCATTAGTCGATGTTGATGAAAAAGTAACATGAAAAGCATTTAAAATGGCAATAAAAACTGTGAGAAGAAGAAGAAGAAGAAGAAGAACTGGGGATATAAATCCTAACTGGTATAGTGCTTGTGGAACTTTTTGATGGATTTTTTTAAATCTTTATTTATGTCATATTAACTGATATTATTTTAAAGAATACGAAGTTCTTCACTATATCTTGTCGTATTATTGGATGATCCTGGAGGAGAAGTTCTGTTTATATTATAGTTAGGAAAAATGGGTTTGTGATGCTTTATATGACGAGTCTGGTCTACTACGTGCTCTTTGCAGCACTTGAGGGAAGTTTCTTACTTGAGGCCTTGGGGACGACTGGATTTCATATATTGAATGAACATTAGTTTATTTGAAACATTTGAATTCAAAATAAGTTTAATACGTCTCTTGATTGATAAGACATAAATTTTACTTGGACTTAAAAATATTATACATAGATATAGGCCAATTCTTATTGACGCATTTTTCACATTGAGTGTCCAGTAATAATCTTGTTTCTCTCAACAGCCATATTTGAGTGTTATTTATTTTTTTTCATTTTCTAAAGTATTTAGTGAAGTTTAATGGTATAGAAATGATTGAGATCATATTGCGATTTATACTTAAAAAATCAAAATTCTACATCATATGATTACAATAGTTTGAAATTATATATATATATATATATATATATATATATAGGGGTGGGTTCAAATGGAACCATGTCATTATATGCGAACCTGCGAACTAGTGCTTTTATTATATACCAGCAATGCTTTTATTATACAATCACAGTGCTTTAATAATATTTTGAGTTATATACACCAGTGGTGTTTTTATTATACAATACGAATGCTTTTAATTAAATAGGGAAATACACTAAAAATCTGATCCATCCATTTAATTAGATCTAAGGCCCATAATTGACCCTAGGTTCACATATAGGAACATGGTTCTCATTTGAGCCTAGTCTTATATATATATATATATATATATATATATGTGTGTGTGTGTGTGTGTGTGTGTGTGTGTGTGTGTGGAGTGAGTGTATGTGTGAGAGAGAGAGAGAGAGTAGGTTCAAATTAGAATCATGTCCTTATTTGTGAACCTAATGTCAATTATGAGTCTTAGATCTAATTAAATGGATGGACCAGATTTTTTGTATATTTTCTTGTTTGATTAAAAGTATTAGAATTGTGTAATAAAGGGTTAATTGCATAGAAAATCACCACCTTTGTTCAAATTAACAAAATAAACCAAACTTTTGTAAGTTTGCAAAAAAAAAAAAAGACATCACCTTTACCACTCCTTGCAAAAAGATGCACGTGTACTGTTCTGGTGCCAAACTTCCAACGTGTTCAGCAGTTTAATTCCAGGTGACATCTAGTAAATTTTAAAAAAATAAATAAATTCCACATCACTAAATGATATAATTTAAGATTAACACAATATATGCCCTTCTTTATTTCTGAACCACTCCCACTACACAGTTATAATCTATCTCTTCGTAAATTTCAATTAAACCCTAGACCAAAAATGAAGACACGCCATAGTCTTCCACCAAAATTTCACTTGTTGGGCTGTTGAAATTCATTACACATTGTTATTTGTGGTCCTACTTATTTTGGAAGCTCTTTGTGGTGGTCCCAAGAAGTATAACTTGCTACAACAATGGATAACAGGTAGGAACCCATCTCTTGCTTTTTTATTGGTGTTGTCAGATTTCTTTTGTTTACTTTTAAAAAGTGCGAATATTTTTATGGTTTATGATTATTTTAGGTAGATACAAACAAATATGATGTCATGGTTTGAAATTTTAGAGATTCCCATGGGGGATTTTGTCATTTAGGGTTTCGGAATTATTTTTAATTTTCTTTGGGGAATTTTTTGTCTAGGGTTCATAAGGTTTTGGGTTTTTTTTTCGTGTGTATTTTAGTTTCAAAAACTCACATAGAAAAGTAATTAATAACTAAGAGAGTTTGATAATGATTTGTTGTTAATAATGATTAGAGGGTTTCTTTTTCATTGTTAATTGTTGTTGAAAAAGTGTTTATTTTGTGAAATCTGTTACCATTCATGTGATGACAGACTTAAAATAACCTCTTTTTTCTTATGTCCAGTGATAACTTCTCCATATATTTCAATCAAGAATTTGAGGGTGCAGTAGAGCAAGTGAATATTGATTTGGGAAATGAAAACTTTGATTTTGATATAAGTGAAGATGAAGACTATTTTCTAGTAGAAGATTGTTCTTCTGATGATGAGATTTCTGATCATGAGTTGGCTTCAGATGATGAGGATTATATGGATGCTAGAAGGAACATTAGCAAATTTAAAAAGCATGATCCTAAGAGTGGATATACAGAGAGGAGTGACCAGCTAATTATTCTACATAGTGGAAATGAAGACACTTTAATGCATTCAGACTATGATTACTCTAAAGGTGACTATGCACTGATTTCTGAAGAAGAAAGTAGTGAAGAGTTTGAATGTAATCAAGGTTATAGTGCCCGAAGAAAGAAAAAGAGAAACATTTATGATCCAAAATGTGATCATAAAGCGCTGGAGTTTAAGCTTGGGATGAGATTTGAAAGTGCTGAACAATGTAAGAAGGCACTTCAAAGGGTTGCAATAGTCAATGGCCAGATATCCAAAACATGAGAACCAACAAGAAGCAGGTGGAGGCTAGATGTGAAGAGGGGTGCCCTTGGAGATTTTATGCCAGTCAATTATCAACCGAGGGTAGATTTGCAATTAATACTTTAATAAATGAGCATAGATGCCATAGAAACATGCACACTAGACAAGTTTGGATTGCAGAGGAGTATGTTGAGACATTCAGGAAAAGGCCGAACTGGACAATATCTGAATTGGAAGCTGACATACTGAAAAATTATGCTGTGCAGGCCACAAAATGGAAATTTTATAGATGAAAATGGAAGGCACTAGAAATGTTGAGGGGGTTAGTCATTCAACATTATGCTCGTCTCAGAAGTTACATGGCTGAGCTGATGAGGGTTGACAAAGATGGGAGGTTTGAATTTCTGTTGGAAGATAACACTATCTTCAAAGCATTCTACATTGGATTTAGTTCAAATAGAAAAGGTTTTTTAAATGGATGTAGACCCGTCATAGGCTTTGATGGGTGCTTTTTAAAGAGATTTTTGGGTGGTGCTTTGTTGTGTGCTACTGCAAAAGATGGCAACAATCAGATGTATCCAATTGCTTGGGCAGTGGTTGAGATAGAAAATGAGAGTTGTTGGAAGTGGTTTTTAAATATCTTGTTTGAGGACTTAAGCATCTCAGATGGATTGGGATACACTTTAATAAGTGACCAACAGAAGGTGAGTATTATTTACTAAATACTATATTTTTATTTGATTTTAAGAATTTATCTAAAACTTTGATGATAGTTTTGTGTTTTCAAATATAGGGTCTAATGAATGCTATTATGGAGTTAGCACCACATGCTGAGCATAGGAATTGTGCAAGACATGTCTATATGAACTGGAAGAAAAAGTTCAAAAGGCAGAGGCTGAAGAATATCTATTGGAGGATTGTCCTTAGCACTCATGTGGCTACCTATAACACTGCTTTAGAGGATTTAAAGGCAGAAGATGAGGCAGCATACCTAGATTTAATGGAAAGAAACCCTAGCAGGTTTTGTAAGGCATTTATTTCTATAATACCTAAATGTGATATGATTGAAAATAATATTAGTGAAACTTTTAATGGTTATATTGTAAAAGCTAGAGGAAAGCATATCATAAAAATGCTAGAGGACATAAGGGGGCATTGATGACTAGGAAACATGACAAGCTAATGGAAAGGGGCGGTGTTATTGATATCATTTGTCCTAGAATAAGGGTTAAGCTAGAGATCAATAAATTCAAGTCTCGATTGTGTGTTACCAAGCCTGCTGTTGGGGACAGGTTTCAGGTTGCCTTTGAGGATGATCAGTTTGTTGTTGACTTGAGACAAAATACATGTACATGTAGGAATTGGGACCTAAATGGAATCCCCTGCATCCATGCATGTTCTGCCATTCATTTCTTAAAGAAAGATGCAGCAGACTTTGTTCATAGTTCTTATAGTGTCCAGAAATATATAAATATGTACTCATGTGCATTAGAACCATTAAATGGCAAGAAAATGTGGCCTGTTGCACATGGATATACATTAAAGCCACTACCTTTTAAGAAGATGCCAGGAAGGCCCAAGAAGAAAAGGGTTAGAGCGCCTGAAGAGGAATGCTTGAGTGCTACAAAGTTGAAGAGATTTGAAGTTCAAATGACTTGCCAAAGATGTTTAGAAAAAGGACACAATAAGAAAACTTGCACAAAAGAACTAGTCAAGAAACCACCAAAAGTAAGTTGTCTTTGTTCATTTTTTTGTGCTTAGGTTTTTTTTTTAATATTTAGATGTAGAACATATTTTATTATGACAACGCAAGAGAGGGAGGTCAAGTATACCACGAAATCCGCTGGCTTTTGAAACAACAGGTGGAGAATCTAATAATATTCAAACAAGTTCCAATCCAAGAAAAAAAATACCAGTGAGAAGACATGTGACACAAACTCAAGTGAACGAGCAAATGGATTCAACTATTCAAAAGGAAAGGGCTTTGGTAAGGAAAGATTTTTGGTTGTTGAAGTTTTATTTTTATTGCAAAGTAAGACTTTGTAATTAGGAATTTAATATCTTTTTTGTTTTGATTTGTTTTTTTGTATATTGTCTCTGTGAAGGCTAGAAAAGGTTTTGGATTGCTCCACTGTGAATACACAGGAAACATATATATAAATGTATGGACATTTCTTTATTATATGTGTAATAGTATGATCCTATCGTATTTGACAATTATTTAAGATGTATTGTGATATTTCAGATGCCCAATGAGAGAAGACTCCACTTTGTTTCAGGAAGAAACACATCTACATCAACTAGTACGAGAGGAGGTAAAAGAGGGGGGGAGAGGAAGAGCTGCAACTACCTCAACTTCAAATGTCACGGGGAACATTGCAGGCACTCAAGAGAGTGCTGCAGCGCCATAGATATTTCGGTGTTTTGAGATGGATATTTTGGTGTTTTTGATAATCTTCAAACATATTTTGGGTTTTGTGATGGCT
>BMAC01000556.1:152641-170083 GCA_014905375.1 Phtheirospermum japonicum
TGATACAAAAATAAGTGTGTTATGTGATACTTTTAATATCTTTTCTGACACTTTTAAAATATTTTGTGATACTTGATCAGATATTGTAAAAATTCATACTACTTTTATGATACAAAAATAAGTGTGTTATGTGATACTTTTAATACCTTTTCTAATAATTTTAATTACATTTGTAATACTCCAAATTATTTATTTTAATAAAAATATACGTAATTATAGAAATCAGATATAAAGAATTATGTGATACTTTAACTATTTTTTATGATACTTGAACAACTTTTTGTGATACTCCAACACCCCACCATCCAAAATCTGCATATAACATATGCAGATTGATAAAATCGTTTTCAAAAGCCACATTAATACAAAATAAATTTAATAAACATCTCAGCACCTGCACACACCACATCACCGGTGACACACATGCACACACATATAAATACGCACACTATAGCCCAAAATCATAATTATTGAGAGAGAGAGGGAGAAAGCGAGACGAAAGAAAAGAGAAAAAAAAAAAGAAAAAAGCCTACATTCGTTGATGCTGATTTTAGCACCGATTTGAAAATATAAATTGAGAAAATCGTAGATTTTAACCCGAGGAGACGAATGGAGATTTTTGATCCGAAATTGGCCCGATAAATCGTCGTAGATCTGAGGTCAAAGTTAACAATTCATAAAGTTTGACCTCAGATCTACGAAGATCGGAACATCGAATCATAAATCTGGTTTCATATCTAGAATAGATTTGAGACGATTCAAATGATATAGTTTTTGATAAATTTTATCGCCGGACAACAGTCACCGGCAGTGAATGCGAGAGAGAAACGGAGTAGATGGGAGGGGGGCGGCTGGAGGCTAGGCGCTTTTTTTTTTTGTGTGTGTGTTTTATAGTTAGGGTTAGGGGATGGGTGGATGGACGGGAGGATTGGGTAGCCGTCGGGTTGGACAAATGGGTATGGTAAAAAATGGTCTCATACTATGAGACCGGTCTCACCCAAGTATTTGCCGGCAAGGGATATTTTGTTGTTGTTGTTGAAGTTTAGTTTGAATATAATTTATTTGTGTTTTCCACTAATATGTTTGAGTTAATGAACGAATACGATAAAGGGAAGGGGAACGAAATCACATCAAATTAAACAAAATGGCAAAACCGGATCTCATTCCAACTTCTTAAATATCCTTCAAGGCTAAAAAAATATATCACAATATATAGAGACATCTGAATAAAATATGAGCAAAGATCGAGCTTCTTTCTTCAAGAAATCTTGTTTATGAATAACGTTTGCATATAATGTTGTTGTATTTTTAAGTTTAGTGATTAAACATTATGAAGAGAGTTACATGTGTTCACCATAAGTCATCACATATTTCAGGCATATATCATCACATATCTCAGACATATATCATCACATATACGAGTCACATATCATCCTATACACCAGCCACATATCACCTTATACACCAGCCATATATTATCACATACATCATCCACATATCGTCACATACATAGACCACATATCATCACATACACCATCCACTTATCATCACATAGAACAACCGCATATCATCACATATAACTTTCAAAAATATCATCACAACAAAACCAACACATCAACAAATTAAAAAAATCACTGAGAGTAAGAAACAAACCCTATAGTTTGTTTTCACAATAAAATAAAGACGAAATAAAATTAACCAAAACTCACGAACAAACATATAACCTTTTCATAAAAAACAGTCATTACGATTGCAATAAAAAAAGATCGGATAAAAACCACCAGTACAAAAATAATAAAAAAAATACAATTGGACAATAAAATTTAGCCATCTCTTTATTCTGTCATATATGAAAAAAACCTAACTATCAACTGACTTTGAACTAAAAGAACTACAACTTAAAGAATGTGGTAATGGTAGAAGCTTTGAACTCGTATTTGGACTAACAACTATGAAATTCAAAATCGAAGTTGGACCGACACTCGAATGCACAACATAACCATCTCCGGCAAATGTAGAAATACCGACCTGTAAAAAATAGTACAGAGTGAAAAAAACAATGACATTACAGAAAATAATATATAAATTACAGAAAAATACCTGTAGACTTTCTACGGCCTTTTTAGTTTGTGACTCAGCAATTTTGCTCTTAAATCATAAAGTCTTAGTAACAAAGAATTATCTTGGCATCCATAATTTGTAACCATTATGAAAACATAGGAAATCACACTTAAAAACCACATAGTACAAATTATTAGTCGTATATCATAGCATACAGATTTCGCATATCATCACATCTAACTACACATATCATCACATGCTGCTTTCACATATCATCAAATATTATTGCTCGTATATCATCGCATACAGATTTCACATATCATCACATCTGACTAAACATATCATCACATTCTAATTTAACATAGCATCATATATTGATTTCATATACCATCACATATTATTGCACGTATATCATCACATACAGGCTCACATATCATCACATACAGACTCACATATCATCACATATTCCCTTTCATGAATCATAAAAGGAGAAATCATAAACCTGTAATGGAACTATTTTCATGAATGTTCGAAATCGCACCAGAAACTGGAATATTTGCAGGAGAGACATAAATTAGAAGAGCTGCATCAACAAAAATAGAAAATAGCGTAAACCTAATTGAATACAAAAATAAATCAACTTCAAAAAATAACTTACCCTCGAACCGATTCACGTCCATTGGAATTGAAAGGACTTGTTTGTTAGCGGTGGAGTAGCGATTGTTTTGGCGGTAATTTGAAGCCAATTCGATGAGAATCGAAGAAAAATTCACAATTATTTGCTGTTAAAATCGAAGGGTATCGCCGTTGCTGTTGAATTCTATGGGGATAGCCGGTGATGGATTTTTATTTGGACGAAGTCGATGGAGGTTTTGGCGATTTGGATCGTCGGTGATAAAATTCCTGGAGAAAAGAATTTTTGGGCGATAGATTGATGGAGAAACAACGAAAGAAGGGTTTGAGACACATGAGAAAATTCTGAAGATTGACAGAGTAGCGCGTGAAAATTCTAGAAATTGGTTTTATATGAAGAACATGGTGCACCTTGTAAGGTGCACCTGGGTCCATCTAATAATTTGCCTAAAAGCACTGTTGGTATATATAACTGAAATATTAATAATGCACTGTGATTGTATAATAAAAGCACTACTGGCATATAATAAAAACACTAGTGCGCATATTTGCAAATATATATATATATATATGATTGAGTTTAAATGAGAACCCCGTCATTATATGTGAACCTAAGGACTAATCCTGGCCTTAGATCTAATATTGCACATTGCAATTATATGTCCAGGTTCATTGTGCTTTTTAGACAATACTGTAGTGCTAAAATCAGTCCAGTTTTTTTAATTTAATTATATATATATATATATATATATATATATATATATATATATATATATATATATATATATATATATATATATATATATATATATATATATATATATATATTATTATATACGTTTTAAAACATGCAATATGTATCTTAAATTGTAGATCTTGAGAATGTGATTAATTTGATATATATTTCATTCAAAACGAATAAAATTCAAAAAGTTATGTTTTGTTGAAAATTTGAGTTTCATTTCAAATTTTTGAATTTGCAGTTTATAGACGAAATTTGCGATGCTTTTTGTATACAATCGTAGTGTTTTTTTTTTCTTAATGTATTGTGGCTTTCCAAAGAATAATGTAGTGCTCTTTGTAAACATTGATATAATGACACGTCATGATCTCAACTATTTTTAATTAATTAATGTATTTTTTTACATTATTACCATGCTGACACGTCATGATCTCAACCATCAAGATTATCCAATCTAATGGTCAAGATGAGTCCCTAGGTTCACATATAATGACGGGTTCTCATTTGAACCCAACCCTATATATATATATATAAGATTAGGTTCAAATGAGAACCATATCCTTATATGTGAACCTAGGGTTAATTATGGGCCTTAGATCTAATTAAATGGATGAATATGTGTATTTCCTTATTTGACTAAAAGCACTAGGATTGTATAATAAAAACACTATTAGTGTATATAACTAAAATATCATTAAAGCACTGTGATTGTATAATAAAAACTCTATTGGTATATAATAAAAGCACTAGTTCGCAAGTTCGAATATAATGACATGGTTCCCATTTGAACCCACCCATATATATATATATAGAATTGGGTTCAAATGAGAACCCCGTCATTATATGCGAACCTAGGGACTAATCCTGGCCTTAGATCTAATATTGCACAGTGCAATTATATGTCCAGGTTCATTGTGCTTTTTACACAGTACTGTAGTGCTAAAATCAGTCCGATTTTTTTAATTTTAATTATATATATATTTTTTTTTTACGTTTTAAAATATGCAATATGTATCTTAAATTGTAGATCTTGAGAATGTGGTTAATTTGATATGTATTTCATTGAAAACGAATAAAATTTGAAAAAGTTATGGTTTGTTGAAGATTTGAGTTTAATTTCAAATTTTTGAATTTGCAGTTTATAGACGAAATTTGCAATGTTTTTTGTATACAATCGTAGTGTTTTTTTCTTAATCTGTTGTGCTTTCCAAAGAGTAATTTAGTGCTCTTTGTAAACGTTGATATATGTCCAAAATACCATTTTAATTAATTAATGTATTTTTTTACATTATTACCATGCTGACATGTTCATGATCTCAATCTAAGGCCAGGATTAGTCCCTAGGTTCGCATATAATGACGGGGTTCTCATTTGAACCCAATATATATATATATATATATATATATATATATATATATATATATATATATATAATAAAAGTACTAGTGCGCATGTTCACCCCTATATATTAATGCAAAATCCTCATAACCTATGTGTCTTCTTCAAATGCTTCGTTTGTCAAATAAAATTTTTTGGTACTTCGTTTGCTTATGTGTCATTCGAGCCTAATATTTACCTAATTTAATACTTTTCTTTTTATTGTATCTTACCTAATTAAACTCTTTTATTATATTTTTCCTTATTCAATACTTTCCTTTAATTCTCTTAATATAAATATATAAATAAGTCATGTATAATTAGTAGATAAGATTTAAATTAGTTATTTTAATTAAAAGACATACTACATATGAAATAATTTTAATTTTAAGAAAAAAATTATTTACTTAGGAGTGGTATGCAGGCACAAGAGCTCTCTGCTAAACTCAACCTCTCCAACCAAAATAATTAAATAAGTTTTATTGAAAATAGAATTTAAAACAATTTTATTTTTGGAATTTTAAATATTCTATACATGTAAAATATGAGTTATTTACAATAATCTAAGTATTTAACTAAATATTAGTAATTTATTCAATTTAAATATAAAAATATTAAATTATAAACTAATAATTAATAATCATTTATTAGACACAAGTACAATACTACTCGGGTTGAGAGTATTACATCTTTTGAATATCTCAAAGTATGTAACTAATAATTAACGAATTTATTCTAAAATTTAATAAATAAAATGACTTAATAATAATAATTAATAAAATAGATACTACACACGGGTTTAGAATGTGACGCCTTTTGAATTTTGGTAAGTATGTAATTAAAATTATTAATGAATTTAATTTAAAAATCAAATAAAAAATTATTAAATATTTATAATAATTAATAAATAGATTAGACATGTACAATGCACGGGTTGAGATTACATTATTTTAAATTTTTATTTTCTATTTAAAATTCAGTAATTATCACAAATATTCTTTATATTTATCTTTTGATAAGTCGCGTGTAATACACGGGTGTTAAATATCTATATATTAATGCAAACTCCTAAGCTATGTGTCTGCTTCGTATACTTCGCTTAGATAATAAAAAATTTTGGTGATTCATTTGCTTATGTGTCATCCAAGCCCAATATATACCTAATTTAATATTTTTCTTTTATTGTAACTTGCCTAATTTAGTATTTTCCTTTTATTATATTTAGCCTAACTTAATAGTTTCATTTTATTATATTTTTTCTAATTCAAGAACTTTCTTTTATAATTCTGATATAAAATATAAATATGTCATATGTAATTACTAGAAAAAAGAATCTAAATTAATTATTTTCATTAAAAGATAAATTACATATGAAATAATTTTAATTAATAAAAAAACTTATTTATGAAAATAATTAAATAAATTGTATTTATAATAAAAGCTGAAATAATTTATTTTGAAATTTCAAATATTTTGTATAGGTAAATTATGATATATTTGCAATAGTTGGAGTATGTAACTAAATATTAGTAATGAATTCAATCTAATTATTAAAAAAATAAAATTATATAATAATAACTAATTAATATTTATTATAAAATGACACAATACGAGAAGGCTTGAGTGTATGCCACCTTTTAAAATTTTCAAAGTATGTAATTATAATTATTAACAAAATTAATCTAAACGTAAAGTTTTAAAATGAGTTAATAATAATTAATTAATATAGATTAGAGACGGTTTAAAAATATGATATTTTTTGAATTTTTATTAGTATGTAAATATAATCATTAACGAATTTAATTTAAATATTAAAATATAATATTAATTAATAATTATAATAATTAATAAATTGAATAGGTAACGGTTGAGACATTCTTTATTTTATTTTAAATTTAAAATTTTTTAATTTTCATAAATACTTTTTTTACTTAATTTTTTTTTTTATAAATATTGTTTAATACACAAGTGTTAAACTAGTATATTGAATATTCTAATATTAAATACCCGTACACTTACATCTTCTAGTGGCATCGAGGTCACAACCGTCATTTCAGGTACAAGAATTTGACTTCGCTTCGCTGACCGCTCTGAACCACCAAGGCACATCCTATAATACACATGCGCATCCAGGAGCTCTCACTTCACTGTTGTCGCCTTATAAACGCCGGCGACTGGAAAAAAGGATTTGCACGGCCGGAAACTAGTTAACAACAGTCGCACACCGTTATTTAATACTTACTCTTCCAAAACCCTAAATCTCCGCGGCTCAAATCTTACATTTGTCACGTCTAATTCGTATTTATTCCTTTCATTTAGATGCTCCCGTAGATTGTAGACTCCCGATTGAAGAGGTAATTACTTTTGTGTGGTTCATTGGTTGAATCCTTAATACATTATGGCGGACAAGCAAGTGATTAAGCGTGCCAAATATAAGCCTTCTCCTAAGGGTCCCGGGGTTGCCGGCGTTCTCAAATTGGTATTAAAACCCTAATAATCCTGCATTATATGTGTTGTTTTCTGTATAGTTGGGATCAATTGATTTTCGTTATAATTTGGGTAGGGTGTTGTCAACTGTTTCTTGCTCTTTCTATCAAGTTGTATTGTCAAATTTGAATTATTTCATGCCCAAACTGGCGCCTTAAAAGGATTTGTTGGGTGTTTGGTGTGTTCTGTTTAAGAGATTGAAGTATCACTTAATTTTGAAGTCTGACTACTGATCAATTGGTCTTTCTGTGTTTTTATTTTCCCCAGAGCATAGAAAGATTTGTTTTCATGCCAAATGATCCAAACTCAACAACTAAGCTAAACGTGGAGTTTAAGATGATCAAAGGTGCTCGTCTTTTCTGCCTTATTGTCCCTACACTGATTTTTGAAATGCCCTTGTAAATCATTCATATGTATAAAAAAAAAGCAAGAATACCCATTCGTGATTCGCATGCCATCTTCATCGAGTGTAACACTCAACCATTTTATTGTATATCCATTGGCTCGTTTGTACTTATATCCATTTGTGAAATTCAGGGCACAAATTCACCAAGGAGGGTTCTAAGCAGGCCCTGCTTAATCTTACTCAAGACCAGGTTCATGGTCATCATAAATTGCATACTTACATTTTCTTATTTTTCAATGTAGTATATCGCTTGCTTTTCAAATTTCAATGTAGATAACAGTCTGTATGTGTTACTGCAGGGGGTAAATTACATTTTTGAATTTGATAGTTTTCCTGACCGTGATGCATGTCGGGAATTTGTTGGTGAGTCACTATCACGAGCAATTATTTACCATATCTCAATGCGCATACATTTTAAGATGTCTGTTGATCATTTTGATTTGAGCATGTCGGGAATTTATTGCTAGAGCCTAGACAGGTGCATGCATCTATGCCTTAATATGCTTGATTACTTTTCCTTGTTGTATCATGTCCTCTTAAGTTACTGCAAGGGACGTATTTTGCATGTAGTTCGCTCATAAAATATGAAATGTGGATCTGGAAATGTCATTTAATACTGAGACTTGATTACTACATGTTCACATAATAGTAACTAGAATATGATTTTAGTGGGACCGCCCATGTCAAACCACGAGTGTGTAAGACACTTTATATATTGGTTGAATTTTATAGATATTGATACCTGACAATGACGTGTATGTCAACTCATGAACAGCCAATGCCATTGCATTTCATACTGAAGCTGGAAAAGCAAAACCTGAAAACTCAGTTGCCCCACTTAACAATGAACAACTTAGCTTAGCGCAAACGGAGCGGCGGATTAAGCTACTGCAGGAAAACAGGTAAGCACAGTTTCTTATTTGTTAATAAATGTCAACCCATGTTTTGTAGAGTCTTTCCATTGTCAGAATCATATTGTCATATCTCATTTGTCTTTGCTGAAAAATCACCTTTTTCCTTTTAGTTCAATCTTTTTTTCAGTTTGAGTTCTTTATCCTTGCATGTGTGGTATTCTCTTGAGATCAATATACATAAGTGAATGTGAGTATTGATCCTAAGTCCAGGAGAGATGATTAGCGACTTACTAAGAAATGAAAGCAAAATCGGGAACTCATGTTTTCTGAATTTTAGTATATTACTCTACAGAACCAGACATTTTTTTCTCCAGGGTTCATCTCACCTAGAAGCCCAAAACCCGATCACACAGAATGACATAAAAGTGAAGAAACCTACCTGGTGATGCTTTGAATGGGTTTCTTGTTAAAGCGCTTGTGGAGTAGAAGAGTTTTTTTCTGAGCAAGTTTCTAAAATTTTAGTTGAGGTAGCTCTGATGCACCATGGAGAAGAATGAACGTCATTCCTAAACAATGATTTTGTGTGATCTGCTTATGTCGTGGAGAATGTATTTGTCTTTTATATTTGAGGAATGGATTAAGGTGAATAGAGACATATAGTGGCACAGCTCTACATGTCATGGTTGGGAACATAGGGTCTCTCTTGGATTTTAGCACTGCAGAGCTTGCACTGCCTCCAGTCGGATTCCCACCTCTCTCTCTCTCTCTCTCTCTCTCTCTTCATATATATATATATATATATATATAGTATGTTAGATAATGACAATGGATGTTTTAATCAACACAGATAAGTTGTTTTGCTTGAGAAGCTTGTGCAGAAACAGTTTGGTACTTACATTTAAATATCTGAAATTTGAAAAAAAATGGAATGGAGTAAATAAGCAGCATTATTGTGGGAAAGGGGGTAAGACGTAATCAGTCAAAAGTAGAGTGAACTGATTACTGACAAACTTTAATTCCTATATAGGGTGAACAGCCAAATGATTTAAATTTACATGATAACATTTTATGCAACCTGCTTTATGACTTAGAAATGAGCTTTCGGTCCATTATACTATAAGATTCGGGATGTGGAATGAGTTAGCTGCTACATGGCCGATTTCTTGTTACTCATGCCTCGCTATTCTCAAGTTGGATGTTTGGCCCAGTTACTTGACCATTTGTGTGTTGGATTGATGGCTTCCGTTGGCACTGAGTTGAGTTGGTTAAATAACTTTTAACAATCAATTAATACTAATCCTCCTGCGGCAGAATGAACTTTTGATATTTACTAGCATATGTTTCGCGCATCTTGTTAATTATATTTCATTTTAATTCTTTAATATTTAGGTAACAGGCAAATACTTCTGGTTGGAGGTTGCACTTGATGTACATGATTTGTGCCATTTTAGGACTCGTCATAATGGAATCATGCTTCCTTTTGCATAAATATCTTGTCTTAGAATGTAAACAGTACTGAGCCTGGTATCCTTCATTGTAGTTCTGGATCTTTGTATATTATATCTTAGATTTTACTTAGAGTGAACGTACTGAATAAGTGTAATTGGCAGTGAATTACAAAAACTACACAAGGAATTTGTATTTGGAGGTATTCTGACAGATGCTGAGTTTTGGGCGACAAGGAAGGTTAGCTACTGGATTTTTTTTTGGTTGAATATTAATGACAAACAAAGAAATCGAGGGAAAGAGTTTCATTTCTTTCTACCATATTTTGTTTACTTTGTCATATACACAAACTTTTCTGACACATGTCACTTTGTTTTCAAGCATCAAATTTGTGCAATTTTTTAGTTTGCTTCAGCTTTTCCTTGAGTGAAATTTCATATCTAGTCAATAACATATATTTTGTCTGTATATAAACCATATGTAATAAGTAGATTTCATTATTGAAGTGCAGAAGTTGCTGGACCAGAATGATAGCAGAACGCCTAAACAACGGCTAGCCTTAAAAAACGAAATGTGGTCTGTGAAACCATTATCCGATGGTCAGGTACAATAGAGCTCTACCTGCTGATCCTTCTGCTAGCAGTATTAACATATGCTTAGGCTTAAGTGTCAAATATATATGTGCCCTTGTGCTTGGTCTTTGCACTAGCTCATTATTTTGTTCACATTTCTTTCCAGCACTGCTGAATTGGCTGATCCAAAAGAATCTTGTTATCTTTATATGTGTGGAGTTAATTTGATTATAGGAAAGTTTTTTTGCTGGTGTTTGGCTTGTGTTTTGTTTTGATGAAGAAATGCTTAACTAAGATTCACCTTCTACATTGTGGTCTTTGTGCTTGTTGCAGCACGTCAGAGTCCTGTTTGGTAACCCATATGTTAATGATTTTATTTAGATGTAAACCGGAGATTGCTTCACTTCTCTTTTATAGGATGAGTGTATATGAGCCCCTGCTGGGCGAGGTTTTTGCATGTTCCGTTTTTAATGAATTTTCATGTTAGTAATTTTAGAAATAGGAAAAAATGTTCAATTTTTTTATTTAAAAAAAAAAGCTAACTACAAGTATGAGGAGAAAATGTGGGGAGAAATTGACATGCAAAAGAGCATAACTTAGCCTAAACTTGAAGGATTAAGATTAATGCTCTTGACATAGCAGTTAAAAAGGGGAAGCTTTCTTGTTAGTTTAAAAACAATGATATAAATGAAGATGACTTAGCAAATTTGAGTATATTTACTTATTTATTTATTTTAGATAAAATGAAACGCCTTGCAACAATGAGGCTAGAAGTAAAACAACCATCGTCTATGCAGCGTGCCTTCAGCAGAATGTTTAATAAGAACTCTGATAAACAATGACTTGTGGTGGTTCTGGATTAGAAATGCCAGTTCTGTTATTTGTTATGGTTCTGTCTCTCATTGGCTGTATTACTGTAATTAAACAGTGAAAAAGAAATTTGAAGTAAGTTGTATGCTCTTTATAACTTGGAAAAAGATCTTTACAAAGCTACCTTTAATGCATATAATGAAGTTTGAGCTGTCCATTTTAAAATTGAACTTTGATATGTTCACCGATTTTTCTTTTTCATGTCAACTCTGTAATGTAGTCACGTATCTATTTGTTCCGTTTCAGTCAAACAGAGTGACATTTAACTTGACACCAGAAATCATTCACCAGGTGCGTTTTCTGCTTCCTTTCAGTTGCATTTCCCTCGTTTTTATGTGTGTGTTGCTTTGGGATAAGTTATGTTTACATGAGCAACATTTGAGGCATCTATGTGCTTTTCAATCTTGAATTTGTTTAGGAAAACTATTATGATATGACAATGGAACACGGAATAGCAGTGTAAGATAAAAAGGAAACCAGAAAACACGAATTCTTATAAATGTTCTGTGCAGAAAAACCTCATTTTATTTAAAGTTACTGAGGCCAAATATTCTCTCAATGTACAGACAGATTATTAATTTTTTTTCCCATCTTTTAACCATTACCCCTTCAAAAGACACTGGCTTGACTTGGCATGTTTATTTTTATTAAAGTTATGTTCCTAACTAACTGTTGCTATGTGTCTATAGCTCTTGTATGGAGTATATTTTAAAATTTTAGGTAAACCGTATTAAGTGAAAAATTGGCTTTATTTGACTGCAATTTTTGTTGCTGAATGCTTCTAGAATTTAATGTTTTGCAGCTTGCTAAAGTTTACTGATACTTGAGACTTTCTTACTGATACTTCAAGGCTGTTTTGACAGATATTTGCTGAAAAGCCAGCGGTTCGGCAAGCATATTTGACTTTTGTCCCTATCAAGGTAGGAAGTAAGCCAAAGTATTATATACACACATATATATTAGTTAGAAGTTTCTGTGTTGCTATATATCTCCTTGCACTTTTGTACAGTCGCCTTATTTAATATTTAGAGTAACTTTCAGTGGGTTATCCTTGACACCTTGGTGCTTCATACTCGGTTCCGCTTCCTTGAAAAACTTTCCCCATTTTCATTCTGTCTTTTTAGTGAGCGGAAATTATTTTCTAGAGCATAAAGTGTTTTAGTGATTACAACTTAATTTAGTCAATGTATGTATGTTCTACTTTTATACATTTTCCTTTGTGCTTTTTCCTTTTTTGGGTAATGGAAAGAGACTATATGTAAACATTTATCCTCATGTAATGGAAATCACTAGTGGTCACCCTCATTTTAGCAGCCACTTCAGCACCCTCGCCCCAACAATAGCAAATAAAAATAGAAAACCACTAGCTAAATAAACTATTTTTTGTTCTTCAGATGACAGAAAAGGAATTTTGGACCAAATATTCAAGAGCAGAATACCTCCACAGTACACGAAATGTGGTTGCTGCTGCAGCGGAGGCTGCTGAAGATGAGGACCTTGCTGTTTTCTTGAAACGAGATGATATGATAGCAAGTGAAGCTCGGAGAAAGGTAATTTCATGTGAAGTGTTTGTCTTTTACCTTGAGTTGTCACTTTTAAACTGACAATGCCCTGTTGCTTTCGTCATTCCTTTCAGATCAGGCGCGTTGATCCATCTGTGGATATGGAAGCTGATAAGGGCGATGATTACATACATCTCCCGGTACACTTGGTTGCACACCCTATTTTGCAGAGTTATTGTTAGAATATGGTTCTTGAATGATGTGAGGTGTCTGTCTGCTTTGTTCTTGATATTTTGTTTCTAATATCACGACCAAGGATAAATGTCCGAGGAATAGTTATTACTTGATACGGGTTCGAAAGTTATCACTGGCTGTAAATCACAAATACAGAACTTAGAATAACAAAAAGACAAACTAAAGAAGGTTTGTTTGAGACCCTAAACTCCCTGATGTGGGATTTAATTTTCTGTTTGCATTATTGAATAATAATTTTCCTTTATATAGGGAGTTACAAGTCTTGTGAATCAAGAAAAATAAAACTACTTCCTAAACAAAAGTTCTTGCCAAAAATATATAAAACAAATAGCAAACAAGGAAAAGTGAATTATGGAAATTATTAATCAGGAATAATATCGCTGCAATTTTGATTATTGCCTCTCTTTTCTTGCGCATTTGACACTTGTCTTTCAGGCTGTATCATTACTTGTAAGCATATTATTCTTGTTCGCCATATGTTTTCGGTTTAGCTGCTTGGTACAGTCAAAACTTACACAGTTTTTATTCTCTTTATGTGTTCTCTCGCTTAAAATGTAGGATCATGGGTTAGTTCATGAAGAGGTGAAGGATGATTTGGACTCACAATATGAGCCATATAAAAAATCCTTCTCACAGGATCTAAACCAGCACGCTGCAGTTGTTCTTCAAGGAAGAGTTGTAGGTCGGTTCTTCAAAGCAGCTTTTTTTTTTTTTAAAGATAAACATCATAATCTTATTTTTCTTTTCATCCATTAATCTGAGGGTAGACGTTGAGCTTGGAGATACAAGGTCCGTTGCTGAAGCCCTTACCAGGGCAAAACAGGGTAAAAAAATCTCTCCTTGTTCTTACCCATACACACGCTGCTTATTCTTGATTTCATCTCACAATGAGTTAACTTATTGATGTTTAATAATTTGCAGCTGAATTGTCTGATGAGATATCAAATAAGAATATAGAGAGAGAGCTCTCAGACAGGATTTCCCGAATGGCAGCGATTGACGATCTTCAGGGACCTCAAGATCCTGCGGTTGCACCCCTCAGTATCAAGGTTTGACCGTGTCGTTGACTTTTGAACTACATTAGTCTCTCAAGTGCTGTAATTTTTGAATATCTCTTGATTCTTTAAACAGGATCCACGGGACTACTTTGATTCCCAACAGGCTAATGCGGTAAAAGCATTAGGGGATGCGGGTTCAGGTGCAAAACCATTAAATTACAATGTCAGCTCACGTGAAGCTTATGGTTCCTTAAAGAATCTCATATCGAATATTAGAGACACGGGGTTGAGTGAGCCGGTTTTGAGCCAGGAGGTCGCTCTTAAGGTATTTAGTCAAGAAAAAGCTTTGCATCTGTAGACGGGTTAATTACACTAACTACCCCTGAAGTTTAGCTTAATTACGAAAAAACCCAGTTACTTTTAAAATAAAAAATACGCATTTGATATTTGTTTCTCTTTTGCAAATTGCACTCTCAAGAGGGGCACTTGTTAGGTAAAAAACCCCCTCAGGGATAGCTTTGTAATTATCCATCGGAAAAAAATGTTGTTTTGTTGCAGGAATTTTAACTTGAGAGTCATTGCGTGTATAGGTTCTCAGTGGGTTGACCCAGAATATCTCTAGCAGCAAGTTTCATCTTGGAAACAGTCCGCATGAGAGCGTCCTCAATATCTTGCCAAAAGCTACTAAAGAGGAACTCTTACACGTGAGTTTTACTTGATAAAAACTTACTGTTTCAGTCACAATATATGTTTCTGACTTAAATGGTACCGACTAAAAGAATGTCTCCTGTTTCGCAGCATTGGACTTCAGTCCAAGAGTTATTGAAGCACTTTTGGTCGTCATACCCTATTACAACAAAGTATCTCAATACCAAGGTAGTTTATTCATATGTTGACCACTCCTCCTTAAAAATTACAAAAATACCTTGAGGTTCAGTCTCATTACGAAAAAAAAATGATCCAATTCTCTCAATGAGGTTATTTGTCAAGTAAATACATTTCTCAAGGGGTACTTGTAATTTTGAAAGATATTATTATTATTATTATTATTATTATTATTATTATTTTTATTATTATTATTATTATTATTATTATTATTATTATTATTTACCTATACCATGGGGGTGGTTTTTCGTAATTAACCCTAAAAATTATTTAGAATGTTGATAAAATATTGTATAAAAATTAACAGGTGACCAGATTGAAAGATGCAATGTCCCAAGTATATCCAAAGTTACAGGTGCTTTATATTGCATTGGATATATATCAGTTGTACCGATTACCCGATAATACCTTTATTCTTACCGTGCGTCCTATATCAGGAGATTAAGGAATCTGTGCAGTCTGATTTCAGGCATCAGGTTTCTCTTCTTGTTCACCCAATGCTTCAGGTTAGCACTAACTCACATCACATGTCCCAACGATATAAATGTTTCAATCCAAAACTTCTAATTCAAATGTCTATTTATAACTTTAAATGACAATTATTATTATTATTATTATTATTATTTTGGTTTTGTTTTTAAATTTCCGAGATGGGATTTATAGATATTAAAATTTTTGGTTGTAGGCTCTAGATGCCGCGTTTGCACACTATGATGCAGATGTACAGAGGAGATCGGCCAAGAGTGGAGGAGGGAGACCCAACGGTTTTGTGTAGCGGAATTTCACTTTTTATGAATATTTTTTTGATAGTTTCTATTTGAAAACAACTTCATTTGTTTTTTCTTTACTAGAGATTTTACATGTACTACATATAGATGTATAAATATATATAATATCTTGTATTGATTGATTCCCTTTTCAGAAATTTTGAACGGAAAAAAAGCCTTTTTTCTGAGCTCTGTTTACTCTTTTAACAGAAATAAATTTCAACCCCAAAACATGCTTTATTCCACTTCTGTTTTTGATTCTATTTTCTTATGAATAATTCCTGTAACATTTATGACCCCGGCTGTGGTTAAGTTTATTTTAAAGAACTTATATGTTTTGATAAGATGCAACATTTTGTTTCAAAATCTGTTTAATTGTTTTGTTCAAAATAGACGGAGTTTATCAAATCTTCAAAGTGAGAAGTTATCCTTTTCATAATGATTATTTATAAGAAATGACTACCGTGAAAAAATCATGCCGCTATCCCTTACATTTATTATTAAGTAAAAAATGGTGAAAACATTATGCTCCTATCCCTTACATTTATAATTAAGTAAAACATGATATAATTCCCATATTAATAATGTTTGGAAAATAATTTGAGATTCTCAAAAAAAAAAAAAAAAAAAAAAAAAACCGATATGTATTTTATCTTATAAGATGTCAATAGCGGCGATTTTCAACTGTAGGCATTGAAGAGTGGTCACAATTGTACTCTTAAAAATCTAACCTGGAACCTATCTTTACCAAAAGACCTACTAATAATTCAAGCTCAACATAAGCTTCACTTCCAGTTATCTCAGCAAAATCAAAAAAATTCACACTACTAAACATTCACAAAATAAATAAATAATCAATAAAAAAAATTCAATCACATTCTCTTTAACAAACAATAAAAATAATCTAGACTGATGATAGAAACATCAAGAAGATCCACCATAAAAAACCCAACGGAATAAAGAAAAATAAAATTGAAGAGCTAGAAAACAATAGAAACAAATTTGTGAGAAGAATAATAAGTTCCCTAATACGGCGCCGGAGCTACACCCAAGAAGGGCGGCCGCCAACGCCGGCGGCATGGTCACCCACATGGAACGTGTCCTTCAACTTATGAAATCCATGCGTGAACACCCCCAAATCCGAACAGAAACCCAATCGCTATCACCACTATAATCACGGACATGCACAAACAGCACACTTTTTGTCCCGCAGCACATTTTCTGATAGGAAGAAAATAATAAGGATTAAAAAAAAAAGATTGCTTTCTGAATATGGGATTATTCCAAATTTAATATCTTGCGATTAATATTAATTTGGGTTTGAGTGGTGGTGGGATAAGGATAGGGATTATATAATCAGACGTGGGGAACGATATTGGAGTTGATTTAGGAGTGTGGGTTTGGAGTTTCATGTGTGAGAGAGAGAGAGAGAATTTTATTATCACGTTTCCTTGAAAGCGGTTACTCCACGCATTGTTCCTGTTAAGGAAAATTTGCGACGTTTCATTTTCAGGTATTTTTTATTAGGATTTTCTTTTTAAATTTCTCGTTGGATTCTTACAATTTTCAGGTTAAGATTTGGTGGAA
>BMAC01000556.1:177737-211258 GCA_014905375.1 Phtheirospermum japonicum
TGATGAGTTTGACTCGAGTCGTATCTCTCGAGGAAACAACTATTCGGTCTTTTCGATGTTTTTCTCAAATTACGAACTAGAATAAAATACATGTACAATTGGGGTTTTAAAAGAAATTGAGTTCATCATTATAACTAAAGCAATAATTAAACTAAAGCTATTTAAACTAATTATTCTAACTAAATTACCAACTACGAGCAATAATTAAACTACTTGAACTCAAGAACTAAGAATCAATAGCAACGAATCTAAAGCATAAATATAATAACTACCCTTAAGCAATCGCATCATACGAATCCAAGAACTAATAATTAAGCATAAAACAAGGTGCATAAATAAACTAGATTAAACCAATATCCAATCATAAAATGATTAAACTAATTAAACTAGCTCTAGCATTAACTAAGAAATAAATCAAGCAATTAACTAGAAAATTAACTACGTAACTAACTAAGAGTTTTGAGAACTTATTGGAACTAATGAAAGCAGTAAAAAGCTCCAATTATTCCGGAGTTGCACGCCGATCTTGGGCGAAGATTGAATCCCGAACGCGAATTCGATGTTTTGGACGCGTTGTTCTTCGATCCTTGATCTCCATCTTCAAATCTTGTTATGAAATGTGGGATTATTTTTATTATAAGCTAAAATACCCTAGGAGGTCGTGTGTCTCTCTAAAAATCCGAAATAAGGAGGGTTTATATAGATATTGTAAGTCTTGGCGCACAAGAAACCCTAAAATCCGAATTCTGGGCCGTTGCGTCGACGGTGCGTCGACTGACGCGTGTTGGTGCTCGGCGTTGGTGCTGCCTGGGCATGCGCGTCGGCTGGGCGGGTGCGTTGACTGACGCGGGCTTGCATCGACGCTTCAGCAAGTTGCGTCGATGGTGCGTCGACTGACGCTCCTTCAATTGACACTTCAGCAAGTTGCGTCGATGGTGCGTCGATTAACGCTCCTTCAGTCGATGCTTCAGCAAGTTGCATCGACGGTGCGTCGGCTTTGCGTCGACTGACGCGGATCATGGCACGCGTCGACGGAGCGTCGACGGTCACGTCAGTCGATGCGACTGAGCGTTTGCCTCCGTCTCTCAGTCTTTTGCTACTTGACTCAAACTTTTGTGCACCCCGTTTTTAATAATTAATTTAAAAGCACGGCAGTTTGCTCGCAAGTGTACGAGGTAACTGTAGGGTGATGAGTTTGACTCGAGTCGTATCTCTCGAGGAAACAACTGTTCGGTCTTATCGATGTTTTTCTCAATTATGAATAACATACATGTACATTTGGGGGTTTGAATAGATTGATTTGATCATTATAAACTAAGACGATAATTAAACTAAAACTAATTAAACTAATTACTTTAATCTAGATTTACGTACTAAGCAGTAAACTAAAGCTGATTAAACTAATTATTCTAGATTGTCAACTAAGAGCAAAAACTAAATTATCGATTAATGCTACGAAGATTAAAAGCTAATTAACGTAATTAAAGCATGAATTTAAGAAACTATCGCTAAGCAATTGAATCATACGAATCCAAGAACCATTAACTAAGCATAAACTAAATCAATCATACGAATCCAAGAACCATTAACTAAGCATAAACTAAATCAATCATACGAATCCAAGAACCATTAACTAAGCATAAACTAAATCGCATAAGTAAACTAAATTAACCAATATCCAATATCCAAGCATAAGAAACAATTAAACTAATTAAAACTAGAATTAACTAAGAATTTATCTAAACAATTAACTAGAAAAGTATCTAAGAGTTTAGAAAACTTATTGAAACTAAGGAAAGCAATGAAAATCTCCAGCTATTCCGGAGTTTGAACGTTGATCTTGGGCGAAGAATGACTTCCGAACTTGAATTCGACGTGTTGTTTTTCAATCCTCGATCTCTGTCTTCAAATCTCGTTATGAGATGTAGAATTATTGTTTTTATGAGCTAAGGAACCTTAGGGTAGATGTATCTATCGTGGCACACCCCAAAAACTCGAAATATGAAGGGTTTTTATAAATATTACAAGTCTTGCCACACAAGAAACCCTAATTTCCGAATTCTGGGCCGTCGCGTCGACGGTGCGTCGACGGAGCGTCGACTGACGCGAGCAGGTGCTCGGCGGGACTCGGCAGACTTGGTCGGCAGCGCTCGACAGGTGTGGTCAGCAGGTGCGCGCGTCGGCTGGGCAGGTGCGTCGACATCGATGCTTCAGCAGCTAGCGTCGACGTTGCGTCGACCTTGGTGCGTCGACATCGACGCCTCAGAACGTAGTGTCGGCTGACGCAGTCATGACTCGTTGACACGGCTTGCGTCGACGGTGCGTCGACGGTCTCGTCAGTCGACGCGACTGAGCGTCGGTCTCCGGTTCTCGATAGTTTGCTACTCGTTTCACCGGAAAGCTTGATCTTCTATTCTCGAACATCGAACTTCGTCTTTTACATGCTAAACTCTTCCGGTTACTTAGCTGTAAGGTGAAAAACAACGAAACATCACCTAATTGCATCAATTAAGATCAAAATGCGGTAAAATAAGCTGGAATTATAAAATTACGGAATTATGATTAAATCATCCAACTTACACCAAAAACAAATAGAAAAATGAACTAAAAAGCTAATAAAAATAAGGACAAATCTACTCTAATCAACTACCCCACGCTTTATTGGTTTGTTCGTCCTCGAACAAACGATATTTTTGAAGTATAACTGGAATGAAAATAAGTTCAAGCAAAGAGTCGTGCTATGCTACATATGTAATTTTGAAAATATAGGTACAAGTCATGCAACGTCAAACACTTGACCATTATTACATTGTCGCTTCAAAATAAAATCATGCTTCCTCACGAAGGATAATATATATAAGTACACTCAAAAGCACTCAAGTATTTTCTGCATGGGACTTGTATATACTCAAATCATACAATTATATGCACAGTAAATAAGCTCAGGAAATCAATCTCTTTTCAATCGCGAATTAAGTGTGCTATCAAAACTAAGAATCAGAAAAGGTCTTCGCGGGTTGTAACGTAAGGCTCTTTGGACGGGTATGGTATATATAAGTCGTGTGGCTAATCGCTCACTCAACCTAATCTAATCGAGAAGCAAATTGCTTCACCTCGTTCAAAAATAAAAACCTCACTTAACTCTCATAACGTAGCCTTTGAAATATAGGCTATTCCTCAACTCAAAAACTTGTAAACCGACTGAAAGCTTAAACCACTGACTGAAGTACAATTGAAGCTTATATCATGCTTCTTACACAACTCTTGCCTTTTAAACATTAGGCTTTCATAAGAAAATTAAAAATAAAACACAAGCCTTTATAAGCGCGTAGGCAATTACTAACACAAGACCCACCATCTTTCTTATTATTATTTTTTTATTTTTCTCCCTTTTATTTTTTTTTATGGGGTTTTTCTTTTTCTTTTTCTTTTTTTTTATGGTGGTCCTTATTTACAAATTAATAAATTCCTAATAAAAATTCTCAAGACTCAAATAACCAATAAAAATACGAACTCCTACCCCACGCTTTTAATGGGTTGTAGGGGTCGTCTCAAAAACACTCAAGGCTATAGGRATGGAAATTTGGCTATGATTGGCTCATTCGGAATTTATAGTGGCTAAAATTTATGAATATGGCCGGAATAGGGTTTTATATGTGCCTTAACTTCATGTTCAAAGTCGACTACACACAGCGGTTTCAAAGAGATATCAAAACTGAAACTTGTTCACGTACATGCAATGATGATAAACACTCAGGCTACTCACTGGCTTTTTGCATGAAAAATTTTGAATTGACGCTGTTTTTAAGGTTTTGTGAAATCGATTGCGTCCAAGTACCATTTTACAATATATATAATAATAAATTTTGAAAAATTATGCACTTATGCACGCTCAAAGACGAAAACAAATAATCATACTTAGTCAACTTCGACAGGCATGCCATACAAACACAATTAAGCGTAGAAATAGCAATTAATCACGTTTAAGCATATAATTATTACAGGCCAAGTATCAAATAAAATTACACAATTAATCAATACAAATCACACTCGACCACCCCCCTCTCTAAAAATCCGGGCAATCTCCGGATTGCCACAAATACATCCAAAAATCAAAAAGAGGAAGGAAAAAGAAAACATCCCTGAAAAAAATAGTAGTCGAGCCGCTAGTCGTGATTTGTGTAATTGGCCACTTCTTCAACGTACGTGATACGAATTGCCCTAAAAGAAAAATAAAACATACAAAACAAAGAAAATAACACTATTTTTGGATTTTAAAATTTCCATTTTTTTTATTTTTTATTTATAAAGAAAGCATAAATAATAAAAATAAAGATAGAACGAGTTTAGAACTCGCAGGACTCATCATCCGCGGGGTTCTCGTTGACGTCCATGCTCGGTGTGGGGTATGCCACCTCGAAACGCTCCTCGAGCTTCGAGATGCGAGCTCGCATCTTCTTCAAGCTCCGACGGTTTTGGTTGTGGTTCGCATCAATCTTCTCGTCGATAATTTGGAGCTTATCGAACATCTTCACTTGAAATGCTCGGTTCTCCACGAAAAATTGCCCCCAATCGGGACTCGGGCCCGAAGTAGAACGGCGGACTTGCTCCATATCCTCGTCGCCATCATCGTCGTCATCGTGTAGTCGAGACGAAGATCCTCCTCTAGTCGACGACCTCACTCGGGGTGCCGGCGCACGCGCGAGTGGAAGTGAAGAGGTCCCAAGCGGGCTAAGTCCGCTTCCGGACGGATCGAACCCGAAGTGACGGTCGAGGCCGGTAATGTATGGCGCAAATGAGAGAAGTGGCGACTTGCTTCCCGGAGTACCCTTGGTGACATTGTAAAGTCCTAGCAAAATAAGTGGCCTCATTCTTGCATAAAGCTCGGCTTTAGTCGCGTAAGTGGCCTCATTCTTGCATAGAATGATGTGCGCGAGAATCTTGTAGGCGACATAGAGGGCGTCGTCTCGAATCCTCGAGCAAGGAAATCTCTTACAATCCCCCGTGTTTCCCCCGGTAATCATCCCCCAAAAAGAGGCTAAATCGAAGCCTTGAACTCCAACCAGGTGGTCCCCTACGGTCGGGAAACCGAAAATGTTGCCAAAAATCTCCTCGTCGACAACTACATCATTCCCTCCTATCCGACAAGAGAACGTCTCGTCGTTCCGAATCGCCAAAGTCGAGAAAAACTCGAGCATGAGTTCTCGAAAACCGGGCAAGTGCATTTGGGCAAAGTACCCACAACCGAGGCCATCCACATATCGCGAAAGATCGGTGTGGTGGTCCGACCCATTCGAGGCCTCATCCGCAATCCCTTGYACGTTCAAAGTCCGGTGCGTAGCAAATCCCCATTTCTGGATGTTCTTGAACATGTCCCCTTCCTTCTTGTCAAAAATCAGGAACGGTGCTCCATATTTCCCCGAGATATCTTTACGTTTACCCGCTCGAGACATTATCAAACAATTCGAGAACGAACGGGATTGAAAAACCTTGAAAATAAAACTTTGTGCTTCTTTGGGAAATTTCGTCGAACACTTGGCGTGCGTGTCTAACCAACAAAAATTTTGCACAATTATTGCACCAAAAACTTCCCAACACAATCAAACGATGATTTAAATAGTTCCAAGAAGTTTCAAGCGAAGTACCTCAACGAGTTGTAGCCCGAATTTCCTCCGTTTTCCGGAAAGTTGCTCAAATTTGTTTCAACCCTTTTAGCCCGGAATTTGCCTCAAATATTGTAGTCCGTTGTTGAGAGGTTGCTCAATCACCAATTATGTAGGAAGAACTCTGGGATTTTGGCTCGTAATGTTCGAAAATCTGGAGATTCTTGAGAAACAAATTATTGCAAGAGAGAAAGGAAAATATGAAATTTGAAAAAGAAGAAAAGTGAGAGAAGGGAGAGGGAGAAGCTGTTTTTAAGGGGATTTCTGGGTTTCCCGCGGGTCAAGACTCTCATGGGTCGGGTCGTGGGCCAAAAATCCAGTTTTTAAACGTTTCTGGGCTGGTCCACGGGTCGCGTCGACGCTGCGTCGACGCCGCATCAGTCGACGCGACAGAACATAAATTTACAGGCATCTGGCATCGACGCCACATCAGTCGACGCGATAGAAGACAAATTCTCGGCATTTCACGTCGACGCCGCGTCGACTGACACGAGCAGGTGCTCGGCGTCGACGCGGGCCGATTCCTGGGCGTCTTTTCCTTTGCTTGTTCGTTCAATCCTCCTCGTCCGAGTTCTTCCATCTGTTCTAAACAACTAAAAACCAAAATAAAACAATAAATAAATAAAAATAAAATACAAAAGGATACATAACGCTTGGGTTGCCTCCCGAGAAGCGCAAATTTTAACGTCATTTGCTCGACGCTATCTTGCTTGTTTAGCTCCCCACGTATGGTGGATCTCCAAACTCACCATCTTGCGATCTCTATTTTTACCTAGTCCGTCATGATAAGGCTTTAATCTATGCTTGTGAGCTTGAAAGGACGATTTGCCAATCTCATCGTACAACGTGGCTACGCCGTATTCATCAAATTCTTTAATCGAGAATGGTCCGCTCCATGAAGCTCCAAAATCGGCTGGGTCGTACTTACGTTTGTTATTATACAAAACTAATTCTCCAACCTCAAATTGCAAGTTCTTGACTTCACTTGTTCGAACCTTTCTTGATTTCTTCATCCCCTGCGCCCAATCACCTAAACACTCATCGCCCGTGTTCTTTTTGAAAGTGAAATTTTTGCTATGGTCGAGGAAATCGTGCCTTGAATGAATTATTGGTGGTTTCGACTCCATTTTTTGCTCGAATTCGTTTGAAAACTCCTCATCAAAATTGTCTCCAAATTCTGCCACGATGTCGCGTATGTCAATTCCCAACAACTCGATCAATTCTTCTCCACTTAAGTGCATATGAACATATGACTCGTAATCTTTACACGAATTGATTCGCTCATCCCTTCCCTCGATAGAAACTCCGGCGTCATTTCCGTCGCTTAACTTGTTCAAAGTTGCGATCTCTCGTAATTCGTTGATGCATGATGCAACGGGGTCAATGAACGAATCTTCCTCTTGCATAATAGGAGAGGGAGTGTTGTGAATATCTTTCAGAGAAAAGGTCACTGTTTCGCCCAAAACGGTCATCGTCATTCTCCCTTTATGAACATCAATAAGAGTATGGGAAGTTGCCATGAACGGTCGCCCTAATAAAATGGTGTGCTCYTTGMCCTCAGTCGGAACTTCACCAATGTCCATAACCACAAAATCTACCGGAATTACGAGCTCTCCAACTTGCACTAAAACATCTTCGACTATTCCCAAGGGTCATCGAGTCGAACGATCGGCCAACTGTAGGCGCATAGTTGTTGGTTTGAGGGGTCCAAGATCAGAATCTCGATAAAGCGAATAAGGCATTAGATTAACGCCCGCTCCAAGATCCAACATACCTACTGCTTTCTTCCCATTAGCTAGTGAAATTGTTATGCAAAAACTGCCAGGATCGCGTTCCTTAGGTGGTAATGGTTTCTTGAAAATTGCGCTAACTTCCTTTGGTAACGGAACGTATTGAGTTGTCGCCAAACGTCTCTCTTGAGAGGCAAGTTCCTTAAAAAACTTGACGTAGGCGGGCATCGTCTTGATCACTTCTAAAAGTGGTAGGTTTATATTCACATTCTTCAAGAGATTGTACAGCTCCATGAATTTCTTGTTCTCCTTCGCTGGACGTAATCGGCTCGGAAAAGGAACAACATCCTTATACTGCATCGTTGTTTGCTTCGGTTGCGGCGGTTCATCGATGCCAGAGGAGTCGCTCAAAATTTTCCCTTGAATAGAACCATGAACATATCTATTGGCGGATTTATGTAGCTTGTCCACTGGTTTAGGAACAAGCTCCTCATCTTGGTTCTCTATGCCATTGTCGATCTTCTTCCCACTGCGAAGGACGTGAATTGCCGACGCTTGCTCCGGCTGGCTTGGTAGCTTGTCTTTCTCCTTATTTGATCTAGCAATATTAGTTGCTATTTGTCCCATAGTTCTCTCCATTCTATCCATGTTTTTAGCTAGATCATGCACAATACCGGACAGTTGGTCTATTCCGCTCACCTTCTTTGAAAGTTCGTCTATCTTCGCATTCACCTTTGTAAGCCCTTCTTTATTACTGATTGTCTCAGCCACTTGATTCTGCTGCCAAACCAACAGCTGATCATTTGGTTGAGTTGCACTTGACGCCTGCCCTTGCGTATGAAAATTATTTTGTGCCGGTGGCACTGGTACTTGAGCATAATGCGGTGGGGGAAATTGCGGATCAGGCGGCATATGATTTGGATTGCCCGGGCCCCACTTGAAAAGAGGATTGTCACGTTATGATGTGTACTTCTTTTGATTTGAATAATTCTGGATCGCATTTACCTCCTCTTGCTGCTCACTGTTGTTAGGACATGCGTCTGCTAAATGCTGGAGGGATCCACACTGGTTGCAATTCGCAACCATTTTCTGTGCAGCGGCCTTGCTAGCTCGCTCGGCTTTCCAAGCAGCTAATTTTTCGTCGAAAATCTCTGCACATTTCGCCTTAACTAACTTGCCATCATCTAAATCAGGGTCGGGAATGGAAACTTCGTTAACTCTCATCTTACGAGGCCGAGAATTGGTTTGTCTAGACTTTTCGCTTTGCTTCTCCAACACTTGTCTTGCCTCGTGTGCTGTCAAATCTTCAAAATCTCCTCCCGCTGCTATCTCTACCTCTCGTTTCCCATGGTCCAATAAACCATCGAAAAAGAACTGGTTAGTCATCTCCAGAGAATAGTTGTGGTGGGGGCAAGCTTGCAAAAGTGGCAGTGCGTCGATTGAGCGTCGACTGATGCGGTCATGACTCGTTGACACGGCTTGCGTCGACGGTCGCGTCAGTTGACGCGACTGAGCGTCGGTCTCCGGTTCTCGATCGTTTGCTACTCGTTTCACCGGAAAGCTTGTTCTTCTATTCTCGAACATCGAACTTTGTCTTTTACGTGCTAAATCTTCCGGTTACTTAGCTGTAAGGTGAAAAACAACGAAACATCACCTAATTGCATCAATTAAGATCAAAATGCGGTAAAATAAGATGGAATTATAAAATTACGGAATTATGCTTAAATCATCCAACTTATACCAAAAACAAATAGAAAAATGAACTAAAAAGCTAATAAAAATAAGGACAAATCTACTCTAATCACTACTCGTTTCGCCGGAAAGCTCGTTCTCATATTCTTGAACATCAAACTTCGTCTATTACGCGCTGAACTCTTCCGGTTACTTAGCTGTAAGGTGAAAACAATGAAATATCACCTATTTGCATCAATTACGAATAAAATACGGTAAAATAAGTCAGAACTATAAAAATACAGAATTATGCTCAAATCGTCCAACTTATACCAAAAACAAATAAAAAAACGTACTAAAAAGCTAATAAAAATAAGGACAAATCTACTCTAATCATATACCCATGTCCATAAGTACTTTTACTTACGGATTAAAATCTGAACGAGTGTGTTCATTTACTTTTATTCCGCTGCTATTCAATATTTCTCTGATTGGTGTTATCACTAGTGTTACTTAACATCAATCATAACACCAGTTCTGTTATTAGCTTACAGTTTCAATCTAGTTGATGTCAAGACGAGTGTTGTTTATCACGAGACTTAACATCACCTTCCTAAATCATAGATCTACAAAACAACCATTGGCACCAGAGCAGGGTACTTTACATTAAGTATTTTATCCTTATTTTGTATATTCATTAACTTATGGACGCTCAAGGGAATCCGCGACCTCCTATCCTCAACGGACAGAACTACTCACTCTGGAAGCAGAGGATGCGGTGGCATATCAAGAACATCGATGAACGAGCATGGAGAACCATCCTAGTTGAATGGGAGAAACCACGAGTTACTGATGCTTGTGGAGAAACCTTTCCCAAGAGAGAAATAGACTGGACCGTTGATGAAATTTCGAATTCAAACTGGAATACCAAGTGCATCAACACTCTTTGCGGATATGTCGACTCAAGCTACTACAAGGTGATCAGTAAGTGCGAGTCAGCAAAGGATGCTTGGGATGCATTGCAGAGGGTGTACGAAGGATCTCAAAGTGTGAAGAGGTCAAGACTGAGAATGCTAACTGCTACCTTCGAGGTAATGAGGATGGAGGAAAAAGAGTCAATCATGGATTATGCCATGAGACTTTGGGAGATTGCAAATGAGTGTGGAGAACTTGGCGAGCCCGTGTCAACTTCACGACTTGTTGGAAAATTACTTAGATCCATTTCAAAAAAGTTTACCTTTAAAGTGGTTGCCATTGATGAATCGAAGAATACTGATAATTTAAACTTCGATGAACTGGTTGGATCGCTCAAAACGTACGAAATAGAACATCTTGGTTCCAACTCGAAAGAGAAGAACGTTGCCTTCACTACTGATGTCAATTCGGATGATGACAGTGAAGCTGTCGATTGGAGAGATTTGCTGGACAAGATCGAGAATACCACTCTTGGAGAAGAAGAAGTGTCTATGCTCACTCAAAAATTCAACAAACATTTGAGGAGAGGAAACAACATTGGAGGCACATTTTCAAAGTTCAAACCAGAGAACCCACCTCCAAAATCGGCTGGACGAAAACTCTCTAATTTTCAGCCCTCATCGTCTGAGCCCAGGACAACGAACTCGCCTAAACCTCTTAGTGAAGTTAAATGCCACGAGTGTAAAGGATGGGGACACTACAAGAACGAATGTGCTAATACATTGAGGAAAAAGAGTCTGATTTCAAGGGAGTTTGATGAAGTTGAAGATGACTTTGACTCACCTAAGTCAATTCCTGCATTGTTTGCTAATGTTGTCTGGGATGACAACCTACGAGTTGACAACATCAATTCCAACATTCTGTGTCTTAATGCAGAAGTCAAAGAAACAACTGACGAGTATAAGAAACTATGCCTAGAGTATGACAAATTGTTTTCAAACTGGGGAAATCAGGTCCTAAAGGTGAAAGCTCTCATGATCAAGGTTGAGAAACTCACCCATGAGAAGAACGATCAAGTGGAAATAATTACACGTCTGGAGTCAACTATCACAAGGAAAGACTCGGAATTGGAACGAGTGACGGCAGATCTGAAGAAGGCTCAGAACACTCTCTCAAACCTCAGCAAGGGAACAGAAAAGCTCGATGAAATTCTGGAGATGTCATTCTCAGAGTCCTTAAAACATGGGATTGGCTACAAACCTGAACAGCAAGAACAACAAACTGACCAGAAACTGAAGACAATCAAGCATCACAAAAAGAGGAGAAGACTGTATATTTGTCATCACTGTGGTGATCCTGGTCATATTCAGCCATTTTGCTGGAAGAAAGCAGGAAAGAAAAGTCAATTTCAGAGGATGAGATAACATGTTGTGTCTCATGACAGTTTCCACGAAACCAACATTAGAGCCAACAGCAAAGTTAAACACGTCTGTGTGAAGAAGGAAGAGATCAAATGCAACATGATTTATACCTCTCTGAAATCCCACATTCCAGGATCATGGTACTTTGATGGTGGATGTTCCAAACACATGACCGGTTTTGAAGACCTTCTCTCGAATATTTTGAAGTTCAAAGGTGGAAAAGTGAAATATGGTGGAGGTGCAAACAGTCAGATTGTTGGACAAGGAACTTTACATGTTCCAAAAATTATTAAACTCGAGAACGTGTTACTTGTTGAAGGACTGACAACAAACTTGATCAACATCAGTCAGTTGTGTGATGGAAGTGTGAAGTTTATGATGAAGGATATGCTTGCATTCTCACTGGCCAGATAACATCAGATAATTGCTATCAAATAAACGATGATGTCTTTTGCAAGTTATCCCAACCGAGCGATGCCGAGGTGTGGCATCAAAAGCTAGGTCATGTCAACTACAAGATGTTGAAAAGGCTTGTGAAGTAAGAAGTTGTAAGTGGTCTACCGAAGCTTAACACAAAGATCATTCCAGTTTGTGAAGCATGCCAAAAGGGGAAACAAGTTAGGGTATCACACCCACATGTTCAGAGCCTTACCACTTCAAATTACTTTGAACTCATGCACATGGACCTCATGGGACCACTGGACATGGAAAGCCTTGGAGGTAAACGGTATGTTCTGGTTGTAGTTGATGATTTTTCTAGATTTACTTGGGTTGAGTTTTTAAGGGAAAAATCTGAAGCCTTTCAAAATTTTAAAAAACTTGCAAAAAGGTTGTGCGTACATTTTGGTATGAACATAGGAAGGATCAGGTCTGATCATGGAAATGAATTTGAAAATGAAACTTTTTCAAACTATTATTCAAAGGAAGGAATAACTCATGAGTTTCCCTCACCCATTACCCCCCAACAGAATGGTATAGTTGAAAGAAAGAATAGATCTCTTGCCGAGATGACTAGAACCATGCTTATTTCAAATGGAACTGCAAAACGATTTTGGGCAGAAGCAATCAATACTGCTTGCCACACAATCAATAGGGTGTATTTCAGACCCGGGTCACATGTTACACCCTACGAATTATTTTTGGGCAAAAAGCCTAATTTAAGTTATTTCCATGTCTTTGGGTGTGTGTGTTATGTACTGAATGATAGTCTGCATCTTTCCAAACTGGACTTTAAAAGTGACAAATGTATTTTCATGGGATACTTCCAGAATAGTCATGCTTATAGACTGTTTAACCTTAGGACACGTTGCATGATTGAGTCTGTCAATGTGAAGTTTGACGACTTGATTAGTGGTGTTAAACCTGCTGAGGATAATGATCTGGTATATGATTAGACTCCTCAATATGTTGTGGATGAGTTACATGATAGTGCAGGTACACAAAGTGATATTACAGGTGATGACGGGTCTGGTGACATGACGGCGAACCTAACACCACACCCTGAAGAAGCAGACAATGTTGAGACTAAGGACCCATCACCAGTCCCAACACCAACTCCTGAAGCTCCTGAATCAGATTCAGACTCACATGAGGACAGCCTGGACAATCAAATTGACCTGTACCAGAAGGATATTCCATCAAGAATTCAGAGAAATCATCCAACGGGTCAAATTATTGGAGATATTGATGAGAGGAGCACAAGGAAGAAATAGATAAATTTCAAACAAATGGTAAGATATGTATGTCTCTCGACTAACTGCTCTCAAATTTGGAAGACCTTGTTTCTTGCTAATACAAAGCCTAAACCTGTGGAAGAAGCTCTGAAGAATGAGTTTTGGATCAAAGCCATGCAGAAAGAGTTGGATCAGTTTGCGAAAAATGATGTTTGGGACTTGGTTCCACGTTCTGCAAACACACATGTCACTGGCACTAAGTGGATCTTCAAGAATAAAACCGATGAAGTAGGAAACATTATGAGAAATAAGGCAAGGTTGGTTGCACGAGGATATACTCAAATTGAGGGGATTGATTTTGATGAGACATTTGCACCGGTTGCACGAATAGAATCGGTAAGACTCCTTGTTGCTATTTCTTGTCATTTGAAAATATCACTGCATCAAATGGACATTAATAGTGCTTTCTTGAATGGTGTTTTGAGTGAAGAAGTATATGTTGAGCAACTCAAAGGGTTTGTTGATCCTCACAAGCCTAATTTTGTCTTAAAACTAAGAAAGACATTGTATGGTTTAAAACAAGCTCCAAGAGCTTGGTATGAGAGGTTGACTCAACATTTACTGTTTTTAAACTTTAGACAAGGTGAAGTTGATAAAACCTTTTTCCTTCTCAAATCAAACAAGCACATTCTTATAGTTCAAATTTGTAGATAATATTGTGTTTGGATCCATTAGTGAGCAGATGGTGAAGGATTTCATAGATCGGATGTCAGATATATTCGAAATGAGCATGGAAGGTAACCTTTCGTACTTTCTTGGGTTACAAATTAAGCAACTTGGCGATGACATTTTTCTTTCCCAAACCAAATATGCTAAAAATCTGGTTCAGAAATCTAGTTTAGAAAATGAAAAGCACAAGAAAACACCTTTAGGGAAAACTAGCAAACTGTCATGAGATGATGTTGGGATCAGCGTTGATAACACCATTTATAGGAGCATGATAGGAAGTCTCTTGTATCTTACTGCTAGTAGGCCTGACATAATGTACAGTGTGTGTTTATGTGATAGGTACCAATCGAATCCCAAGGAGTCCCATTTAAAAGCAGTAAAGAGAATAATCAAATATGTGGCTTGGACGAGTGATCTAGGAATTTGGTATACCAAAAATACGTGTACTGAACTTATTGGCTACACTGATTCGGACTGGGCAAGTGATATCGTGGATAGAAAAAGTACCACTGGCGGTTGTTTCTTCTTGGGAAGTAACTTGGTCTCGTGGTATAGTAAGAAACAAAACTGTATATCCCTCTCTACAACAGAAGCTGAATATATCGCAACTGGAAGTGCGTGTACGTAACTTTTATGGATGAATCAGATGATTGAAGACTACGGTCTCCATAGTAGTGTTCTGACTGTACTTTGTGACAACAGGAGTGCCATTGGTATCTCTAAAAATCCTGTTCAGCACTCTCGTATAAAACACATTGACATCAGGTATCATTTCATCCGAGACTTGGTTGAGAGGAAAATAGTAAGCCTTGAGCATGTAGGGACAGACGATCAACTAGCTGACATCTTCACAAAGGCATTAGAGTTCGAGACCTTTTCTCGTATGAGAAGAGATCTCGGTATGTGCATTGTCTAGTCCATGTTGAGTTTTGATGTTGTGACAACCACTTATATCACCAGTCACAACATCTGTACAATTTGCATGCATTTTTACTTTTCCGTCTCATACATAATATGAATGAATTGGGTCTGGTTTTTGGTGCAAAAAGATCTTGTGTTTTAATAAAAGTGGTGACAAAAAGACTGACCTCTTCGATCAGGTGATTGTGAAGTTTTCCCGCAGAAACTGGCTTTCTCCCAGGTCCAAAAACAAGGGGTGTTAAAAGGCATTTGCTAAGATAATTTCTCTTCAAACTTGTAAAAAGATGAAGAAAATACGGATTTATAAGAATCCAATCTATGAATTTCACCTCATTGAGCGATGTTGACGTAGTCATTAACTTGGGTTAAGGGGTTTGTGTTCATTGACTTCGCCTACGGTAATCTTGGTTATAATGTCATCAGTCATGAATAGCAACACGGATCAAGTCACTAAAACCATTAAGTGAATTTTTATTTTTTAGGTCATTTTTTTAGGCATCTGTTAGGACATTCATACTATGTGAAGATGCCAAATTGTTGTGTGTTCTGTTACTTGTGCTTGAGTCTCTCTTTGATTTCTTTTAATCATGTTAAGGGTTTGATGGATCAGTTGTTTCAGTGGTGTTAGAAATGGGGAGCTGGACAGGAAATACAGGGTTGACGTGGCAGGAGGCGGTTCACCTTGTACGTATTTTTCACGCCTATGATGATGATTCAAAATTCCAGCTCTAATTCAGTTTTTTTCTATTTTAGGGACGTGGGATTCACCTTGTTTTTGTGTGGAGATATTGGTTCCTAATTAAGGGGGAGTGGGGTGTTTGGATGGAAAGAAAATTCGCAGGGGTAGTTAGGAGTTTTGGTAAATTAGGGTTTTCTCTCTCCTGGTACAATGGTCATTTTTTTTTTGGTTTAAGAGTCCATCTTTTTACCGTTTGTACTATCCCACTTTTCTAAAAATCTCTTGTGAATTAAAACCCCTCTAACTCTCCTTCTCTTCTCCGTCTCTTTCTCTCGAATTGCATATTTTTTTTCTCTCTCTGTGAAATTTGCAGGATGTACTCTCCGAGAAAACTTTTAGTGCTCCCTGCTGGCGTACAGAATCCGTCCAGTAGCCAGGCACCGATGAATCTTCCGAGATTTGGTGTCTTGGATATCCGCGAGGAAATCGGTGGCACGATCCCCCAAAACCCATCACCGGTTGCAACATCTCCAGCTGGTTCGCCGCTGCTCCAACCTCAAGACGTTGTTCCGATTCCGATGCCTGTTGACGCAAATCCTGAGGCGCAGGTTTTTCTCAGTCAGGCTGTGAATGAGATTAACGTCGACAACCCACCAAACCTACCTCTTATTACGGAAATCCTTGGCCGCGTAGGTGATCCTACCCTGAAAAGGTTCCGCAGGCTGAGGAACATCCCACCGGGCGTAGTGCCGGCAGCTGTTCTAAAAAGTCAGGCCGGACCATGGTGTAATGTACCACTGGAGCACATGAACCTTGCCGAGGACGTCGCTGTCATGACTGAATCTGATGATGAGAATTCTATACCTCCCACTCTGGTTGGTGCTCCGGTGACATCCCCCGTTTCCCGCTTGGACAAATCTAGGCCCCGCCGCCGCAAACAGACCATTAAGCTTGCCGATAAGAAGAACCCTCCGACGTCAATTAAGGTGTCACCAGGGTCAACCGCGACTGAGTACTCAAGCCCTCCTTACGAGATTGTTGACTTTTTCACTGGAGAAGTTTCTAGTTTATCCAAGCCTGTAGCAGTTGCTACCCCTACCACTCCTGTTCCTGAGGTCCAACCTGACCATGAACCTGATTTTGGGTTCAAGTATTCTCTTGATCCGTCTAACGAGATCCTTATTCGTGACCTCATTCCTACCAAGAATCCGTTGAAGAAGAAGTTCAAGACCCCTTTGCGTGCTGTCACTCCACAAGTGATGTTAGGACCGGTGACATGTCCCCAAAGCCAACATCACCCGCTGCCGCACCTACTCTTCATTCCAGCTCTGAATTAATTGCTGATTCTACCCAAACACCCTCTCATCTATCTAGTTAGGTAGGTATCTCTGGTGACTCTCCTGCCTCTACGGAGGTTGAAATTGAGGACATGGTTCCTTTCTCTTTAGAGTTTTTAACATCCACAGCCGAAGAGCTATTTTCTACCTACCATGATCGGGGAATGATTGATGATAGACGGGTGCATGTGGAGCTTTTCAAGCGCCAAAATATGATTGAATTCTTCGAACATCGGGGCATTTATTCCATGGTATGTACCACAATGCCTTTTGTTCATCCTGTAGTTCTGGAGTTTTATGAAAATTTACTTCCCTCTGTTGCGAATACCGCCTCTTTGAATTTCTGGAAAGTGTACATTCGTGGGAAACTCTACTCCTTTACCCCGGATGTGATCAATGATTTTCTTGGAACTGAGGCCTATCAAGGTGATTCTACTGTTGATGACATGGATGGTGTCATCCAATTCCTATCTGGTGGACTGTTGACCAAGTGGTGCGAACAATTGCCCAGCACCAAGTTAACCTCCCTCTACTCCGTGTTACAAAAGATTGTTGTTTTCAACTGGGTGCCTTCAAAGAATGCGACTGAGCTGACTCGTCCTCAAGCCCAGTTCCTGTTCAAACTTGGTCGTGGAGTCAAGTTCAACTTTGGGCAGCAGGTTTTTGATGCAGTCACCAGGTTTGCTACATCCAAAATTGCTTCCTCTCTTTGCTTTCAATCTCTTATTTTCAGCGTGCTGGGGCACCAAGGTTTTACGCCTTCTGGAGATGATGTGCTAACTGGGGAGGTAGAGTGGTTCACCTTGCGTAGTCAACATCTTTCGGGTGCCCGTGTGGTCGATCTGCCCTGGTAAGCACCTGTTCGGTCAGGTGTTGTGAGTGGTGACGGTTCTGCGATTCACAACACCGCTCCCACCATGGTCAAACTCCAGCCTCAAGTTGTGCGTGCTCAACTTGTCATCCTCGACAATCAGATTGCCCAGCTTCAGGCTATGCGGGGTTCCTGGTATGCGGCCCTTTTGCTTTCTGAACAAGGGGGAGAAACTGAGGAGAATGAGGGGGTTGAAGTTACAGATGCGGATGATGGACAAGCTGCCGAGGTATTGGCCAGCTTAAGCACGAGGAGGAAGAAGGTCTTGGCGAGAAACAAGAAACTACACCAGATGAAGAAGCTGTTGCGGAAGAGGAAGGATGATGAAGGGACATCGTCTTCTACTCGACGATCTAAGAGATCTTGTGATCTTTGAGGGATCATTCCTCTCTTAGTTTATCATTTCGCTATGTCTGGTTGTTACATACACTTTTTATTTCTTTTTTGCTTTGGGCTGTTAAACAATGTTTATTTAGGGGGAGTCATTGAACTCAGGGGGAGTTTGTTTTTAAATATTTTGCCTGTGTCATTTGTGTGTGTGTACAAAAAGACAAAAGGGGGAGATTATTGGGGATATTATTCTCAACGATTTCTTTCCATTTTGTATATTTGCGTTTCTTAGACTTTGATCTATTTAGGACTCTAAATTTATCTCTTAAAGTAGTTTAAGTCTTTATCTAGTTTCCTTATTTTTAGCTTGACTTGTTTATCAAGACTAGAAATCCTGGTTATTTATAGGTAATAGATCAAACACAAATGACACACACGAGAATCAGGTTTTGAAAGGAGATCACTGGACGTATTCAAGAAAGCACAACACAAGATCTACTTGGAGCTACAAGTCAGAATTACGAGATCTTCAACGTTGCGTAACCAACGGAGGAGATTAAATCATTCGTAGCAACAAGTATTTGTGTATCACATTTTGATACACTTGTTTTTCATATATTGCTTAAACCTTTTGTAATTGTTTTTGTACATAAGTACTTTTACTTACGGACTAAAATCTTAACGAGTGTGTTCATTTGTTTTTATTCCGCTGCTATTCAATATTTCTCTGATTGATGTTATCACTGGTGTTACTTAACATCAATCATAACACCAGTTATGTTATTAGCTTACAGTTTCAATCTGGTTGATGTTAAGACGAGTGTTGTTTATTACGAGACTTAACATCATCTTTCTAAATCATAGATCTACAAAACAAGAACCGGGAAACATATATACTATATATTAAAGAGAAAAATATTTTTTACCTCTTGAACTATGGTTATTTTGACACTTTGCCTCCTAAACTTTTTTTTCGTGCAAATTACCTCCTAAACTGTACGAATTTTGCACTTAGCCTCCTGAAGTCCCATTTTGGGTGGAAATTTTAGGCGGATCTCACTCGTGTGACATGCACGCTAAAATATAAGGGGTAAAATTGACGTTCCATCTCCTCCTCATTACTCACGCTCAAAATAATGGCACGTGAGCACTACGTAGGTTCCAAATCCTACGTGTATACATATATTAATGTGAGCATTATCTTAACAGGTCACACGAGTGCTCAAGTGCCATTGTTTTGAGCAGGAGCCATAAGTAAGAGATGGAAAGTTAGTTTTACCCCTTATATGTAAGTTTGCATGTCACACGAGTGAGATCCGACCAAAAGTTCCACAAAAAATGGGAGTTCAGGAGGTTAAGTGCAAAATTCGTACAGTTTAGGAGGTAATTTGCACGAAAAAAAATTTAGGAGGCAAAATGTTAAAATGACCATAATTTAGGAGGTCTCTATATTAAATCTTAAATCAAGTTACTCCCGTAAATCGCACTAATTTAATAAAGTCTTTGGATGGCATTGTGGATTGGTTGATTTGTAAATACTCATTTATGAATTTGAATGAGTCACAAGGCAATTGAAAATACCTGAGTGTCTAAATATGTATTTGTTCAAGGTAAGCCACCGATGCAATTTCGTACTTTGGTTTCATTAGTCAAATATAGTAGCCGCGATTGTTTGATCGTAAGATCTTTATTCATCCCAATTTTATTTTATTTTATTTTGCCGAATGGTAAATACTTCTCGTCAGCTATTTATAATTGATTAGGCTAAAAAAGTCCTGTTTCATAAAAGATTACAGTTCATAGATTAATCTAATCAGCTGATAGCTGATTGGGTAAAATTATTTTTATCATTTTTCTTATAACATAATTTTTTATATACTAACATATTATTTTATAGTTATACATAAATATTATATTTAGATATAATTAAATATGTATTTATTAAAATAATTATTTCGTTATCATTGTTTATATATTTTTAGAAAGTCTTTATTTATTATTCTAAATTTATAAAATAAATCTTCATATACTAACATATTATTTTATAGTTATACATAGACCTTTTTATTTATCAATATAATTAATTTGGTATCATTATTTTCAGGTATATTTATTTTTCTCTCTAAATCTTGTTATATCGTAAATTAACATTCAATCAACTAATTTACTAAATAATATTTTACAATCAGTTATCAACTATTAGCCACCACCTATCAGCTCAACCAAGCGGACCCTTAATCGTTCAAATTTTAAAAGGATCAATTCCTTTAGATATTAAATAAAATAAAGCAAATACTTTTGTGAGACCGGCCTCTACAAAAGATTACTTTTAACCCAGAAAACACAGCTTTACTCCTTTCCCTGCCTACCCCTCCCTACTGTCCAATTATAATACTAATTAAAAAAAAGAAAAGAAAAAAGAATACAAAAAATTGTGTCATTGCGCATCATCTCTCACACAAACACACCAAAAAAAAATTATATCGCTTGTCCGCTGACCACCATTCGGCAAATAGAAACGAGAACAAACAACATCCATGGAGGAGTGGAGGAAGCTGTTAGATATAATAGCTGGGAAAAACAAAAGAAATAACAAGAAATGAGGTTTATGTAGACACAATTTCATTAAAACAAATTTTCCTCATACTAGTATTTATTTTTCAAGATTCAACGGAGATAACTATATTTTATTTGGCGAATTGAAACTTGAAGATTAACATGAATTATTTCTTAAAAAAGGAGCAAAGAACTCGTCTTTTTTTTTCCTCCTTTTTTTTTTTTCCTTTTTATTGTGTCATATGGAAATGGACCACTATTTATAGCCGTTGACTCAAATTTTAAATTTAGAACTAAAATGAATTTTCTTTCATTACATAGTAGAAAATAACTTTTGAAAATAAAACAAAACTTATTCCAGAAATTAGCAAAACAATGGCTTTTCTAATGGGTTCGATTCCATTATAACATTCGTGTACGCATATCGTGCTCACACACAAGTCCATAGTACGGACTGCCAATCGGACCGTGATTTACACTACCCTGCATGTGCACGTGGAGAGAGCCTTCTTGCCATACTAGAGTATCCCTTATCAATAAAGCAAGTTTCTGACTTACACAGAGTATCCCTTATCAATAAAGCAAGTTTCTGACTTACACAGAGTATCCCTTATCAATAAAGCAAGTTTCTGACTTACACAGAGTATCCCTTATCAATAAGGTGACTCTATATAAACTAGCTCATTTTTCCTTCCTTCTTTCCAATGTGGGGACAAGTCCATTTTACAAGAAAAAACTCATTCTAACACTCACACTTTGAGTATTAATATTTTTAATTTCCATAATCATTTTAGACAAATTTTAATATTCTCAAAACATAGGATACAATTCCACATTCAAACTTATCATTCAACAAATGATACATATATAATATTGTGCCTAAAGTTTACACAATTTCCTTCACAAATAACTTATTATTCCAACAATCGCCCACATGAAGGAAATTGACGATACTTCGTGCTAAAATCCAATAGTCGAAACCTGCATGGGATAGGTAGGGGTTATCCTTTGAACCTTCCCCTGTAGAAGTACATATACTTTACTAGCTGACCATTCTATGCAATGCCTTTGAAATATTTTTCCATTTATATAAAAGATCATTTAAACACACAAGATTATTCTTAACTTTCTTTGAGTTCTCATGGTTATGTTAATTAATGGCCTTGAACATACGCTTGGTTTTGCGAGAGGGCCTAAGAACTCAGCTACCAAAAACTCTCTTCCAAGCAGCCCCACTTCTCTCTCTCACAGGTGATTTGTTATTAAGATTAGACAACACTACCCTACTTAGCTCTCCGAATCAAGATCATTAAAAGCCAAAGATTTATAATTTGTCCACAAATCTCACTAATAGTATTTTTACAATTAAGTCTTCCCTTGAACCTACATCTTGGGATCTCCAGTCAACTAGGCTGGGTTTTCATTGTATCAATTCTTTTTCTAGTGGCTTTAGTCTTATTCCTTTTGTTGATTTTGCAACTAACTCTATTTAACCATTTGGTTAGCGGATCCGCAAGTTTATCCTTTGACTTCACGTGTTCAATAGAGATCTTCCCGGTTGAGAGTAGTTAAGTATTATAATTTCGACGAGCATGTCTACACTTACAATTATACATTTTACTTTTTGCCCTGCCAATTGCTGATTGGTTATCATAAGAACACCTATTGCCAGCACAAGCTTAGGCCATGTTGGAAATATATTTTAAGAATTGGCGTAACCATTTAACCTCTTCACCACATTTTCATAAGGCCATAAACTCATACTCCATAGTGGATTTGGCTATTATAGTCTCCTTTGAGGATTTTTATGATACGGCTGCACCTCCCAGGAGGAAATATCTACTTCTAGACCTAGAGTCCTTAATGTTAGGTATTCAGTTGGTATTCATACACCCTTGAAGAATAACTAGATATCTACCTTAGTGAAGTCCATAACCATGATTATATCTCAAGTATTTAAGTAATCTCATTATTCTATTAAGTGTTTAACTCCTGGATTACTAGTGTACCTACTTAGCCTACTCACAACATAGGTGACGTCTGGTCTTGTACAACTCATTAGATACACCAGACTTTTTATTACTCTTGAGTATTCTACTTGATAAACACATTCACCTCTATTTTTCATAGATTCGGACTTGTATTTATAGGAGTCTTAGCACTAGTTTAATCTTTGTTGTTAAATTTCTCAATAATTTTATCAACATAATGAAACTCGATCAACACTATCCCCTGTGATGCCCTGCACATCTTAATTCCAATTATAACATAAGCTAGGCCCATATCATTTATGTCAGATTTTAAATTCAACATATTTTTTGTGGATTTAATAATCTTACCATTTATTCCAACAATAAGCATGCCATCTACATAAATACATAAAACTACATAATCCAATTCAGTGTCTTTAACGTAAATGCATTTATAATATCTATTATTTTAGATCCATACTCCATCACGATATCATCAAACATCTCTTGCCACTAAATTGGAGCTTGCTTGAAGCTTTACTAAGACTTTAACATTTTTCTCTTTCCTAGGAGCATAGAACCCTTCAGGTTGCTCCATGTAGATCTCTTCTTCTAAATCTCCATTGAGAAAAGCGGTTTATTACATCCATTTGATGTATTTACGAATTTCTCAAAGCATCCATCACAATAATTATCTTAATAGATGTTATTATTGTCACTGTGGAATAAATATCAAAGTAATCAAGACATTTCTTTTACATGTAACCTTTAATTGCAAGTCTTGCCTCGCACTTACCAACCGTTTCATGAGCTTTCATTATTCTTTTGAGAATCCATCGATATCCTAATGGTTTACTTTCAGGAGGAAGATCCACTAATTCCCATGTGGGATTTTGCAAAAAGGAATCAATTCGCTTTGAATTGCTTATATCCATAGAGGTCCTTCTGTTGAACTCATAACTTCAAATAACTCCGAGGTTCAATTCCACCATGTAAGTTAGAAAATCTAGACCAAAGAATTTTTCTACCTATCTCTCTTGCTTCTAAGTGTGTTTACCTCAATGCCACCTTGTTATTTTCCTATTATTCCAAAGACTTTTTTAATGAATCTAGATTCCATACCAGATTTAAGTGGAAAAACATTCAAAGAATGAAACATTTTGTGACCCAATTATTATATTCTTGTGTATGCCTTCAATCTTAGACTCATGCACAAGAAACCAATATGCACTACTGTTATTTAGTTGACCTTAACTTCATTTTTACTGAGAACAAATTTCTCCATTACTTCACGATTTGTACATTTTTTTTGTGTGTTTTTCGTTTGTTTTTGCATTTTGTTTTGTGTGTTATAACGGGGTTTAGGTCATTTTTATTCCTTTTTAGTATTTTTGTAGGTTGTTTCGTTTCTATCCCGTTTAACACTTTTCTCTCTCTCATTTCATAAGTTGCCATTCTAATTTCGTGTAATTACCTATTTTACCTTCGGTACAATGAAAACCGAATAAGGGACATAGAGCTGCTTCAATCGACGCGTCATCGACGCCGCCCATCGACGTAGCACCAATGCCGACGTCGAAAAACCCTATCGATCGACGTGCCGAGGCTTTCTAGTCTCCATCGATCCACGCCTCCTATCGATGCGATATCGACGGGCACCCACCAGTGGAGTCGACAATCTTGGTCCACCGACACGTGGAGAACCACGCGCCACCATCGATCGATGGACGAAGTCGACGGTGGTTGGCGCTAAAGACACCGTCGATTGATGTAAATCAACGGTCGTAACTTTCACGCAATTTTACCACGAAGCCCTCCCCGTAAAACACTATATAAATGAAGTCTTTCTTCAGCTGAATATCAAACCCGACCAGGACCAGAAACTTACCTTTTGGAAACCCTAGTTTCCATGTATTTGAATGTTTGAATTCCTCTTTTCATCCTAGCTTGATTTTTCTTTGAATGTGCTACTTTCGATTCTTGCTTTCGAATGATCCGGTGTTTGGATCTCCGGAATGCATCTCGTGGATAGTTTGTTAATTCTCTTTTCTGAAATTCGTATTATTAATTTGCATGGGAAATTTCCTTAGTTCGATTCTTGATTTAGTTCGTGAGTTTTAGTAATTGGGTTACATGTTATTGTTGCGTTGATCTTGGATTCCGTTGTTCGTACATTTTGGTACTGTCTTTATTTGTTCTAATTTGTGAATTTGTTTGGTGATTTTATTGTTTAAGCATTCTTGTATTAGACTCGTCGTTGTTTGGATATTAGTGGATTTTTCATCTATTTGGTTTTCGTCATTTGATCGAACACCTTTGGTTATTGTTTGTTTTTCGTTGCTTATTCTATTCATTTTCATTTATCATGTTTGGAATGAAGTTTAAAACCTTAGTTGAATTAAAAGTCAATTTGATCCACTATTCTTAGTTTTTAAAACAAAACAAACAATCAACTTACTTGAACGAGTGTTTGGTTACTTGGTGTGCCTTAATGGACATTTTTCAACTCCGATTGTCATTCCTCGAGAGATTCAACTCGAGTCAACTTGTCACTTACAACCGCTCCGTTCTCTTGCGGACGAGCCTTTTATTTTAATAAAAAGTAAGTGTTAAAAATTTCGATTCAAAACTTGGCGCCATTTCTAGGGAATGCCAATGGTTTTCAAAAATCTTTATTCGTATGTGATTAGTTAGTTTAGTGTAATTTCAGTTTGTTTTGCCTTGATTTGTTTGATCGTTTGTTGAGTGTATGCAAGGAAGTAGGTTATTTGGTGGAGAGCTTGTCCTGTTAGTCGACAATATCCATAGAGTCAATAGAACGAGAGCCGCACCCGACAGATTTGAGGGTGAGAGTTCTCGAGAATATACGATAGACGAGTCATCAATGGATCATCCCAAGATAAACCCAAATTCTCTAGAATATCAAAATGAACAAAAGGGCGTACCAAATTCGTACGTGAATATGAACGTGAACCATCCATCTGACGTGTGGATGCCTTACACCAACAACAATCAAGGCCCACACGATGCCCCACCATACACTTAAGGTCCCTACAACCAACAATCATACAATCAAGTCCACGTACAAATCAACCACCGCACCAACACATCCCACATCTTCAACATGAGCCGCACCGACCTTAAAATCAACAATCGTATAACCGATGATAGCAACAACCGTACAACCAACAAAAGCAACAACCGTACAACCACTAACCACAACAACCATACCACCAACCGGCCCGAGGCCCGTATATGCAGCTCAACGGGCCTTACCAACAACAAGAGCATCGACCGACCTATTTGCGAGAGTTTTCTCGGCCCGTGATCAGCTCATCTACATCATGAATCTTCTTGGGCCCCACGGCCCGAGATTATGAGCTCAAGCTAATCCACTTCAACTAGTTTCCATCCTTCTACGGCCTCCCGAATGAAGATCTACTAAATTATATCTGGGAATTCTATGCCATCATCTAAACCTTTTCGCTCTGAGGCCTTCATGAAGATCAATTGAAAATGCGGTGTTTCCCATACACTTTGAAGGATCGGGCGAAAACTTGGCTCATGTCGTTGGAGCCCGATTCTCTTACGAATTGGGATATGGTGTACGACCGTTTCATGGGGAAATACTATTCGAACCAAATGATGGCTCAAGTTCGGGTGAAGATAGCCTCGTTCAATCAAGCAGATGGGGAAACATTCCACGAGGCTTGGGAACATTTTAAAGGACTTCTAACGCTATCGTGTCATCCTTTTAGTCGAGTTTCCAGTCGATTTAACGCATTAACTTCTCGAATCATTTGAATGCATTCGTGATTAGTTCATCGTGTGGCTAGCTTTTTCTTGTCTACGTCTAGATTCGGTTTTGCTTGAGGACAAGCAAAAAGCTAAGTGAGGGGGAGTTTATTTGTATATTTTTTGTGTGTTTTTCATTTGTTTTTGCATTTTATTTTGTGTGTTATAACGGGTTTTAGGTCGTTTTTCTTCCTTTTTAGTATTTTTGTAGGTCGTTTCATTTCTATCCCGTTTAACACTTTTTTCTCTCTCGTTTCGTAAGTTTCCGTTCTAATTTTCTGTACTTGCCTGTTTCAGCTTCGGAACAATGAAAACCAGACGAGAGACGTAGAACTGCCGTCGATCGACATGTCATTAATGCAGCACCGACACCGACGTCGAAAAAACTTGTCGATCGACGTGTCGAGATTTTCCAGACTCCATCGATCGACAACGCCCGTCGACACAACATCGATCAGCGCCCACCAGTGGAGTCGACAGCCTTGGTCGATCAACACGCTGAGAACCACGCGCCACCGTCGACCGACGACCGGAGTCAATGGTGGTCGGCGCCAGAGACACCGTCGATCGATGCAAACAGACAGTCGTAATTTTCATGCGATTTTACCACGACGCCCTCTTCGTCCAACACTATATAAATGACGTCTTTCTTCAGCTGGATATCAGACCCGACTAGGACCAAAAACTTACCTTTTTGAACCCCTAGTTTCCATGTATTTCAATTTTTGAATTCCTCTTTTCACCCTAACTTGATTTTTCTTTGAATTTGCTACTTTTGACTCTTGCTTTCGAATGATCCGGTGTTTGGGTCTCCAGAACTCAGATCGTGGATAGTTTGTTAATTCTCTTTTTTGCAATTCGTATTATCAATTCGCTTAGGTAATTTCCTTAGTTCGATTCTCGATTTAGTTCGTGAATTTTAGTAATTAGGTTACATGTTATTGTTGCGTTGATCTTGGATTCCGTTGTTCGTACGTTTTGGTACTGCCTTAGTTTGTTCTAATTTGTGAATTCGTTTAGTGATTTTATTGTTTACGCATTCTTATTTTAGATTCGTCGTTGTTTGGATATTAATGAATTTTTTGTCTATTTGGTTTTCCTCATTTGATCGAACACCTTTGATTATTGTTTGTTTTTCGTTTCTTATTCTATTCATTTTTATTTATCATGTTTGAAATTCAGTTTAAAACTTTAGTTGAATCGTACAATTGCTTGTTTAATTTGAAAGTCAATTTGATCCACTATTCTTAGTTTTAAAAACAAAACAAACAACCAACTTATTTGGTCGAGTGTTTAGTTACTTTGTGTGTCTTAACGAACAATTTTCAACTCCGATTGTCATTCTTCGAGAGATTCGACTCGAGTCCACTTGTCACTTACAACCGCTCCGTTCTCTTGCGGAAGAGCTTTTTATTTTAATAAAAAGTAAGTGTTAAAAAGTTCGATTCACTTCATATTTACTTTGAGAAGATAAACATAAGAAAACATAGTATCATCGGTGTGAATTAATTCAAGTGGTTCATTATTTCGTTCGAACTTCTAAAAAGGTAATAAAGTCAAGTTTGCTTCAACACAAGTTTCACACTTATAATTTGAATCAATCACTACTACAAAAAACCAATTCAACATCAGTTTTAACCCGGTGTCTAACACATATAGTAACGATGTTAAATCCACTGGTGTTAAAAGAGAGGTTAATAACAACGATTTAAAACCGATGTTAATACTACATTCCACATCGGTTGAAGAATGTTGTGTATTTGAATATCAAAAACTGGATGTTAAAGCCATTGGTGTAGCAGATGAAAATATTATGACAGCGGTTACAAACCGTAGTTAAATATCAAGCTTTAACTACGGTTTGTAACCGCTGTGTATTAGAAAATAATAGTGTTGTTAAAAACATATGATATGTGAAAGGAGATTTTATATCAGTTCTACACTGATGTGTATTCTAAGAAAGACAACGTCTCTTAAACCAATGTCAAAAACCGATGTCTTTAGTATTAACAATAATTTTTAATTGGTGGTATTTTATATTTATTTGACATCACTTTGTTAAAGTAAGATATATAAACCGATGTCTTTTTTATAGTTTAACAAATATTTTAATTCTTTTGAATATATAAATATAAATAAATATATATATATATATATATATATAGTTATATTAACAACACAATAATTATTGAAATCAACGTGTGATTCAATACTGTAAATAAATTCAAAAATTCAAATTTATTATTTAAACAAAAGCGTGAGTGCAAATATTCAACCAGTGATAAATATCCAATTCCATGTCAAATGAATGAATCGCAAAAATAGTCAAGTCTTCTAATGTAACTATATATCCACAAACTTTAAATAATGCAATGTCATTGCTAGAACCAACTAGACATGTCATATCCAACTGCATGTCAAAAGAATGAATCCCAAAAACTAGTCAAATTCTTTGTTGTAACTATATATCCACAATCTTTAAATTAATGCAATACCAATGACTACCAGCACCACCACCACCAAAACACCTTAATATCCTGCAAATTAATAAGGCAACCAAGTCAATATCAAGGTTTCTAACAAGAAAATATAGGTGTCGAGTACTTTAATAAAAAATATATATTCTATTAACAAAGAACAACTTAAATAATAATGATAACCACATTTTCATGTCCTAACAGTAAAATTACAAGCATGGACAACATCAAATAATAGAATAACTAGATCAAAAAAGAGAAAAATATTTTTTACCTCCTGAACTATGACCGTTTTGACACTTTGCCTCCTAAACTATTTTTTCATGCAAATTACCTCCTGAACTGTGCGAATTTTGCACTTAGCCTCCTGAACTCCAATTTTTGGTGGAAATTCTATCCGGATCTCACTCGTGTGACATGCATGCTAACATATAAGGGGTAAAATTGACTTTCCATCTCCTACACATGACTCCCGCTCAAAATAATGGCACGTGAGCACTACATAGGTTCAAAATCTTACGTGTATACATATATTAATGTGAACATTATCTTAACAGGTCACACGAGTGCTCACGTGCTATTGTTTTGAGCAGGAGTCATGGGGAGGGGATGAAAAGTCAATTTTACACCTTATATGTTAGCGTGCATGTCACACGAGTGAGATGCGGCTAGAATTTCCACCAAAAATGGGAATTCAGGAGGTTAAGTGCAAAATTCGGACAGTTTAGGAGGTACTTTGCACGAAAAAAAAGTTTAGGAGGCAAAGTGTCAAAATGGTCATAGTTCAGGAGGTAAAAAATATTTTTCTCATCAAAAAATAATAAATACGACATCTTAAAATTCTAAATTATAATTTATCATGATGTCTAAGGAAATCAAGCAGGTCATTCAACAAATAATTAGAAGTGAATAGATGTTTAAAAACGAGTACCTTTTTTCTATTCAAACATGTGGTTTTCCACACACTTTGACCACTTCAAACGCACTTCATTAATTTCTGCTCGTGAATACTCAACTTTATTGAACTATGAACAAACACAAATCTTTCCACCATGCAGAGCTTCCTTACAACAACAGTAGAACATATATAACTCTCTTGGCATATTGGATGTGACCACTCTAGTTTTATTTTTTTCTTCACCAACGGTCTTCATACAAGGTTTTCTGTAATATACAAAACAATAATGAAAAACATATGATTTGAACAATCACCCAAGGTGGCTGAGTTCATGTTCAATAAGAAAAGAATAGAAAGGTAAAAAAAAAAAAAAGAAAACGATACAACAATACAAAAAAAATTGAACATATAACATGATCCATATTAACATAAAAAACTATTATATGTACTAAAAAAACTAATAATAAGGACAAGTMAAAAGCATCAACAATACAAGACAATCATCGACAAAAAAAATTATATCAGCACAAAAGCGGAAAATTTTTTATTCATGATACCTGTTTAACTTGTGCCTAAAAATCCGTAGAGCTTGCAATTTTAGCAAACTACTTCTCCTCTCAAGAAATTTTCTTGTCTTCCTTTTAACCTGTAAAAAAACAAAAACAAATAATAAATCAAATATAGTAATAATAATAATAATAATAATAATAATAATAATAATAATAATAATAATTATTATTATTATTATTATAGGAACTGCTTTTAAAAAAAGAAAATTCTTTGAGTTTTTAATAATAACAATTATAGGAACTGCTTTTAAAAAAAGAAAATTCTTTGAGTTTTTTGCATTCTCAGTCCAATGCTCAATTGTTATAATAATAATAATAACAATAATCAACACTGCCACAAATAATTACAAAAATTACCCCAAAAGTTTAGTCTAAGTGCAAATACCTATTTTCAGGTTTTCTCTTATTTATTCATTTTTTTCCAGATGATTTCAACACAATTTTGGAAATGCAAACAACTGCCTAAAAATTAAATTCCGGACTTCAAAACACATTTAATAATTTGTTTCACCAACAAACACTGAGATTTATGCTGTTAAAGGCATGTTTACAAACAACAATCAGCTGACCAATTTTAAGGGAACATGTATACAAATTACAAACAAATCATGAGTTTCCGATTCAAGGAATTAATTCACTACAAAAGTACAAATCACGAGTATCCAATTTCTTATCTCGGGCCACCATGTATGGATATAACAAATAAAAAGATAAAATAAAATAAAAATAAAAATAAAACCCAATCACTTTGATCATCCATTCAAGAACCCAATTCACCAGAAAATCCCCAATTAGATATATACTCCCCCCGTTTCAAAATAAGTGTCGTTTTAGAGATTCATTTTTATTTCAAATTAAGTGTCGTTTTAGGATTTTTTGCCACTGTATTCCAGTTTTATCCCCGCTTATTTTAAGAAATATAAACAAGTTTATGTTAATAGAATAACTAAAGGGAAAGAATGGTAGTAATTAAATGTGTATATAATTAATTGATTGAGGATGTATTGGTCAAATATTATGTTCCTTAATCTTGAACAAAAACTCTAAAACGACACTTATTAAGAAATGGAGGGAGTAATAAGCAATGATCAACACAGATGCCAAATAAAGTAGATAGCCTGAACAATTAAATTATTACTCTACACAATTTTGTTCAAGTAGAGATAGACGTAATAGGACTTTGACAATAAACACACTGAATAACACAAATTGCAAATATACCCATACACTGTCAGCTAACTTCATCGCCAATTCAAAACCTAAAAGAAACAATGAATAATATTCCTGAAAATTTTCAAACCCAAACCCTTAATTTCTATCCACACAGATCCATCACCTCAAGCTACGGCGGCAACTGGCTGCGGCTTAGGCGGCTCCATTTTTTTACCGACATTTTCCTGGAAATCTTCCATGTTATAGATGAAGGTGATATAAAGTGAGCAGCTCGGACAGGTCGCGACTTCCTCGCCGATTCGCAGGTCCTCTTTGGTTATTTGGAAAAGATCGCCACAGGGGCAAGGATACATGAAAGCTGCAATCTACACGTCATCGTACGACATCGTTTTAGGAGTTCCTAGGGTTTCTTCTCTTTTTAACCAACTCCCGCCAACTAAAACTGAGTCCGAACCGGCAAATAGTAGGACAAGTGGGGATTCAAACTTGAAACCTCATACTTCAAGAAATTTAAGAAACTCACATTGCAGCAGTCAGAGTTTTCTCAACTCTCGACACAATGTGGTTGGGGAAGCAAAAGCACTCCCGTGAAGGGAAACCTTGGAGGGACATCGAATCGACAGAAATGGGGAAAAAGAATGTCGTGACCAAGCATTCAGAGGCTCAGATTTCAAGGAATGGTGCGAGAGTGAGTGTGTCTGACTTATTGAGTAGAAAGATACAGGTATCGTGGAATATTGTTTGAAGATATCAAGTTCCGGGGGCTGAAACACTGCTGATCAAAAAATCTTGGATCCTTTGATCCCAACCATGAGTTCATCGACAAGTTTCTGAGTTCCAAAGTCTTTTTGCCCATGGATGTGGTTGAAATTGCCTTCAAGAATCGGAATGATCGGAAAAGCACTGCCTCGGCCTTTCGAGATATGATTTTCGATCATGTCGAGGTTGGTGGCTCCGAACCCGGTGGTGCGGGGGCTGCCTCTGATATGATCACAAAAGTTGGGAAAAATAAGGGAAAGAAAGGGAATAAAGTTAGAATCTGTTTTGGGATTCAACATTGTTAGCAATCGGATTATGATGGGTGAGATTTAGACTGTGGACGAGTGAGCCCTCGCAAATGTACATACATTTTGTTTTAAACTCTTGACTGTACATGTTTTTGCTGGTAGATAGATTTAATTTTCTCAACTCACCTTTATAGATAGCTCAGCAGCAGCTAGTATACTAAAAAAAAAAAACAGTGACGTTGTTTTTGTAGTTTAAGTATTTAGTTTTTTTTTGTAAGATCATTTCAAAACCACGTACCAGCAGGAAATTTCTATGAACACAACCTAATTTAATAAATAAAATATTTGGTTTTAATAAAGGCAAATACAATATAACAATCCAACACCATATAGCGATCTCGCTTCACATCCAACGAGCAAAGAGATGTCTTTGATGAAATTAGTTGAACACACAAGGTAAGAAAAAAATTAATTATTTCACCAAGAAAATTGTTCCAAAGCTTTCGTACCAGCAGTTCAGAGCTGATCAGACACCCATCATTAATTGTAACCAAGATTGTTCTAAAGATAATCTTTAGTTGAACACACAAGGTAAGAAATAAAAAGATGGATTACAAACTACTAGCTAGATTTTAAGATAAATTTCAATTGATATAACTAAAGATTAAGAATGAATTTGAAATCCATTAGTTTGAGTTTTTAATCAAACTTATTGAATGGATTTGGTGATAAATCTAAATTCTTTCTCCAAATCTTTTCATTCAAACCCAACCTAGTTTTGAAAAATTGTACCGAGAGCCATGTACCTGTTTGCCAGTAGATGAAGCTAGAAGAGGAAGAACATGATGAAGCCAGAAAAGGAAGACAAAAAAGAAAGGGAAAAATGGATAAATAAAAAATCTGCATAATTAGAAAGAAATAAAAACACTACGGGGCAAAGAGTACTGAACTTACGTTGATTATTAATAGGGATATTTGAAAACAAAATCTTTAGGTCGAATGTTATTGTACATATATATTTTTTATCTAATTTCGAGTTTGTTTGTTTTTTGTTTTCTTTTCATTGAATGAGCTATTTGCACTTTTAGTCGTAGAATTGAAGGCAACAACACACTTTGGTCTAATAACCAACCAAA
>BMAC01000556.1:211283-225326 GCA_014905375.1 Phtheirospermum japonicum
CAACTAAAATATGAAGAAGAAATGCACAAAGTTAAAATTCACTGATCTGAAGTATGAAAATTACATATTAATTTGGTCAGTAGGGGAATTTTTTGAATAATAAATTGAATAAACAGAGATTACTGAAAACTCAATTGTCGACAATTCGGATATGTTATAATATGGTACTACAATTTGATGTTACATTGTGTAATTAATTGCAAAGATGAATCCTAAATAAACACGGAATGATATAATCTTCCTACTGAGATTGTATCCACCCTATTTGTAATTAGAATCTGTCTTAACAAACAAAAAAAAAAATAATCAAAGAAACCTACAACACATAAGCCAGAAACATCCCATAACCATTGAACAAGATAATTTCATCTATGACAAATTTCATCTCTTTCATAACAAATGTAAAGATTGGTTCAAATAGTTGTTTCACATAAGTTCTCACACAAAATTAAATTTAGAACAACTACAACTAAGCATACATCAGGAGAAAATTAGGGCAAAATTGAGAGAAAGGGTAAATCTAGTGGTACCTGGACTTGAGTATATTTTAGGGTATCTGGTGATGAAGGCACAATCAATTTCCACAAACGTTCTGCATCAACCGTGAAAGGATGAGCAGCCGTGAAAGGGTGAGCAGATGGTTCCGTCTAGGGCTTTGGTGTCACAACGATGAAAAACTTGGTCTTTACTTTCCTGGGACAATTAGGCTCCGGGGGCGTCTCAGAGATCTCTGGCCGAGTTGCTTGAAGCGTAGGGCTGGCAACGAGAAAAAAAAAGGGTTTATCCACCAAAAGAATAGGGGTAGTTACAAAGAGTGGGAGAGATGTATTTTCAGGCAGTCCAATTCTTTATGCTTTTTGAAATTAACAAATAGATTGAAAATTCTAAGTTTTTTTTTTATTAATTCACATCAGCTTTTAATGTTTTTTGAAATTAACAAATAGATAGAAAATTCTAAGTTTTTTTTTATTAATTCATATCAGCTTTTAATTCTTTTTGAAATTAACAAATAGATTGAAAATTCTAAGTTTTTTTTATTGATTCACAGATTTTAATGTTTTTTGAAATTAACAAATAGATTGAAAATCCTTAGTTTTTTTTTATTAATTCACATCAGCTTTTAAGGGATGTAAAAAAATTGAATGTATATTGATTTTTTTCTTAATAAAAAAATACATTATAACATCAGTTTTAAACCTGATGTATAAAAACTTATGTCTAATCATAAGAAATTTTACAATTAAACATCGGTTTTCAAAAACTGATGTAAAAACTGGTGTTTATTTTTCGAGTTTTAGTTTTAAGACACCAGTAATAAAAAATCGATGTTTATTATCAAAAATCTACACTTGTATAACACCGGTTTTTTAAAGAACCGATGTTAAAGGTAAAAAGTTACCGGAATAACAAAAAAACGATGTCTTTTTAGTGATGTATGTTGCTATTTTTCTTGTAGTGAATATAGAATATATATGTTTATTAACCTCTGCATAGTACTGTAATGACATGTGCTGTCTACTATTACACATAATGGAAGACTAAAGCATATAAACATAAGAGTTATTCATTTCAATGATGTTCAACTTAATAGTTGATTTGTACATTTTTGTATGTGATTTTAGTGTGTTTTTGCATTGTGTTTTGTTTGATTTTATGTGTTTTAGGTTTGTCTTTTTCTCATTTTTCTTCATTTTGATGTTTTTCATTTCGTATCGTGTTTAATGTTTTTCTACTTTATTTTATAAGTAGTCAAATTTTGCTTTATTCTCGTGTTTCACCTCAAAACGAAGAATTTATCGAGCGACATGCTGAAGCCCTGTAGGCACCGCAACCTACGCCCGCGTCGACGCCGAGAGCCGCCCGCGTCGGTCGATGCACCGCCGATGAAAGGTCGACAGAAACCCTCTGAAGCATTGATTCATACTCCAACGGTCGACGAACAAGAAGATGCAACTCTCTGTAGCGTCGATCCAAGCATACGTCGGTCGACGTGAGCGCCTGGCACGCGTCGACGTTGACGCTCGGACCACATTGGACGCTCCGACAGCTTGAGCAGTTATTTTGGGAGAAACTATATAAACCCGTCATTTTCACTTCATTTGGAGTGCTAGAGCTTTGGGGAAGGTTCGAAGATTACAGAGACCCCTTGGTTCTTGCCCCCCTTTCGATCACATGCATGATTTAGGTTGAAGAGTTGAAGATCGCAAGTTCAAGTCTTCGTTTCCTTGTTTGTTCTTCATCTCCGTTTTACTTTTCAGTGTTTAAACTTTAGTTTCTTAGATTTTAGATGTTAGATAGATTAATTCGTAGTTTGTAGTTTAATTGCTAGTTTGAACGTTGTTACTTTCTTGCTTTTAATTTGTATTTCATTTTTGCTGAATGATTTAATTGCTTTGGTAGTTTAGTTCTGATTTCTCGCAATCTTAGTTGTTTAGATGCTTGGTAATTTTCATGCTTTAAATTGTTGAAATTATTTTTTTGAATATGTTAATGTTTGTCGGCAAGAATTTATCGATCTAGTGCCTAGAGTCATTTAGAACCATCTCTCGAGATGATTCGACGCTTGATCGACGAGTCGGGATTGACAACCCTAGCTCGTAGGTAAGGCGCTCGATGAAATTTCCTAGTGATCGTGGAGATGATTTTAGCGCACTAGAACCCTCGCTTTCTTAATTGTTTCAAGGATTTTGATTTTATTTAATTCTTCTCATTAGATGTTAGAAATCCTCAAACCAAAATGGATCGTGTGTTTAGTTTAGTCTTTTCTTTCATTTTCTTGTCCGTAGAACCAAACACCGAAATAACTTCCGATTAGTCTTCCTTGTGATTCGACTCGAGTCCAACTTACCGCCTACAATTGCTCCGTTCTCTTGCGGACGAGCTTTTTATTTTTAAATAAAAAGTAGGTGTAAAAATTTCGATTCAATAGTCATTACATTAAGATTTAAAAGCCTGTTACATTCATAACCTTTTCCTACAAATGCTCCATTCTTGGTTAAAGTGATCATATCAGATTAAAAAACTATACGGAAACTAAATAAGCTCGACACATATCTAAAAACAAGATTTTTTCCAACTTCTGGCACATAGAGCTCATTCTTCAAAGCCAACTCCTTCTTGGAAGTCATCTTCATCACCACTTTTCTCAGGCCCTTGATATCAGATGTGGCTAAATTCCCCATGAAGATCTTTTCTCCATCAACATTTTTATCAATGACATTGAAAAGGTCCTCTTTTGAAGAAACAAGATGGGTAACACCCGTGTCGATCCACCATTTACGTGTATTGGAACCCACCGGATTCACTTTAGAGAAAACAACAACAAAATGCATCTTAATAATATCTGTGGCAATGTTTTCCACCATGTGAGCTTTTTGAGTCTTCTTAGGATGCCTGCACTTAGAAGACATATGACCAGGCTTTCCACAATTGAAACAATCACCAGAAAACGTTTTCTTAAAATCTTTTTTCTTATTTCCAAATGCTGCCTTGCCCAACATTACCAGATATTTTCTTAAATATTCTCTTTGAGCTTCCACCATGCTTAACAACATTTTCTTTAGACATAGGAAGATTAATAACTTTGTTGACATAACCTTAGTTATCTTCTTCAATTCGAAGTTTAACACATTCTTCAACAGTTGTTGTTTTCTTCCACAATGCAACAAATAATTTTTGAAATATTCTCAACTTGGTGGTAGTTTCACAATGATTGCAGCAACTTGGAGAGTTTTATCGATAAACATTTCCTTAAAATGTATATCTATCAATATAATTTGCAACTCTTTCACTTGATTGATAATAATCTTATTATTAACCATCTTGTAATATGAAAATCGATATACAAAAAATTTGTCAACTCTAGCATCTCAGTTTTGTATTTCTTGTCTAAGGACTCACACAGGTTCTGATCTCAGTTTTATATATTCCTAGTTGATTAGTTCTTGAAAGATAAATTTCTCCAAAAATAATACTTATAATTACTATTCTATTTGGTTCTTAATATTAATTATTATTATTATTATTATTGTACACAAAAATTAAAATGATGAAGGTAAATTATGAAAAATATTTAATGAAGTATATTGAAAAATGAGTAAGGGAAAATTGAAAATTTATGTACAAATTGCCTGGACAATATATTACAAATATTGCAAATCAACTTTTTTCACTTATATGTAATGATCTCAGAGTTACAACTACAATTCCAAACTAGAAATTTCTCATTATTAAAATTGAAAAACTATAAGAACATCTCCAATCATGTATCGAAAACGTAAATTTATTCGAGTGTCACATCATCATCGCATCAAATGTTATTAAGTCTCTAATATAAATATCTTTATCCCAATGATAAACAACAAAAAATTAGTTCCATGGGCCCACCATTGAACACCATGTATATATTTAATATATAACTAAGTTTTGTTGGGAAATTTAATTATAGGAATTTCCTTATTTTTCTTTTGTAGTTATTTGCCTTTCTTGGGCACAAAATATATTAGGACACAAAGTATTTTAGGACTCTAGATTTCTTTCCTAGTTGGAGTCTAGGACTTTATTTAGTTTCCTAAGTACTTATCTAACTTGTTTAACAAGACTAGGAGTCTTGTTTATATTAAAGAGACGGACGCAGTAATTAAAAAGAGAAGCAGAACAGGGGACGTAAGATTCTTTGGAGAATAACACAGACGCACGCTTCATTCAAGAGAAGAAATCGGAGAACTGGTCTCGATGATTTCAAGAAGCAAGAACACAGAGCGTCAGTCATACTTGGAGCTGGAATTCGGATCAAGAGTTCTTCAACGTTGCATAACCAATGGAGGAGAATATATCTTACGGCAACAAGTACTTTCTTATCGAGTTTGATACAATTGTTTTCATATATTACTTAGTACTTTGTAATTGATCTTTGAACGATAAGTAATATAGTTTTCGGGTTTGTATACCCAAGTCCGTAAGAACGTTTTCTTACGGGTTAAAAGTTTTATCTCTGTATTTAACTTAATTTATCCTCTGCGTTTATTTTTATCTATTTTTTAATTTATTCAGTAAATCGATGTTGGAAGTGGTTTTATATCACCAATCACAGCATCTGTTATCTACATAAGAGATTTATTTTATTTAAATCATAGAACTAAAAAACTACGATTGGTACCAGAGAAGGGTACTTGACACTAAGTATTTCGATCCTTGTTTTGTAGATTCAATATGATGGACGCTCAAGGAATTCCAAGACCTCCAATTCTCAACAGGGAGAACTAGTCCAACACACGTTTGGTTGGAAAACTGCTAAGATCAATTTCAAAGAAGTTCAGTATGAAGGTAGTCGCCATTGAAGAATCCAAAGACACTGACAATCTCGACTATGATGAGTTGGTGGGATCACTCAAAACATACGAAATGGAACACGTAAGTCCCAACTCGAAAGAGACAAATGTCGCTCTCACCTCCGACGTTAACTCAAAAGATGAAGATGAAGATACTGACTGGAGAGAGCTTTTTGATAAATTTGAAAGAACCACACTTGGAGAGGAAGACGTATTTCTCATGACTCATAAATTCAACCGTTACTTAAGAAGAAAGAATAATATTGGGGGGAAAGCATCAAATTTCATGATGGAGACACCACCTCCAAAGTCTTCTTGAAGAAAGTTGTCCAACTTTCAGCCCTCACCTTCAGAGTCAAAGACTGGTAATTCCCCCAAGCTGCTTAGTGAAGTTCAATGCCATGAGTGCAAGGGCTGGGGACACTATAAAAATGAGTGTGCAAATACGTTGAGGAAGAAAAATCTCATTGCAAAGGAATTTGATGAAGATGGAAGCGATTCTGACTCTTCTAAGTCAGTGCCTGCACTTTTTGCTCATGTTTCCTGGGATGACGACATTCGAGTTCACAACATCACTTCCAACACCCTGTGTCTGAATGCTGAGGTTGAAGATATACTCGAAGGATATGAAAAGTTACGCGTGGAGTATGATGAATTGTTTGCCAATTGGGGCAATCAGGTTTTGAAAGTGAAAACCCTCATGATCAAGGTCGAGAAGCTTACCCGTGAAAAATATGATCAAATAAGCATAATTACTCGTTTGGAGACCTCTCTTACAAGAAAAGATTTCGAACTAGAGCGAGTAAGTGCAGAGCTGAAGAAGGCGCAAAATACTCTTTCGAATCTCAACAAAGGAAAAGTGAAGCTCGATGAAATTCTGAAAATGTCGCTCCCAGAAAAGTCAAGGCACGGAATTGGTTTCAAATCGGAATCACATTCGCAACAAGACAGCCCAAATCTGAAGGCCACCAAGCAACAAAAGAAGAGAAGAAGACAGTATGTTTTCCATCATTGTGGTGAATCTGGCCACATTCGTCCTTTTTGATGGAAAAGAACAGGCAAGCAAAGTCATTTTCAGAGGATCAGCCAAGATGTTGAGACTCATGACAGGAGTGGTGTTGTCGTCACCAAAGGCAACACCATGTTCAAACGAGTCTGGGTAAGAAAGGGGGAGGTCAAGTGTAACATGGTTTATACTTCACTAAAATCTCATGTTCCTGGAGCATGGTACTTTGATAGTGGATGCTCCAAACATGACCGGATCAGAAGACCTTTTGTCGAACATTGTAAAATTTAAAGGAGGAAGGGTCAAGTATGGTGGAGGTACAAATGGACAGATTATTTGGCAAGGAACACTCCATGTTCCATGTATTGCCAAGCTGGAAGATGTGCTACTCGTTGAAGGACTGACTGTTAATCTGATAATCATTAGTCAGTTGTGTGATGGTGGCTTTATTGTTAAGTTCACACGGAAAAAGTGTGAAGTCTATGACGAGGATGGTGCTTATATCCTCACTGGTCAGAGGACCTCTGACAATTCTTACCAAATAATTGGTGATGTGTTCTGCAGGTACAAGATCGTGGAAAGTTTGATCAAGGATAAAGCTGCTGTTGCAGGTGGTGACGGGTCAGGTGACATGTCACCGAACCCAACATCAACTCAGGTTCCTCCAGAATCAGACTCGGATTCAGAGAAGGTGTTTGCTCCTGTAGCTCGCATTAAATCGATGGTAAAGTTTATTTTCTTGTCAACTAACTGTTCTCTTTTCCGAGAGTCTTTGTTTCTTGCCAAAATAGAGCCCAAGCATGTAGAGGATGGTCTTAAAGCCGAATACATTGCTTCTGGAAGGTCATGTACGCAACTTCTTTGGATGAACCAGATGATTGAGGACTACAGTCTCCATAGCAGTATTTTGACCGTACTCTGTGATAATACGAGCGCGATTGACATCTTAAAAAATCCAGTTCAGCACTCTCGTAACACATTGACATCAGGTATCACTTCATCCGAGACTTAGTTGAGAGAACGATAATAAGTCTTGAACATGTTGAGACGGACAGTCAGCGTGCTTGACATATTCACAAAAGCATTAGATTTAGAGATCTTCTCTCATTTGAGAAGAGATCTCTAAATGTGCATTGTCTAGTCCATGTTTGGTTTGATGTTATGACGACCAAAGATGTCATCAGTCATAACATCTGTATAATTTGCATGCATTTTTATTTTCTTTTTCATACATCATACGAATGCATCGAGTCTGATTTAAAGAGAAATAAGGCCATGTGTTGTAATAAAAGTGATGACAAAAAGACTGACCTCTTCGATTAGGTGATTGTGGAACTTTCCCAGAAACAGGTTTTTTCCCAGGTTCAAAAACAAAAGGTGTTAACAGCAATTGCTGAAGATATAATAATCCTCTTCAAATCTTAAAAAGATGAAGAAAAACAAGACTAAAGGTCTGGTCTTTAATTTTCACCTTATTGAGCGATTTTTACGTTGTCATTAACTTGGGTTAAGGGGTTTGTTTTCATTGACTTCAACTTGGGTCTAATGTCATCAGTCATGAAAACCAACACTGATCAAAATCTCTAAAAATCTTTATGTGAAATTTTTTAACCTTTCTAGGTCATACTTTTAGGCATAATTTAAGACATTCATATTTTGTGAATTTGCCTATATTGCTGAGTGTTCCATTTCTCGTGTTTGCTTCTTATTCTGACGTCTCTTGATTTTTTTTTGAGGATATAGTTATTTGATTGTTTCAGTGGCGTTGTGATCGGCTGTGCTGGGCAAGTAATATGAGATTGATATGAATTTTGGATTTGTCACTTTGTACGCTTTTTATACGGCTTTGGTGATGGTTCAATTTGTCGGCTAAAATTCGATTTTTCTATGTTTATACGTGGATTGGATAATTGAAATCATGGGCGGTTTAGTCTGAAATCGTGTGTCTTATTTAGAAATGGAGTTTCCTTTCTCTCAATTTTACTGCCTACGGCACTCGTTTTGTTTTGTGGTTGTTTCCAACCTCTTGCAGACTATCGAATTCACCTTTACCAAGCAAAGTTCCGGAAACAGACACTGCATCTGGATGAAAAGAAAAATCCACCCAAAGTCCAAGATGAAAAGTTTTAAAGTTGCCCATAAATTTCATGATGGTTCTGGTGACATGTCACCGAAACCAACATTGCCCAGTGCCGAACCAGTTCCTTTCTCCAACTCCGATTCTGACAATATTCTATCTGCTAGTGCACCGATGTCTGCAGCTGCCTCCGACCACTCTGCTAGCTCTGATGAAGCTCCGTCTCAAGCCGTCGAGATTGAGGACATGGAACCAATCTCCACGAGGTTCTTGACGAGTGAAGCTAAGGAGCTATTCTTGGGATTTCAAAACTGAGGCATGATTGCTGAGCGCCGGATCCCCGTTGATGTTTTCATGAAGTAGAATCTGATTACCTTCTTAGGCACCGTGGCGCCTCTTCGAACTGGTGTCATGTCTGGTGATGGTTCTGGTCTTCCCAACATCAGTTCCAACATGGTCCAGTTTTTGGTTCCGGTGGTGCAAGCACAGTTCCAGGCGCTTTGGGACTCATTTTTGAGGTCCTTTTGCTTTCAGAACAAAAAGGGGGAGAAGATACCAATGTAGAAGACGCGAGAGCGGCTGGTTCATTTTGCACAAGAAAGAGGACTCGTACTTCTAGTTCGATCTTATTAAGGGGGAGATTCAATTAAGGGGAGTTTTAATTTAGGGGGAGTTTTTAGTCCATTGGATTTTTATTGCGCGTCTAGGTTATTTTGTCCAAAAAGGTAAAAGGGAGAGATTGTTGGGAAATTTAATTATAGGAATTTCCTTATTTTTCTTTTGTAGTTATTTGCCTTTGTTGGGCACAAAATATATTAGGACACAAAGTATTTTAGGACTCTAGATTTCTTTCCTAGTTGGAGTCTAGGACTTTATTTAGTTTTCTAAATACTTATCTAACTTGTTTAACAAGACTAGAAGTCTTGTTTATATTAAAGAGACGGACGCAGCAATTAAAAAGCGAAGCAGAACAGGAGACGTAAGATTCTTTGGAGAATAACACGGACGCACGCTGCATTCAAGAGAAGAAATCGGAGAACTGGTCTCGACGATTTTAAGAAGCAAGAACACAGAGCGTCAGTCATACTTGGAGCTAGAATTCGGATCAAGAGTTCTTCAACGTTGCGTAACCAACGGAGGAGAATATATCTTACGGCAACAAGTATTTTCGTATCGAGTTTGATACAATTATTTTCATATATTACTTAGTACTTTGTAATTGATCTTTGAACGATAAGTAATATAGTTTTCGGGTTTGTATACCCAAGTCCATAAGAACGTTTTTTTACGGGTTAAAAGTTTTATCTCTATATTTAATTTAATTTATCCGCTGCGTTTATTTTTATCTATTTTTTAATCTGTTCAGTAAATCGATGTTGGAAGTGGTGTTATATCACCAGTCACAACATCTTTTATCTGCATATATATATTTATATATTGAATGTTGCCTTTCACTTCTAGAATTAAATAAATAAATATTTATGATTTTACTCTAATTAATATAGTTAGTATATTAGTTTCATATTTAGTTAATTTTACAAATAACTTCTTAGTAAAATTTAAAAACTACAATAAAGTAATAGAAAGAATATGTATTATTTTTGTAATTTTATTTATTATATCTTTAGCTTATTACTTTTATTTTTAAGGAGACTTCTACGGTGCCGTTAATGTACTATTCCCCACTTAATCATAACCATTAGATCAAAAGTTGGTTATGAATAATGGTAAATCAATGGATGTAAATGCAGGGGGAGTGGGGTCATGGTACCTTCACGGTACTGTAGTCATTTCCTATTTTTAATTTTCACTTTTATATATATATATATATATTCACGCGCACATGTAATAATGATTTAATTAACAAGTTAGATTAATACATAGACATTTATCCTTTTTTCAACACAAATCTTTGATACAAATTTTTCTTCCAATAAATATCCATTTCAAAATCTCTTTTGTCGATCATATACTTTCTTCATTCCATTCTATCTTTTGCAATTGATTATTTTACGAAAATTAATAAAAATGATTGGTGTTATTATAATTATAAATATCAAATTATCATAATATTCTTTTAGTTAAAATAATTAAAAGTGTGAAATAATAAAATAGGGTAAAAATAATATAATAATATTTAATTTTTATTAAAAAATAAAAATTAATAATGATTCTCTTTTAAAAATATAAATACAATATATAGAACGAGAATCTAAAAAAAAAAATTGCAGTAAATAAAATGGAATAGAGTAGTTGATAAGTTTTTTATTCCCAAAAACCTTGAGATATCCTTCGTCGGAGATGCTTTAACTAGTCGCTCTCATTAATCACCTTTACTAACTACTTTTTTAGCTCTGCATTGGTTAAATTGGGCCATTAACAATTAACACCTAACTACTACGGCTAAAACAAATAAAATATAAGTGGACCAACTCCATTTCTTTCGAGTTTTTTTGGTTCAACCCAAACAACAAATGAGGTTTTCCATAAACACCCTCTCCCTATGCATTTATTGTGCCAAGAGGCATCTCCAACCGATTGAAAATAGTATTTCCTACTTCTCAAATTATTAGTACACTTTATTTATTAATAGTGTGTACGCCGTGTATTATACGAGCATATCGAAATAAATATATAATAAAATAAAATTGAATTTTTTGAAAAAAAAAATTAGAAATTGAATTGTTCGTGCAATAAATAAAATGTTCACTTGAGATTTTGAAAAATTTCTTTGTAAACAACATTTGTTGTCTTATTAACAATGTTATCATCGTCGTCGCAGCATAAGATTTTTAATCCTTTACGACTCTTCATTCGAGAGATGGCGATATAGAGCTGGCCATGGCTAAAAACGGGTCTTGTTAAGTATAAACCAACATTAGATAGAGTTTGACCTAACTCTTGTTTATAGTCATTGCAAAACAGACAATAAATGAAATTGTCTCATCTGAAATTTAATCGGGACCCTGCTATCCGATGGACTCAATGCAATACGTGGAATATAGACCTTCATTCCAATATTAGTTCATGAAAGAATCTTTGCTTCAGTAATGCGTTCTCCAAGTTGGGTAACGACCAACCTTGTACCATTGCATAATCCCAAAGCTTGATCCATGTTTCAAATCAACATAACCGGAACTTTAATTTTCAATTTCAAAACATGATTAGGAATCCCTGAGAACTTTATTGTGTTTAGAAAGTCAACCGAGTACACTTGATATTGTTCTTCTCCATTCACATATGTCTTGCAAATAGTGTCAGAACTAAGATATACTCTTTCATCCCCAGGAAGAATAGATTATTAAGTTTAGCAAGTGAATATTAAATACAAAGGAAAAAAGATTGTTCATTTTAAATTCCAAAAAACTACCTTATAAACTATATTATTAACGCGAATGTTGGGAAATAATTTATCAACTTTAAAAACTTAATTATTAATACAAAAAAAATATTATACACTTTAAATTTTGAATAACTCAAATTATCTTAGATTTAAAAACTGAATTATTAATAATGTGCGTCAAATTATAAATGAGGCACTAAATAATAATTATCTCAAAACAAACCCAAAATAAAACCACAAACAAAATCGAACAAAGTCAGTTAAATGCAAATAAATAATTCTCAGATTAAAAATAAAAAGAACAAAATTAAATGAATAATTAGCAAGATTTTGTTCCCAAAGTAGTGGAATGCGCTATCTTGCACTCAGATAAAAGGATTAAAAATAAATATTTTGCAAAAAATCTAAAATCAAAATATAAGAAGAGAACAAAACCCCATATGATCTCTCTATATCGAAGAGGAAAAAAAGTTTTGCATAAGGGCCATGGAATTCAGGTTCAAATTAAAGAGTAACCGCATCATCAGTTAGCAAACAATGCTCTCTTTTTCGTTAGTTTATCATTCAAAAACATAAAAGAAGTTTAATTGTATTTAATTTTCCTTAAAGAGATAACTACAATAATCCGAGTGTTACCAGAAAACAGTTAAGACAAAATAGGAACCACTTAAACCGCATAAATTTTATCATTTGCCAGCTGCAACAAAAACGTAATTGCCAATACACAGAAATAAGTAAATATCATCAAATGCTTCCTTCTAAGAAATACACCCATCATACACTAATCAACAAATGCAGAACTTTCTAAAGTTCAGGTTCAGGTTGAGTTCTAGGATGATGATCAGTGTCGCTTAAAAGTTTAGCGCTAGATTAAGAATGATCATCATCTCATTTGGTTATTTCGATGTCGAAAAAGGCAATGATCTCCTAGCAGAACCCGAGACCAGGCTGCAAACATTTTTCTTAAAATCGGTATCTGGGCGTCGTGTTTGGATAAGATAATGAGCCACTGATTTGTAGCCGAGACTTGAAATCTGAAAGACATAAAGCTTTTGGAGTTACCTAGCTATTAAATGCTACTTTGCAGAAGAGAGGGATTAATTAGACACTTGAGTTAAATTAATAGAGTTTCTAATTTGAAAACCCGCGTTTAAGCGGGTTTTAATAAGAAAAGCATAAAAATGTAATATTTATTATTAAAAAAAATATTAAACTCACAAAGTGATATTAAATACAAAGTAAAAAAGTCATTCACTTTAAGTTTTAATAAATATCATATAAAATATATTACTAATACACGAATGTTGAGGAATAAATTATCAACTTCAAAAACTAAATTATTGATACAAAGCAAAGAAAACGTTATTCAATTAAAATTTAAAAAAGAACTCAGTGTAAACCATATTAATTATTTTATTTTCAATTTTACGTTGAAATAAATAATTTTGAACCATTTCCACTTATTAATTCTCGATAATGCGGTAATTAATTGATATGTGTATTGCACGTGAGTTATATAAATACACTTGTGAAAGCTTGGTTAGTTATAATAAGAGAAAAAAAAATGAGAAAATGTGTGTAATTTAAATCAATCTGAATGTCTTATTTTCTATTGATTCATGATAGGCTCCACGATCTCCTTCCAATCAATATCGGAGGTTAATGATTCTCATCCAAAGTTTTTGTTCAACCTGAATAAATAAAGACATAATGATCTCCAGTTATGCAATAGTTAATATTCAAATAATATTTTTAATAAATAATTTTTTAAAAGTTGATTCATAGATATTTCTTTTTAATATTGTGTTGTATTTTGGATCATTAGTTTAGTGTTTCTTTTGCTTATCAAACTTTCAATTTCATTTTATAGCTTTCTAGCTTATGAACTTATGCTTTTAAGTTATAAAGTTATAATCAATTTCTAAGTTAGTAAAAGTTTATTAAGATCTTCCTTTTTAAACCCTTAATCAATGCTAAGTATTTATGTTGACTTATTCAAATAAGTTGACTTTGATTTTCCCTCCATTTCCCTAATTTAAATTATTAAGTTTTAATAAGTTAATTAGTTTAAATTGATCGTTTTTAATATAAGCTTTAATTTCCTTTAAGAGATTTTCATGTTTTTAAATCTTAATTTTCAATTTCATTCTTAGTTATAGAAACCGAACAATGACTATCGCTTTCTTAGGTTAAATTAGCTTAATCGAACCGACGATAAGAACGATAAAGAAAACCGAAAGCCGATCACATCCATCCTCGAGAGACACGACTCGGGACAACTCACCGC
>BMAC01000556.1:237751-249431 GCA_014905375.1 Phtheirospermum japonicum
TAAGCAAGAAGATATTTAAAATAACTATAAGCCTTAATATTTAAGAAAAAAATAAAAATTAATTAAAACATGAGTTTTTCTTTCTTTCTTTTTCTTGTAAATTTCAAAAAAAAAAAATAGAGGTTCTTTTCATAATTAGTCTAAACCTCAGGTTATTTTTTGTAATTATTCAAAAAGTTTAGCATATGATAGTTACCTTGTTTTTCAGGGAGTAATTCTTTGAGTATAAGCACCTATATCGGAACCCATCGACGACCCTTCAAATCCTTGACATTATATTTTTAAAAATGCATGAATCAATTACAATCATCTCGACAATCATTACAATCATCGTCAAAAAAAAGAAAGTAAATGAACAAATCAATTTACCTTATCAGATCATAATTCTACGTCAAATATTTTCTCAAAAAGAAAAAAGATTGACACCAACAACAAGATAAAAAGGTATCTTTACGACATAAATCAAATGACCTGTTAATGAATCCATTTACGATCAGTTCATTAGCAATGTAAAGAAAATGCACTGTGAATGAAACTTCTACCTCCGACTATTCTTAAAAAATTAAGATCGTGCATCGCACATATATTAGATGGTGTCATATATCTCCAAATTATATATACAATAAATTCACAAATGGGACATTATGAAGTAAATAAATTAATCTACCAAAGAAATTGAGAAAATAAAGAAGATATGAACTATATTAAAAGTTGAAATAATACATATCCATTTCGACTTTCTAGAAATAATATTGAGAAAATGAATATAAAGATAGGAGAGGAAACCTATAGAAATAATAAAAATCTGACATCGATCGATGGCATGTGATTTGTGAAACCTAATTAAAAATAAGAAAATTTTGACCGGTGCTTTAACCAAAAAAAAATATGTAAAAAGGAATACTCCATAGTTATTAAAAACAAAATCCTTTCACAATCGTAAAGAAATTAAAACAACAAAATTGATTCAACCCATTTAAACTCAAACTCAACAACTACTATTGAATTCAAGGCTGATAAAAAACTTGCCAAGACAAACTTTTTTTAATTAAGAAATAACTAGAATTGCAAATAGATATACAACTCAACTTCTTTATCTACCAAACAAAAATTAGGCATTTGACATATGGGTATTCCCTAGAAACTAATAAAATAAAGAGTTTTGTATCAACAAAGATTACAGCTAAAGTAGTAATATACTAAGGCGAGAAAAAGTCTCTTAATAGCGGTTATATTACAAAACTTGATTAATTGATAAAACGGTTATATATGGTAATTTAGTTGGATAATTGAAACCCTTAAAAAATAAAAAGTAGCATTTAAAGTTCAAGTGCCCACATATTTTTCTGTTTGTTGGTAAAGGGATATTATTAACTTCTTATAGTAATAAAATAATTGTGGTTTGAGACAAAAATGTGAACAAACACACACCTTTAAAGAGCAAAATGACATGCAGAGGTTATCCAATCTTCCGAAGGAATTGAATTCCTTTAGGGCTCCATCAATGACACTTTCCTGAGTATCACACGCTTGCAACTCAAAATCACATATCTCATCTGGTTTACACCCGAGCTAAGCCGCAATCAGCTGAAATTAGGAGGAACAAATAAAAAGGCAATAATATGATTAGATCACAATCATAAAGCCTATAATGTAAGGATAACTAAGTTACCCGGCAAACAAATTTTGCAGACTCAAACGTAAAACTTTATAGATGAAGGGTCCAAAAAGATTATTATTATTGTTATCATTACCATTACTATTATTATTTTATTTTATTTTATTTTTAGATTTATTATTATTATTAATAATTTACCTGCAAAAGAAGGGGATGGTGTTTTTGGTTTGTACTTATGGCAGAGCCAGTCACAGCAGCAGCTCAGCCTGCATTAGAAATATGTAAAAATGTATCATATGAGAAGGAAATATACAGTTTATCAAAAAAAAAATTTTTAACAAGAATGTATTTCTTAATCTCAAGAGGCATAAAATTCTCTTCAATAAAAGCACTATTTATCTCTGTTCTAAAAATAGCTCTAGGCGCCACCAATCCGCCTACGATTTTCGAAAATCGGCCAAAGAAATCGCTGGGCGCCCCAGGCGCTGCCTAGGCGCCAGACCAATTTTTTTTTTTTAAATATTTTCCGGCCTAAAACGACGTCATTTTTGGGCCTATTTTTTTGATTATTTTGATTTTGTAATGTATACTATGGTATTGTTATTTGACTAATGAACTTATGCATCTATGTTGTTTTGGACTTTGAATTGAACAATAGTTTTAAACTTGTGAATTGTAACTTGTGATCATTACTTTTAGTTTTAAATTGTCATAGATTTTATTGTGTAGCAAGTAGTATGTTGAATTATTAAATGGTTGGATGTAATTTTATAAATCAGGGTATTTATTCTCAAATTCTAGGCTCCGTCTAAGCCCCTTCTAGGCCCCGCCTAGGCGTCCTAGGCGTTAGGCACTGGTCTGGCGCCTAGCAGCCGCCTAGCGATTTTTAGAACACTGCTATTTATACCAACCATGAACTTATCTATCTAGGCTAATTAAAAAAAATCTAATAATCACGTCTTTGCCCCAAAATAAATTTTTAAAATTACCTTAACCGATGTAGCTAAAACCGGAGCAAGGTGACTCTGTTTGTTAACCTTAAAACCATCGGTTACCTCTCTATCTAAAAAAATTCAAACAATAAAAAAAAAACCAAATTAATAAAATAACTACACAGACAAATCGAATAATTGATGTTCAAAATTTTCCAACAAAAGGCACCTGTCCAAGTGTATAGCCAGAAATTTGAACCATGGAAATAGTCATAAATTGATTTAATTTTGGAATTAAAAGGAAATTATGCAGCGAACATAAATATATAAGATCGTGCATAATAAAAAATTATCAAGCAAACCAAATATTTCCAAAAAAAGAAGCTATATTATGAACAAATCGAATACAGATCAATTGAAGAAGACAAATAATGGTTTTCATAATTTCGAACAAATAAAAGTTGGTAAAAAAAATTCGAAAAAATAATAGGGAAACAAAGCATATGCACAGTTTTAAATTTAAAATGATTAAAACGGAGATGAAAAAGGAAAAGTGAGTTCAAGGCACAAAAATCAAACTAATCATTAAAATTATCTTCAAATTATGAGATGCAAACCAAGAAAAAGGCAATAATTAAGCAGATTTGTTTAGTCGAATGAAAAAACAGATCTGAAGCAATGAGTTTGAATGGAATTTTAGACTTGAAAAAGAAATCCAGTTCAAAATGAAATTTACAAATTCTTCGATTTAAAAAATAAGTATTCGATTACAGAATTTACAGAATTCTTCAATTCAAAACAAAAATTGTGAAATATTGATAATCGATTTACAGAATTATAAAATAAAAGAATCATAAGAACATAGATAATGGATAGAGATTACATGTCAGGACAACCACGAAGGATTTGTGGAAGATTATTTCTATGAATGTCCGGCTGTTGCTCTTTGATTGAGAATTATGGTTATTTTGTTGAGAGTTAAAAAGGATAAGTCTCATCCTTGTGCAGAAGAGGACGGAAAATAGGTTCAGGAAATGCGGCTAGTAAAAAGGTTCAGAAACCCTAGAATTATGAGGATTGGTGAAAATGATTAAAAAATTGATATTTTATACCTAACTCAAAAATACCAAAAAGGTAGTATTTTTATACAAACCATGAGAAGCTGCCAACTAAGTATCCTGACCTACCAGACGATGACATGTGTTATCCGGACCTCTAACAAATTGACACATAGGACTGGGCGTCAACAGTATTAACAAATAGGGTGGATTTCAAAATATAGCCTTTTCATTCTTAATACGTAAAATCTTTATTAACTTTTTTATTTGTTTATATTTAATATACATTGATATCAACTAAATTATATTGAGAAAAAAGAATTTTACTTGAGAATAAAAAACTGAGTTTTTTTTTCCTCCACATATTTGGTACTATGAATACTATCATACATAATTTCTCCTTTTCTCTTTCTCTTTAAACTTAAGAGTATATTTAGAAAAACTACGTAAAATTTATTATTTTAACTATATTAACTAACTTTTTTTAATTTTGTTGAAATAGAAATAGTGTTGTCAATTTGAAATGGACTAATAGTAATTTAGAGAGAAGGGAATAGTTTCTTGAGATTGTGATTGTAGTTGGGACACAAATAAAGAGTTTATAAGGTTGATATATCTTGGGCGCCCATCATATATTCAAATGAATATATAAAAAAAGAGAATATATAGGTGACCGGTGATACATGTGAAATTATAAATCCATTGTCCATATCTTGTATATTCATCATTTGCGATGAATTAGTAAGAGATGAGTGATGAAATAATAAATTCATTGTCTATCTCTTGTATATTTATCATACGTATGAGTGATTAATATACACTACAAAAAAAATTGAAAAAGTCGATGGAAATTACCGATGGGTAGTAACCCATCGGTAAAAGCCGATATTATCGACAACACAAATTACCGATAGACTCCCGACGGAAATGTGTGGTCGTGTATATGTCCATCGGCAAGTCATTGGGAAGTTGGCGGCAAAATGTCCGCCAAATATGCCTACAGAAATAAGTCCGTCGGTAACGCCGGGTTTTGTTTACCGATGGATACGTCCGTCGGCAACGCCGAATTTTTTTATTGGCGGATTTACCGACGAAATCCTATCCGTCGGTAAACTTCATATAAACGGCCCCCAGACAGTGGACAAATTTATTTCAGCAACCAACCACAAAAATTACGGTTGGCTCGCGAGGAGGAGCCGTCGCCACCGCCGAAGCACCACCGGAGCGCCGCCAAAGCACCGTCAACATCACATATTAAGGTATGTTAGCCTTTTAATTCAAAATTAAAATTTTTCTTAATTTAGGATTTTAATTTAAATTGATTTGAATTTAAGAATTAGGTTTTGATAAATTGAATTGGGGATTCAATATAGGAATTTATGCTTGATTTATGCATTTGTGAATGATTTTAGGTTTATAAATTAGGCTCGATTACATACTTTTGAATTAAATTAGGGCTAGGTAGGGTTTAATGTAAGTTATTTTTTTCATTATATATATTATATTTTATTGATGTTGTGATTGGTTGGGTAGACGTCGGTGATGACGTGGTGTAGGCGTCGGCCGGGAAGTTTCATCCTTCCAATAACGGTATTCAAAAATGATGGTGGTTTTAAAAAATATTAAATTATTGAGGATGGTGGTTTCGAAATGATGTGGTGATCGGTATGTGGATCGATTGGTTGATATTGTCGTTTTTTAATTTTGTATGATTAAAGTTTAAATTGTTTCCTTTTAGAATACGTACCTTAGACCTATTTGGAATTTAGTAAAAGTCGCCCTAGGCGCTAGGCGCCTCCAATCCACCTACGATTTTCAAAAACTGGCCAAAGAAATCGTCGGGCGCCCTCGGCGCCCAAGTCAGCGCCATACTAGTATTTTTTTTAAATTTTTATGGCCTGAAACGACGTCGTTTTTGGGCCTATTTTTTGATTATTTTGATTTCGTAATATATACTATGGTATTTTTATTTGACTAATGAACTTATGAATCTATGTTGTTTTGAACTTTGAATCGACCAATAGCTTTAAACTTGTGAATTGTTTCTAACTTGTGATTATTACTTTTAGTTTTGAATTGTCATAGACTTTATTGTATAGCAGGTAGTATGTTGAACTATTAAATGGTTGGATGTAATGTTGTAAAGCAGGGTATTTATTCTCAAATTATAGGCCCCGCCTAGGCGTTGGCCTGACGCCTAGCGATTTTTAGAACACTGCTAATAACAAACCAAAAAAAAAAAAATTAACACAATTAAAATATAATCAAACCTCCAATAATTCATAACAATTCTCCTAAATTCTTTGTTTTCACATACCAAAATAACATAATTAATAATAACGGTATAACCAAAAATAGAATTATTAATAATAATAATATAACCAAATTAATATTTACCCTATAATTTTATTAGTCTCAGTCAATTCCTCAATCGTCTTAACAACATCCAGTTTTTTCGTGATTCAAATCCCCGATCTCTAAACACATTTTCACAATCATAGTGCCCTATTTTTGGCGCTTGATCAGTTTCCCGAGCATCGAATGGATAGCTAATCTCATTATTAATTAGAAATTAATAAACATGAAAAATTAAATTTAATAACAAATCTAGCATTTGGCACACGATTGAAAAATCTGATCATAATAATTTCATGAATTTCATCCTGGAATTGTTTTGGTGTTGAAAAGTTGGGGTGAAATGGAAACATGGGTATATTAGTTCTTTTGTTTAACTTGTTATGATTAGTAGTGGTTGTTGTTCCTAGTTCTCTAGCTTTCTTTATATAATCATTTCTTATGATTACACTTTACCTAATTTATCAGACTCTAATTATTTCTTCAGCCTCAACTCATCGATGATTTTATTAGCCCCAGTCAATAATTCCTCGATCGTCTTATTAAAAGACTTGTTTTTTTAATTGAAATATGTAAATGTGAACAAGATAGTGCAAGTCCTGATGTAATGGCAAATAAATAAATATCATGAAAAGGAAGCACAACAACCATGAGTTTAAACTCGTGGTTGTTGTGCTTCCTTTTCATGGTATTTATTTTTTCGCCCGTACTCCACGACTTGCATTACCATGTTCACATTTACCATTTTCAAATTATTTAAAAAAAAGTCTTTTAAAAAAGAGAGATTCCATAATAACAAAATACTCCCATACTAGGATTCTTAGTTTTCATAATTCCATAATAACCATAAAACCTTATTACCATATATGCCGGGATCTAGAACCTTCTTCCCCTTTCGTTACTTCCCTACCATATATAGTCCCCCATATTTGGCTGATTGAGGTACGAAATCAGGTAGAATATAAAAAAGAAAGATTTCAACCATCCGACCTAAAACAGGTCAACCAAAAATTTATTTCAAATAATAAACCATAATAGCCCATCAAGGCCTAAGATCGTGTTAATCATAAAAAGCTCAGCTCTTAATACCGAGCTACACTTAGTACCGAGCTTCCATGATATCATTTTACTTGATGAGAGCTCGCCACCCTCATATAAGAGCTCGCCACTACCAAAATAGCTCGCCCCCTATAAAAAAGATTACTCCTTCTAAATGGGGGATCGCCTCATAAATTCATATAAAACCTGCCTTTTCACTAACCTGGATATCTATCAGATCATAACCATAATACCATAAAGACACCATAAACCTAAACGAGAGTCAACTCATAACCATAAGAATCATAAAAGTCATTGCCGACCTGAATAAGCATCGGTCTATAAAAAACCATAAGAATACACATATATTTGAATTATGTAGCTATGGAGAAATCATCGACCTAAAATAGGTCGTTCAAAACCTCCATCATAAAAACATCTAATTAAGAATTGCCCAGCGTTACACCGTTTGCACGACAGGTCGACAGGTTCTGCGGGGTAAACGGTGTCGACATGGTGTGACATCGTACGAGACAAGGGAGAGAGACGCACATTTAGAGGTTTCTGGGCATTTTTGTCGAGAGATTACCTTTTATGTGCCTTTGTTTTGTTTTACAGGAAGTTAGATATTGAAAAACCAAGGAGGCACTAGTTATTAGAATAGATCACAGGTCGATCCAGGTGTCTAATACGACCCAGGGTTGGGTCGACCTGGTTTGTAAGCATGGTATTGCGTGCGTATCGAAGATGGTTAATTAAGGGCTATGTTGAAGATGGTTGATAGCTTGGGTGGGCAGTTATGATCTAGACTCGATGAGGTGCGCAAGGGGCTGGTCACTTGTGGACATTCCAGCTATTTGGCTAAGTAGCGATGGATGGTTGTGCGAGTCCTTTCGGCATATGTTGGTTAGAAAGACGGATTTACGAAGGAAGGTAGTTGCTAAGCTCAAGATGAACGAGATTCATGTCGAGCGAGCTGACTTGAGTTTTTTGGCTTCATTCCTCATGGCGAGCATGCAGGTCCCAAGCAGTTATGGGTAATAGTAGAGTGAAGCTGTTTTCTCCAGCGTGTGGTTGGAGAGCGGTTACGTCCCTGCTTGTATAAATAGGCGAGCAGCCTTCACAAGAAAAATAATGAGAGTGCGAGACTCAGATGCATATAAGGGTTTTGATAGGAGTGTTACCATTCAGGCAACGGTTACCATGTGATTACACATAGACAATACGTGGCTGATTGCATGTCGGTGGAGGAGAAGCATGAGGGTGTGGCCATGATTCGAAGATGATGGATTTGGTAGGGTTTCACAATGGTGAGTCCAGCCACTTGGGCAGCAGTGTGCAACTGTCATCGGAGATATGCATAGCGGATGGGGTTGTCATCCATTTGTTAGGCATGATCTTATTAGGCTTGGCTCGGCGTTTTATGATTCAATTTTGTTGGCAAAGTCCTTTTAAAGTATATGAGGTTAGGGATGCATCCCCGTAATATTTTGTGTGCATGTGTTAAGTGTTTCGCTCGCGTAATTGTGCACACGACGAGATAACTCGGATCCTTCCTGAACAAGAGTGATCGGCGAGAGTAACCGTAGTAGACCAGAACCATATAAAACCACATATGACCAAGAAAACCATTCAGTCCCCCTAGTTTAAATAAATTGAATAAAATAATTAGACCATACGCAAACCAGGTGCAACCATATAACAATAACATGGGGCTGAGAAAACCACTTAGTCCCCCATGTTCAAATAATGCGAACAAGGCCAAACAACTAGGTCACATCAACTCAATAAAGCTTGAGCATAGACGACTAAGAAAACTACTCAGTCCCCCATGTTCAAATAATTAAAGTAGAATAATTTCAACTAGGTCGCATCAACATAATGAAAGTAAACCAAAGGTAACTAAGAAACTACTTAGTCCCCCCAAGTTAATGTAATCAAGTAGTTCAACCAAGTTATGTCAAGTAAACTTACTTTGCACATAGGAACATGTAAATTAATCACCCCTAATTGAATGCCCAGAGCTCGCAAGGAGTATATAAATCAAACATTCTCAAAAACTGAAGGAAAACATGTAAATCAAACATGCCTCCCTTCTAAACATCCCAGAGTATGTAAGTCAAACATACCCAAGGACATGTAAAAATGTGTAAATCAAACATGTTTTCACATAAGACCAAATAAATCACACAAGAACAAATAAATAAGACATAAGACCAAACAAGTCACACATATTTAAAAACTGAGAGAAAACATGTAAGTTAAACATGTTTCCTACCAAATGTCCTAGAATATGTAAGTCAAACATACTCAAGGACGTAGAAAAACATGTAAGTTAAACATGCTCTTCCACTAAACCATCCATTGCCATATCCATAATTGCCGACCTAATGAAAGTATCGAGGCTTAACCATATCCATAAAATCCATAGTCGACCTAATGAAAGCATCGAGGCTTAACCATCGCCGACCTAATAAAGCGTCGGGATTTAACAATCACCAACCTAATGAAAGCGTCGGACTTTAACCATCACTGGCCTAATGAAAGCTTTGGGCTTTAACCATAAAAACTATATTGGACCATAGAATTTGTAGATGATCTGTTCTATGTAATGAGGTCGCATGAGGTCGCCGAGATTGTAGCTAAGATTGTAAGAATAAAGGAGAGGTCGTAGGTTAAAGTCGCTGCTGATACCAAAACAGAGGTCACAAGAGTAAAGCTGAGGTCGCAGGCTGAGGTCGCATCATGGACAATGTGGTGTACATGTCTGTCTTCGTAGATTGTTTAGTAGTTGGGCGAGATTTACCCCAAGATCTAAGAGTTGTGTGATTGGTCCGTCGCGGAAACATCGACGCGAGTCATGATGCAAGAGGTATGCGAGGCGGGCCGAGTCCATTAAAAAGTAGGGCCGATCAGTGAAGCGCTTGTGCCATTCCGTGGACCGAGATGCGCAATGACTTAGTTTGCTTTTTGGGTTGGGCAAAAATTTCGGTGCTTAGCACCATCAACCCGGTGTAGGAAGGTTCGAGATAAGTAAGGTAGATGAAGGAAATATAAAACCCTCCCTTTTACGAGATTTAAATGAGCATACCTGATACGTAGTCATATTGATGCCATAGAAAAATTTACCTCTCCTCGAATATCCAACTGTGTGACCTCTTTATTTTCAAGTAGCAAAACTCCACGATCACCTTTATGTGGATGTTTGGACGCACGACCTGATATATTGGTGACCTCCTCGATTTGAGTTGACCATCTCCGAGTTAGATGTTGGGCAAATAATAAATTAACCCCGCAAAACCAAAGTTAATACGAACTAAACAGGTAGACCTACACTCAATTTGTTAGTATACGATCATAAAAATAATCGATAAGTAGGATGTGAGCATTGCGACCCTTACTTACGCCCATAACTATTAAATTACCCTTTCAGGCCCAATTAATCCTCCATGAACTTGTACATCAAAACTCATATAATTGCTTCAGTCTGTGAGGCGAGCTGGAGGCAGGCCAATTTTTAAAACCATTGTTATAAAAGTTTAATTCGCCCCCCTGACAAATTGTATTATCGTGGGCAATTATCCGAAAGTTATAATTAAATATAAAACTTATCTTAAATATTGGTGATCCTTTCTTGTTTGGTTGACACGCGACCTTATCGCCGTAGACTTCGGGCAGCAAAATAAATCAACCCTCAAATATCAATACAAAATAAAGCCAATTAGAATACAAATAAGTCCCTTCAGTCAAGAATTAAACCTCATTGGATCAAATAAACCACACGCATATCCCCATTAAGCCATATAAGATCAAATAAATCATACGCACATCCCCATAATTCTAAACCATATAGAATCAAATAAAGCCAATTAGAGTTCTCCCTATATGATTAATCCCCCATCATCCATTCTACCAAACACGTGAAATGATCATATGACCAATCTATCCAACTCCATGCATGATTAATACCCCATCGACTCTTATGAATTTCCACATAAGGGTTTTCAATTATGATAAGTGAAACACAATCAATTTTTTAAAAGCCACAGAGAATTAGAACTTATCTGTGAGGGGATTCATGATCGATTAAATTGTGTATTCTCACGTCTTTTGCTCAAAAACTCGACGTCCCTCGTATTCCCACAGATGGCGCCACTTGATGCGACCAAAAAGATTGGTGCCTCAAGAATAGAGGGTACTGACTGATTTGCATCTTTTTGTACATATTTTCCTTTTCGTTTTTGTTTCACGTTGCCTCAAAAAGATTTTGTACGTTTTTTCTTATTTATTTTCGTAGTTTTTCACGTTTCCGTTTTTCTTGGCCGTAGGACGTCCAAGCGGGGCCCACGCTCGTTGGGATCGTTGATACTCGACTCGGGATTGGACAGACAAAGCAAGGAAGCGCGACGGACGAGGTTCGATAAGCCGGCGGACGCGAAAAGAACAAGAAATCGAGCCGGGCGCTGGAATCCAGTCGACCGACTGAACATCCAGTCGATCGACTGACCTTGAAGTCGATCGACTGGCCCGCTAAAATCGACTGGATTCCAGCGAGTTTTTGAAGTTTTGACAAGGCAGTCGATCGACTGCCTACCTGGACGATCGACTGCCGTCGATCGGACTGAGCCTCCATGATCGACTGAATTACAGGGCTTCAGGCCAAATTTGACGGATCAATC
>BMAC01000556.1:269064-290973 GCA_014905375.1 Phtheirospermum japonicum
TATTTTGGCTCGATATGGCTTGACCATGGCTCGATGTGGCTCGGCCATGGTCGAGCCTGGGCGCTGCTGGGCGCGAGTGGTCGGTAGGCCTGGGCGCTGGTCGGTTGGGCGTGTGCTGGCGAGCAGGCGCGGGCGCTGGCGAGAGGGCGCTGCCTGGAGATGCCGGGTGCGTGCGTGTGCTGCCGGGCGGGATGGCGCGAGCTGGCGCGCGGCGGGGCGCCGGGTGGCACAAGAGGGCGCGAGACTAGGCTAGCATTCCAGAATGTTTGGGTATTTTTGAGCCTCTCTTGGCCTGAATTTTGGTGCTCAATGCCTTAGCCTATAAATAGAGATTTGAACATGAAAACCCAAGAATTTCACCAAACCTCAAGGTAATTGAACCAATTAAACCAAATTAAATATAAAGTTGGCAAGAAACACGAAAAACAATAAAAACAAGAAAAACGACCTAAAAACCTAACGAAAAATGACTCAAAACTACTAAAATTAACATAAAATCATAATTAAAAACACAAGAAAAAAAGCAACAATTACATGCAAAACTGTTGGAATCGGTGGTACCGTCGCGCAGCGGAAATTTTTTTTTTTAAATAATTGAATCGAATTCAATTGACGACGGCCCAATTTTATAATCAATTAATTCAAACAATATTTTAATTGCTTTTAATAAATAGAAACAATTTGATTTTCGTAAAATCGAACGATCATGATTAGTTTCTTGTCAAAAAGCTAGCCAAGGGTCTAGGAAGGTGCCTCCGGGTCAAACTTGGTCAAACCCGGGAATTTTAAGCCTCTAAGGCTATTTTGGCCCATTTAAACCCAATTAAATGTAATATAAATAGGACATCACTCTCATTTTGGAGGGGACCTCTCATTTTTCTCCCAACCCAAGCATGAGGTTTGGGGATTAAAAAAATCCTCTCTCTAGTTTTTATCCAAGCTCTTAGATTCAAATTCTCTCTCTTAGGTTTTAGATATAATTTCAAACTTGATGTAATTTCCTTTTTCTAGATTAGATTTAATTTCAAGCACCTCCTTGGGTTTGTAAGCCTAAGAAGAATCCAAATACTCCTTTGGATTGTTACTTTTGATGCAATTACATTCAAGCTTTGTTTCATTTCCTAATTCAAGTAAGTTTCCTTTCAGTTCCATGTTTTATGCTTAATTTCCATGCTTTGTTCTTCATTTTCAAGCTTGTTCTTCATGTTATGATTTTTCTCTTAGCTACTTAAGTTCATGATGAAACATGTGAATTGACTATGGATTCTAGTTGAGTGACACACCTAGGTTATAGAACGGGTCCTTGATCATCATGATTTTGAGTTTTTCCTATGCTTTATTTTGATTTTTATTTTTATGCTTTGTTTCATGCTTAAATCCTAGATCTAGGCTTTTTTTCTTGTTATTTTTCTTAAAGTTTCAAACTTTCTTGCTAATTTCCATTGCTCTTTACATCTATACTTTAAATTTTTGTTAATTTGCTTTATTTAGGATTTTATGCATAGTTGTACCTTGTGCATGCATGCTTGTACTTGGTGAAACAATGCTTGTTCTTGCTTATTTCCTTAATTGCTTTGCATTTCTATTATGGGCTTACGACCGAGGCATCCGACCAACTTGCACTTTCATTTCCTAGTTTAGTTTAGCTAGTTTAATTGCTTTATTTTCATTTTCCCTTTATTTTTAAAGCTCGAAACACTTTGAAACCTTCAATCGAATCGAATTCCGATAATACCGAGCCATGAACCCGTTGATTCATTTCAACACCACGAAAACTCTTCTAACAGTGTGATGGAAAGGAACCGGCAGAAGATCTGGAGGCAAAGACGCCGGAGGTTGTACCGCAGAAAGTGATTCATATAGGAACGAAGGAGTGGAGGGATTTACCCAAGGATAAGCCGTGCCAAATTAAAAAAGGATTCTTAGATGGGATTATGGGTTTCGTGCCTCTGGAAAAGCAGGAGAAACTGAACAAGTACTTAGCTGGCGAGATGGGTACTCTGAAAGAGGATGGTGATGGACCTAACAGCGAGAAAGAGGAGAGATCGGCAACCAGGAAGGCAAAACAAAACGAAAGGTCTCTATCTAAGAGATCTTCTCATGGAAGGAAAGGTCGAAGTAAGCGAAAATATGAGGATACTTCCAGTTCTACCTCGTCCACGGAGTCTCATACTCATAAACGTAAGAATAAGAAGAAGGGGGTGAAGGTGAGGCGGAACCATTACAGGTGTCGAGGTCGCCAACATGGCAAGCATACCAGCGAAAGTGGAACGCAAACCTCGGGTACGGTTGCCGAATCCCGAGATAAAACGCGCAAGAGTCGGAGCGGATACCATGAGGGGAACAGTGAGAATGAGGTCGGGCCAGGGAATAAGGCTTTTAGAGAGATGCAGGAGGCCCTACTAAAATTACAAAAGCCAGTAAAAGGAGAGAGGTGCGACAAAGATAAAGGGCATCCCTTTTCGGATGATATGATGAAGGCCTCGATGCCTAAAGGGTATAAAGCATTGGAGTTTCAGTATCGGGGGACGACAGATCCAGTCGAGCATTTGCAGCTCTTTGAGAATGCAAGGATGTTACATAATTATACGAATGCTGTGACGTGTCGGGCCTTTGTATCCACTTTGAGAGGAAATGCACAAAACTAGTTCTATCAATTGCCACGAGGGAAAATTACCAGTTATCAGGTGTTGCGAGATGCTTTCTTGAAACAGTTTTCCAGCGTGAGGCAGAATGCGAAGAAGGCACATCCGCTTTTTACTATGGTGCAGCGACCTAACGAAACATTGAAGCAATATGTTAATAGGTTTACTAGTGCCACTCTGGAAGTACCTGTTACTACGGATGAGATGAAGGCTGGAGCTTTACACCAAGGATTGAGAAGGGAGGACTTACGCAACTCTTTGGTAAAGAAGGAAGAGCGAACATACGATGAAGTTTTGGAAAGATGCCATAAGTATATACAGGTGGAGGAACCTGAAGAGGAACATTAGGCGTGTTTTGGCAGGAAGGTCGCGGATACGGGAGGCAGTGTGTCTAAAAGGGAATTAAGGAGAGAACCTAGAAGGATAGTGCGCGGGCTTTTGACCTCGAGTCATGTGGTTAGCAGAAAATCGGAAGTAGATATGCAGAACTGGGGAAATGAGGATTTCACATCATTGGCTTACCCGCGGGCTAAAGTGTTTACTATCATGGAGCGCTTGATACCCAACGAGATAAAATGGACAAAAGATCGCACGCCCATCCCTACTCGTCCCAAGTCTGAATTCTTTTGTATGTTCCACAAAAAATTCGGGCATTCCACGGAGAGGTGCAGGCATCTTAAGGAAGAAATCGAGAGGCTCATCACAGCTGGGCACCTGAAAGAAGTTATTTACAGGGATAGAGAACCGAAGGAACCAGGGCGACCTTTACCTCCACCACCACCGAGGGATCCGCCTCAGGATCAGGTCGTGAGATAACCACAATAGGGAAATCAGGGATATAATGGCCCCAGACGAAATAAGGGGAGGATAAATATGATCTCGGGCGGACCAACGGATGGGAATTCCAACAATGCACGGAAGAAGCATGTTAAGTCAACTCATCTGGGAATGTGGGAGGTCGCTAGTGTGACTCGGCAACCTCAGGTCGTGGGGCCGGTCATCTCTTTTGGCCCTGATGAGCATCGCGGGCTACATGAGGACCATAACAATGCATTGGTAATCGAAGCTGAGGTGGCGGGGTATGAAGTCGGCAGGATTTTTGTGGATAATGGGAGCACGATAAATGTAATATATATAGATTGTCTAGAGCAAATGAAATTGGAAACCAAGGTGTGACTTGTGAATACGCCTATATATACGTTTAATGGGGCACAGGTAATTACTGAAGGAGAGATGACACTAACAGTGGTATTAGGGAAGGAGGAGTTGCAAGCAAGAAAAAGTTTGAAGTTTTTGATAGTCCGAGGGAGGTCGGCATATAACGCCATATTAGGTCGACCTGCCCTCAACCCATTCCAGGCAGTAACATCGACCTATCACATGAGTATCAAGTATCCAGTAGGGATAGAGTGGGAGAAGTTATTTCGGAATAGCAGGTCGCGAGATCGTGCCACCAGATGACGGTTAGGAAGGGATTAGTTGAAAACAAGTGCGAAAGGGATGATGATCGGCCAGAAGGAGTACTTAGTGCTAAAAAGATATAGGAACAAGAGAATTCTGCTCGACCGCATGAAGAACTGATGGAAATATCATTAGAGGAAGGTCGCCCAGAGTATACGACGAGGGTGGGGACCTTAATGCCTGAAACACTGAGGGACGAGCTGGTGAAGTTACTGAGAGAATTTCGTGATGTATTTGCGTTTGGGGATGGAGAGTTAATAGGGGTGTCTCCTGAGGTCGCACAACATCATTTAAATACGGACCCAGATGCAAAGTTAGTAAAGCGGAAGAGGAAACATTTTGGGCCGGAGCTGGATAAGGTAATCGAAGAAGAGGTACAAAAATTGATGAAGGCGGGCCATATAAGAGAAATTCAATTCCTTGAGTATTTATCTAATGTCGTAATGGTGCCAAAACCGGGACAAAAGTGGAGGATGTGTTTAGATTGTCGCGATCTGAATAAAGCTTGCCCAAAGGATCATTATCCTTTACCACGAATTAATCAGTTGGTGGATTCAACTTCAGGAGGCGAGCTATTGAGTATGATGGACACTTCACAGGGGTATCACCAAATACCACTCTCAAAGGAAGATCAGCCCAAGTTGAGCTTCGTTACTTCCACAGGAACGTATTGTTTTGTATCCATGCCTTTTGGTTTGAAGAATGCTGGAGCGACCTATCAGAGATTGGTGGATCAAATGTTCAAAGACCTGCTAAGGTCCACTATAGAGGTCTACATTGATGATATGTTGGTCAAAAGAAAGAAGGCCGGATCCCATGTGGAGAATTTGAGAAAAACATTTGTTATACTAAGGCAGTATGGGATGAAGCTTAATCCAAAGAAGTGTGCGATCTGGAAAATTTTTGGGTTACATGGTGACGAAAAGAGGAATTGAAGTTAATCCGCAGAAAGTACGAGCTGTTTTGGAGATGCCACACCCTCGAACGGTATGTGACATACAGGTACTTACAAGTCGTATGGCGGGCCTTAGTCGTTTTATTTCCAAGTCGGCGGAGAGGGGTGTCCTCTTTTTCAGGGCACTCGGGAAGGGGTCCAAGTTCGAGTGGACAAACGAAGCAGCGGAAGCATTTGAGGAATTGAAGAAGTATCTGGCTGAAATACCACTATTGACTAAGCCGATGCCTGGGGAAGACCTGATCTTGTATATATCAGTTGGGGAGGTCGCAATAAGTTCGGTGTTAATCAGGGAAGATGCGGGCATGCAAAAGCCTATTTATTATATCAGTAGGATGCTGCGAGGTGCTGAGCTAGGTTATTCCGAGCTGGAGAAAGGGTGTTTCGCGTTGATTTGTACGACAATGAAATTGTGGCCGTACTTTGTGAGACACAAGGTGAAGGTACGTACGAATTTAGCTCTTAAGTAGGTACTTAGCAACCCGAACGTATCCGAAAGGTTGGTAAAGTGGGTCGTAGAATTGAGCGAGTACGATGTTGTGTACGAACCAAGGGTCACTATCAAAGCGCAGGTGCTGGTGAATTTTTTGCAGAAGATGGTACGTTCGTCTGATTCAAGTGATGAGGCGAAAGCATGGACATTATATACTGATGGTTCGACTATGGTATCTAGAGCCGGGATGGGAATTGTGTCAACCAGTCTGGAGGGAGAAAAAAGTCATTGGCTGATTCGACTATGGTATCTAGAGCCGGTATCATCTTCAAAATTCACAACTTCATTGGCTGATTCAATATCACCAACAATAGAACCCACTACCAAAAAAAGTCATAGAGAATCGCATAATTTTCATCAGATATAACTGGAATAGATTCATCACATGTATTCTCATAATCATCACATATGGTTGTCATATTCATCAAAAAAAAAATCATAGATAGCATAAACCATATTCATCACATATAACTACCATATAACATGACATATAGATGTCATATTCATCACAAATAATTTTCATAGAAATTCCAGAAAGCACACACCATATTCATCACGCATAACTGTCATATTTACCGCATATAACTGTCATATATCATCACATATAACTATCACATGCATCAGCAAAAAGGAGAAATCACCAGAAAGCACAAACATGTTCACATACAAAATTACATATTCTTAAGTGTATAGCTTATAACATTTTATAGGCTTAACATATAATTTTCATGCGATTTTAGTTGTTTTTCCTATTTCCTAGAAATTATAACGCTTTAATATTTTTGTTGTTTTCATAACTAAATGATATGTGTTTTAGCCTTTTGGGAACACAGGCGTTGAAATCCCCAAGTTAGGCGACCAAAGGATGCATAATGAGGGTCGAGTGAAGGAAAGAATTTGAAATTGGGATCCAAGAACGTGGAATAATGAATCATTGAAGTGAAATAGCGATGACGCAGTTTTGTATTTTGGCCATAAATCACTCATGCAAAGTCCAATAGAGGTTATTCAAGCTGCCACAGGAAGCTAAGTAATAAATCTACAAATTTTATAGAGACACCTAAGCCCTAGTTGAGCCTTTCTTAGGGGAAAAAGTTAGAAGGAAGCACACCCTAATTTCCATCCGGGTTACAAGCCGAGTGCGCAAATCGGGTACACAAACTGAGGCTACACCTGTCTTGAAAACTAATTGACAAGTCAGTTGCAGAAGACATAATGCAATCAGGGTTATACCCGACTTGGCACCTAGTTAGTTGTTGGGTGCAGTAACAAACAAACTTACAAAATCAGTGAATAATAGGTTTTGAAGGGTTTTTAAATCTTATAAAAGCCACTCATTCATCAACAAAACATATCATATCATATATATATATATAAGGGCTATAAGGAGTGTGGAAGGCTGCTCAAACAACACCATGACGACAATCCAAGATGAATTGCTGGATTTGTGGCGGTTCTAACTTTCTTTTTAGTTCTTTTTCTAAACATGAATATTATGTTTAGTTCTTTTTATTTCATGCTAACTGTATTTAGTTAAACACCTCTTGATTTCTAGACTTGGTACAAATTGATGATAATTATTTCTTAATAATCTCTTAATTGATTCTTTATTTTTTTTTGGTCAAGAGTCCTATTTTATAAAAATGTCTTATGGAAAATTATATATTTAAATAACTTCAAATATTTATAGATGTTTGGATACATCGTATTGATAGAATATGTTCGTCTTATGGAATTTATAAATGCATATATCGGATAGTATACGGGGATTTATGAAAGCATTAAAACTTTACTGATCTTTTAGGAGTTATTAGAGCTCCATAGGGTTACGTCATATAGTTTGATCATCGATTCTAAGAAACTCAAGAGAGAGATTAGATGATATAAGCGGTCACTTAATAATTAAGATGAAAAGCATTGATTATATTTTAAACAAGAGTTATCAATTGACACCATTGTCTAGAAATGTCTTTCATCCATTGTCTTTCTAAAATCATATTAAACTCATTTATTTACTCTCTTTTATTTAAGTTAATTAATATTAAATTCTTAATCACTCTTTGTTATTATCATTTAGATAAAATCTATTAATTATAATTATGGTACTTAGTAGAAATATTAGTCTCTGTGGAATAAACCTTACTTACCATAACTACAATTGAATCATGTACACTTGGGTGGTGAAATTAAGGGCGAACAAGTTTTTGTCACCATTTTTAAGGACTAATTTATTTTTATTGATATTATGATAAATAGTGATGTCTTAATTTAGTCATTTTATTTTTATCTTGTCACCAATTTTTGTATTTCTGATTTTTTTATGTATAGTAATCATGTTAAGGTCACTGATAAAGGATATATTTTGGAACAAAGATATGTTGAAGGAATGACATACATTCAGGTGTAGGCCAAAGAAAACCTAGTGGGTTCCATATGGTACGACAAGATAAAATTTGATATGTATGATGAGCCTTTGATGTTTAAGATATGATCCAACACATAATTTGTTGTTGTGTCCCCAAAGAAGATGGAATTCCTCAACAATGTCAATCTTCACCAACAAGAGGACATTTTGGAGTCGATCGTATGGAGGTTAAGTTATTGAAAAGTGGTTTTTATTGTCCTTAGTTATTTAAAGATTTCTTATTTCTTTGTGTAATATTATGATCGTGTTCAACGATTAGGTAATATTACGAGAAGAAGTGAGATGCCAATGGCAAACGCGATACAAGTAGAGTTATTGGACGTGTGGGGCATCGATTTCATGGGACCATTTCCACAATATTCTAATGGACAACATATATCCTACTTGCGATGGATTATGCCTCACATTGGGTAGAAGCAATTCCGCCAAATACAAACGATGTCGAGGTGGTTTTAAAACTCCTTCGATCACACATCTTTAGTCATTTTGGTGTGACAAGAGAATTTGATTAGTGATGGAGGATCTCATTTTATTAATGGTATAATTCGAACACTTCTTTAGGAATATGGAGTAAAGCATAGTGTGGATTTATCATATCTACCTCAAGATAATGGTCAAGTGGAATTGGAAAATCGAGAAATCAAATATATTTAGAGAAGACAGTGAGCGTGAGATTGAAGGACTGAGACAAAAAGCTCGTTGATGGGAATTAGGATTATGACATGGCATATAAAACACCAATGTGAACTTCTCCTTATCAATTAGTGTATGGGAATTCATACCATCTTCTAATGGAAATCAAGCATAAAGCACTTTGGGTGGTACGAAACATAAATTTTTATTTTGAAAATGTTGCTCGGAAACATTTATTGCAATTGGTGGAGTTAGACGAACTTCGGGAGGAGTGTTACGAGAACTCAAAGATTTACAAGGAGAGAGAAAAAAGATGGCACGAAAAAATGATCATGCTGCGAAAACTCATAAAAGGAGAACTAGTCCTTTTATTCAATTAAAGATTGAAGTTATTTTTGGGCAAATTAAAATCTCGATGGTTAGGACCATTCAAGATAAACAAAGTGATACCACCGGGAATAATATAACAAATTTGTTGAGGGTAATCAACATTTAGGGTTAATAAATAGAGGTTAAAACACTACTATCAAACGGAGGAACAAAAGGGCATTATTCCAATCGAATTGAATGAGATCTAAAATCTAAGAATAGGCGTCTAGCTAAAGATGTAAAGCTTAATGATTTATGCGAGGCAACCCTACAGTTTTAAGTTGCTTTTGTACTATAGCTATTACTATTTTCTTACACTTAAGTTATAGCTCGGGTGCGAAGTTGTGGCCTCAGTCTAGTACCCGGGTTACGGACCCAAATTAACACCTGAGTTGCAAGTGGGTATCTTATTTTTTTGTTAAACCTGGAGCATACCCGACTTGACACCCAACTAACAAGTCAGGTGCTAAGTTGGGTGTTTATCTTGAAACCTTTCTATCCTTGACACTTGAGTTGACACCTGAATTACAACTCAGGTGGCGACTTTTGCCCTTAAGAACACAACAGTGGGAGAGCACACTTGTTTTGTGTTTTAAACCCTTCTCGATCCCTATATCATTTCCTTGCAAACTTCAACCTTGAAAACTTGTTTCCAGGCATTCCAAGCACCTTCTCACCTACGAATTACACGTTTCAGTCTTCATATTTTTGTATTTTTTAAAGAATCTATGCTCAAACCCTAGTTTATTCAATGTTTAGGGGTTATTCATTTGTTTTGTAAATTTGGTATGTGTTTATGCCTTTTTTTATATAATTTATTTTTTACATGCTACTATGATTGTGGGGATGATTATATGTGGATTTTGAAGTTTAATATTTGGATTTCTCTTTGAGGAATTTTGTCGAACACTTGTTATGCGTGTTAATTCTGCATGATTGTGAACAATTGCTATCAAATTATGTTGGGGGGGGGGGGGGGGGGTGTGTGTGTGTGTGTTTATGGTGGATTATTAGAACTATTATGTTTGTTTTTATGATAGTTGGATCAAATCTCTTGATGTTAATGCAATTTTGACTGATTTTTGATGTTAATTTGATGTTAGGAACTTATATGGGAGTTGTTATTTTTTTTTTTTGTAGAATTTGTATCAAAGGCACCGAGAGTACCAAGATCGATGTCGCAGTTAAGCTTTGTCATGGTGAACACTTAACAACTTGTACATTTCAATGTGCTAAAGTGTTTTCCGGTCGTGCCAACATAATATGTATATTTTGGGTGCATGGAGGCACTTGGATAAGAGACGACGTGATGTCACTATGGACTACTCTCAATTTGGAGAGTTTTATGACAAGCCAATGGGCCACCAACCATTCTCTCAATAGATGAAATGAGTAAGAAAAGAAATGCATAACTTCTATTCCTAATCTTTAGGTCGGGTCATCCTTGATCGGATCCAAATATAAGTATTAAAATAGGATTACATATTATATCCTTAAAATTCTTTCTATGTGCTTTCTCTCTCTAGAATTGGGAACCCGTCTTTCTATATTTGATAAGTAGTTTATAGGTTTTCCTTGAAAAACTTATGGACACGCGTCACTCCATGATTGGCCTTTGAATTACTTTGGCAATAAAATATCAAAACCTTAACCTTAACCATGCATTTTCCACCACCTTATAGCCGATCTCATCATGTGTCTTAGTCGAGCCATGCTTGCTAACCTATAGCCACCATGTCAGGTCAGCCAGGTTGGCTCGGCATGATGATCATAGATTCCATCGAGCCGATTGATAGGATGCCTAACTCTTCAATAACCTTTCATTAGCTCGGCATGCCGATGATAGAACTGCATAGTTCTATTCTGATGTGATGCTTGATAGGATGTCGAGCTATTCAAAAACCCTTGTTTAGTTCATCTTGGTTTTCCTCGGTATGATGATAATAGAATTGCATGCTTCTATTTTATTGATTCCCTTGATGGGATGTTGACCTGTTCGTCAACCCTTGTTGGCTAGGCTTGGGTCATCTCGGTGTGGTGATAGAACCACATGATTATATTCTACCGAGTCCTTTTGAATCTCTTGGCTGCCTCGGTGTGTCATGGGCCTTGTTAAGGTGATAGCTCATTTCATGTTGGCACTTTTTGCATGTAATCGAACCAAGCGTACACTTTATGCGGAGTCAGGTCGGCATTTATGTTAGCTTGACAATAGGGTTTGCTCGATAGCCCTTGTGATGCATTATATGGAATGGTTTGGTAGCTAACTTAAGTTTAGTTTCGCCTTTTGGTATAGGTTAACGCTGATTTGTACATATTTGTGTGTGATTTCCGTTTGTTTTTGCATTTTGTTTTGTGAATTATAGCAGGTTGTAGGTCGTGTTTTCTCTCGTGTTTCTTCTTTTTAGTATTTTGTAGGTCGTATCATTTATATCCCATTTAACATCATTTTCTCTTGTTTTTTTATTAGTTTTCATTCTAATTTTGTCTTCGTGTCTGTTTTAGTTTTCTGAGTGGAACCACGCGCGTTCCCGTGAGTCACGACTAGTTCGGGACGACGAAAACTTGACCCAAAATTACAAAGCTGCCATCGATCGATGCGTCATCGATGCAGTGACGATGCCCGCATGTCGCTCGCGTCAAAAAAATTAGTCGATCGACATGTTGAGAGATTCCAGCAACCGTCGATCGAGCCTCATCGATGAGTGATCGACGCACGCCTACCAGCTGAGTCGACATCCTTAGTCGATCGACATGCCGAGAACCACGCGCTACCGTCGATCGACTACCAGTGTCGATGGAGAATGATGCCAGAAACACCGTCGATCAATGCAAATCGATGGTCGGTCGATAGTCGTCATTTTTATGCAAAATGACCACAACGCCCTCCTCGTCCGATACTATTTAAGCAACGTCACTCTGCAACTGAGAGACAGAACCGACCAGAAGTGGTCACTTACCATTTCTAAACCTAGTTTTCTATGTTTTTGAATTTTTAAAATCCTCCTTTCACTCTTAGATGATTCTTATTTTAATCTTTCACTTTTGATTCTTAATTTTGTATGATCCAGTGTTTGGATATTGAATTCAGCTCATTCAAAGTTCTTCAATTTATTTTTCTACAAGTCGTATTAGTAATATACTTGGGTAACTTTAATCGTTTAATTCTAGAATTTATCTTGTGAATTTTATTATTGGTTGTAATTATATTGCTTGCCTTGGTTTTTGGATTCTGTTTGATCGTATGCGCTGGGTAGATCTTATTTGTGTATGTTGGTGAATGTACTTACTGATTTTCTCGTTTATTCAATCTTAGTTTTTAATTCATCTTTGTTATTTGATTGAACACCGTTAGTCGTTATTGTTGTTTATCGTTTCTTTTTATCGTGTTTAGTTATCATGTTTGGAAATACGTTTGATACGTTAGTTTAATCATTTACTTGCTTGTTTAAGTTGAAAGTCAATTTGATCAATTATTTTTAGTTCGTAAAGTTGAAACAAACCACCAAATTTCTTGATCGTGTGTTTAGATAATTTGTTTTTAAATGTACATTTTGATTCTGATTGTCATTCCTCGACAGATTCGACTCGAGCCAAACTTATCACTTACAATTGTTCCATTCTCTTGCGAATGAACTTTTCTTGAACAAAAAGTAAGTGCAAAAAAGTTCGATTCAAGCGCCTAGCATTTAGCACGTGGTAGCTCGGCTCTTAACTATGAGCGAGTAGCTCCTCAGTTATTCTCTTGGTTGTGCACTAGCTCGGCACCCATCTCTTGTGTAGAAGCTGGACATCGGCCACCGCATGTAGAATTTTTGCACCTATACCATATTTGTAATATCTCATCTCTTAATTAGCTCTCTATTTTATAGGAACTTGATTGTTTACATATACCTTATTTTGGTGATGTGTTTTTTATTTGTCTAAGGGGTATTCAAGGTTAGGTCGACTATCTACGCTCTAATTTTCTAGCACGGTGCAATGATGACCCCAATGCTAACCCAGTCGAGGGACTCATTTCCTTGTTGGGTGATCGATTGAGAAAGATGATGAATGAAGAAGTTGAGGAAGCGATCAGAGTGGTGGATAGTGGATTTCCATACACGATGTTATTTCCTTTAACCAACATAACTTTTGGAATGACTTGACAAAAACAGAAGCATCAAGGTGATGCCATATGGTGTTACGCACACCCGAAGCTCACACATTTGGAACCTGACTATCCATTAATTCTATAAGTTGATAGTCAAAACTTTGCTATACCATGGAAATAGCAATGTGGTTGGTAATTACATTTTTAAATTCCTTATGCGGCAATGAATGGAAGTCGGGTTAGTGTTGTACGTCTTTTCACCGAGCACGTCTATAGCATAGAGATGGCAACAAAGGGTGATATTTGCATAGGAGGTTTGATTACTCCTATTGGTCTTTATTTTGATATTACTTTGAATAACCATACACCTTTCCCCCTCCCACTTAAAATGGAAAGGGTGTACTCTTTGGTTGATGCAACGAGGCTTGGATAACAATGAATAGAATGATTTTGATTTCCAAACCCAAACTTGATGGTTGTTGGTGTTATATATAATATCTGAGTAGTTATGGATGAATGTCAGGATCTTATGTGAAAAGAGAGTGATATGTGTCCAAGTGACGACCGGTTGAATGTGATGCTATGGAATAACAAGATATGGAGACTGGGCTCGTGTTAGATGTAGCGGAGGGTGAATTCATAAGCCATGAACCCCATCGCCGTCGTCAAATAATGGATTCAAGGCATGAGGATAAAGATTGTACGGTGATGATTCTAATGCAATGGGAATAATGAGAGAGTTGTAGATGGAACTCAACACGTCCCAAGAGAGTAAATGAGTGTGGAGTCACAAAATGGAGGTCGGAGATGGCGTAAGGTTTGGAATTATATAAGTGAGAAACCTGTTTTTGAATAGGAAAAAACATGAATTAGTCTAGAAAACCCTATTAGGTATAGGGTAAATCCCATGTTTTAATAGAATTGAATTGTAGCCATATTTTGAAAGACAATAGTTTTTAGCCATTTTGATGGGGAAAATGACCATTGTGTCCCTATAGCTTTGAAACAAAAACATGGGTGAAATTAAATTAACACTCCAAGATTCACTAAACCCACTTTTTTTTCCCTCAAATCTCTCCAAAATCACTAAAACCCTTTTCATTACCCCCATTACCACCCTGCTCATAAGATTATTTTTTTAATAATTAATTTGTTGATTTCCCCATTATTTACTTTTACAGTTGCATTTTTGTTATTTAATTAATTAATTTTACAGTGGTGCAATCGGAGTATTGGGGCAAGGGGATGATGGATTCTGAGTTGGGGAATTGTCGGTAGACTGATGAGAAGAAGTGTTAGTGCTCGAGGGATGTGGTGACGGGCTAGGAATACTGCAAGAACCACGTGCACAACGACAAAAATTGTCCAAGAAAGCCTGTGAAAATCCCTAGTTTTATCGCTATCGTCGCCAATTACAATGGCGATAGCGGTGGTGGTGGTGGCTGTGAGACCTTTCAAAATAATCACTCCACTAACCAGTTTAGTTTTTTTAGGGCTTTCAATAGATCTTCTTCGCCTTAATACAATGTATATTAATTATTTTCCTCCCCATATTTAAGATTTTGTATTTATTTATTTGCAGTTTATGTTTTCTATTCTATATAAATAAACACACGAGAAAAAAGTCCATAATATAAAAGGAAAAGTAGAAAATAAGAGATAATGGAGATGGTAGAAATTAGGGTTCTCTTATTCATCAAAGACTCCCTTTATATAGGGTATCAAATACATGTTTTCATAGTATATAAAGATAACAAATACTTAAATTGTCCCTCACCAATTATTTGTTGATGAAGGCACACTAATTGTGTTTTTCCTTCACCACTCCCCCTTGTGCCAAGTCAAAGGGTGAAACGGTGTTTCATTGTTACTTCGTTAAAACTTTGCCAAGTAACAAAACCCAATGGAAAAAATAAAACTTGGTCTAAGAAAAAAGAGTACAACACACCTATGTTGAGAATCCCCCTAAAGTCTACACCTCTCTTTGATATATACATCTATCAAGAGAACTTCGAAAGTTTCCACTTCCTCAATTAACTTGACTCTTGAGAAAGTCCAGAATTGTTGGTTGTAAACGAGTTGTGGTGATATGGTTCATATTATCACCTTTCATGTAGCCTATTTTCATTTGTTTATTTCAACTTGCATATGTTCATATATACAAGTGAATTTTTCAGTGGTAGAACTCACACCACTATTCTCAGAGATATTTATGATTATTAAATACTCACGAACTACTACATGTATGATAATGATCTCTTTACATGGACCAAATGGGTAACCAACATCAACAATATTATTTAGTATTTCACAGTAGGAAGTAAACTCAGTATTTTCTTTAGGGGTTAGAAGACCATCTCCAGTCCCAATTATATTTATGAATGAGAAAAATAAACTCGCGTTAATGGTTTCTTTTAGGTATCAAAATACATTTTGATTCCATTCCAGTGAAATTGCGCTTTCTTGAGTTAAAACAAGATAACAATTTTAAGAAAGTAATATTTGGTCAAGTGTATTAGTAATGGTACAACAATGTGCATGTTGTACATAATAAGGGAGTTTCATCTCCCACCAGTTCTTCGTCATTCCGCTGACAAAATTGATATTTCCTTATATCTTCACTTTGACCAATCATAGGAGTGCTAACATATTGCACTTATCCATATTTAATCGCATGATCATCTTTTAGATATATGCAAACTGTAGAATTTAGTATTCCACAAACTCGTTTTTAGTTTAAAGCCTTAACATGACCGACTTTTCCCATGGTTCATTATCTCAAATTAGAATTTCAAATAACTACCGATATCTCTTATTTCATTAAGAGCGAATGTTATTTTCATATCATTGACATATACACTTATAATCAAATTTGAAACTTATTTTATTTATAAATATGCAAGGGCATAGATTATCTTCTCCCGATCATGTAGTCACTTAGACGGTATTATACCACATCCATCTGGATTGTTTCAATAAATAAAGTGAGTGTGCACTCCGTGTCTTAGAGTCACTTGCCTTGGCAAGGAAAGGCCAGCAAGCACTTTCATATATATCTCTATATCATGATCCACTTAAAGATATGATGTAACTACAGGTATAAGCTGCATTTTCATTCTTTAGAATTATAACATTTATTATGGGAGAGTACATATCCCCATAGTTAGTTCCAGGGCGTTTTGAGAAACTTTGTGCTTCAAGTTTAGATTTGCATCTCATGCCTTTATTTTTCAAATTGCGTTTTCTGGCAAAATTTTATTTATGTCCTACAGGCTTTACACTTGGTGAGTTTAGCACTACCAGACCAAATACCTGTCTTATTGTCAGTGAATTTCGTTCTACCTTGATTGATTCTTTATAATTAGGTCAATTTTCTCTTTGTTGATATTTCAATAGAGCATGGTTCAATATCATCGTGCTCTATGATTCCTTGAGCAACAATGTATATATATCATCAATGTGTGTGAAAAATATTTCCATCAACTCATATAAACTCTCATAGTACATTGAAATTTCTTTATTCTCTGAAATCATATTAAACATCGGAGCGTCCTCCGGTAATGATTCATGGACAAAAGTATAACCAGAGATAATCTCATAGGAGGAATTATCTTCATTGATGATCAATTGAAGTTGTGCCAAACATGCCCTCTTATTCCTTGGGTGAGTATTGGTCGAACAAAGTGACCTCCCCATGTTTTTTTTGGGAGTCACGACCTTAACCACACCTCACTAAGTATGGTTGCAATGTCTTAATCTGTGACATTGTGCCCTTTATGGGGACTTTTAACCTTGCAGACACATTTGCAGCTGYTATATATAWGATRTRGTCACTTTAGAAATTGAGTCTTCTATACTTTGAAGATCAATTGTTCACTTTACTTTACTTTCACATTACATTGTGAAATGTGGGGATCATAGTGAGACTAGTATAAAACTATACCTGTCGTTCCATTAGAAAATACCTTTTCTTATCTCCCCCTAACAACGCGAAGACTGTCTCATTAGAGTGACAAATCCAAAGATTTAGCGGTAAAGAGATCGTCTGTCAAAGGTTTCAAACAGCATATGATTGTTGGAGATTCATATCTGTTGGAAATTTATTCTTGGCAATAATTCCTATTTTAGTTGTTTGCCTTTCTTGGGCACAAAATAAATTAGGAATCTAGATTTTGTTTGTTACTTTATGTATAGGACTTTATTTAGTTTCCTAGTTTGTGTTTAGGATTTGTTTTACTTGTTTACCAAGTTTAGGATTCTAGGATTATCTATTGAAGACAAGAGAATACTAAGACTTGGACACACTTTTGAAGACACGTACGCCATTGACGAGAAAGGAGCAACACGCGATGTACAAGCAAGGAAAGAACACCAACGATTACTTGGAGCCACTGTCCGAGATCAAGAAGTTCTTCGAAGTTGCGTAACCAACGGAGAAGGTCTTTTCATCAAGGCGACAAGTATTTAGTATCATGTTTTTTGATACTTTAGTTTTCATATATTACTTCATATTTTTGTATGGATCATGGACAAGAAAGTAATATAGTTTTCGGGTTTGTACACCCAAGTTCACAAGTACTTTTACTTGTGAACTGAATTTAATTTGTTGTGTTCTTAAGTTTTATTTCTGCTGCATATTTTAGTTTAACTCTGGTTGATGTTGGTTTCAGTGTTGGTTAACATTGAAAGCAATATCACAAACTGATACTTATTTTCAAAATCATAGACCTTCAAATTCTACAATATCTAACATAAATATTTAATCGTCTTTAGAAAACCATATGAATGCGCTGTGGGAGCGCAATAGACACATATACTGCGTAACAAAATATGCGTAGATATGAATTATCAAGCTTATATCCAGTTAACAATTGGTACGCAAAATATTTGGTTAGTAGAGGTTCAAAAACAAATAAGTAAGAGTTGCGTGCATTATTGCATAACTCTGTGCACAGACAAATATATGAGTGCGCATAAATATTGTCTTAGTCACCATCTTTATTCTTTTCTGAGGTGTATTCTTTAAGACCTTATTGTATATGTGATTAGAGTAGATTTGTCCTTGTTTTTATTAGCTTTTTAGTACGTTTTTCTATTTGTTTTTGGTATAAGTCGGATGATTTAAGCATAATTCCGAATTTTTATAGTTCTGACTTATTTTACCATATTTTATTCGTAATTGATGCAAATAGGTGATATTTCGTTGTTTTTCACCTTACAGCTAAGTAACCGGAAGAGTTTAGCACGTAAAAGACGAAGTTCGATGTTCAAGAGTAGAAGAACAAGCTTTCCGGTGAAACGAGTAGTAAAAGACCGAGAAACGGAGACAGAAGCTCAGTCGCATCGACTGACGTGACCGTCGACGCACCGTCGACACGAGCCATGGTCTGCGTCAGTCGACGCAGCGTCAACGCACTGTCGATGCTACTTGCTAAAGCGTCAATGTCGACGCACCGATGTCGACGCAACGTCGACGCTACTTGCTGAAGCGTCGATGTCAACGCATCTATGTCGACACTACTTTCTGAAGCGTCGATGTCGACGCAACGTCGACGCTACTTGCTGAAGCGTCGATGTCGACGCACCACTGTCGACGCAKTGTCGACGCAACTTGCTGAAGCGTCGATGTCGACGCACCCCGTCAACGCACCRGCCCAGCCGACGCGCACACCTYCTGACCAGACCTGCCGAGCGCTACCGACCAAGTCTGCCGAGTCCTGCCGATCACCAGCGCGCGTCAGTCGACGCTACGTCGACGCACTGTCGACGCGACGGCCTAGAATTTGGATTTTAGGGTTTCTTGTGCGCCAAGACTTTCAATATTTATAAAAACCCTTCAGTTTACGGATTTGAGAGAGAGACACGACCACCTAGGGTATTTTAGCTTATAATAAACATAATTCCACGTCTCTTAATGAGATTCGAAGACGGAGATCAAGGATCGAAGAACAACGCGTCCAAAACATCGAATTTGAGTTCGGGAGCCGACATCGCCCAAGATCAACGTTCAAACTCCGGAATAGTTGGAGCTTTTCATCGCTTTTCTTAGTTTCAATAAGATTTCTGAACTCTTAGTTAATTTCATAGCTAATTATTTAGATAATTTCTTAGTTAATTCTAGTTTTGATAACTAGTTTAATCGTTTTTATGCTTGGATATTGGATATTGGTTAATTTAGTTAATTTATGCGATTTGATTTATGCTTAGTTATTCATTAATCTTTGATTATTATGATTCATTGCTTAGCGATAATTTCTCACGTTCATGCTCTGAGATTCATTAATTAGTTTTAATCTTTGGTTGCGTATTATTGATAGATCATTTATTGCTCGTAGTTGATACTCTAGTTAGAGTAATTAGTTTAATTAGTTTTATTTTAATTATTGCTTTAGTTATAATGATCAAATCAATCTCTTTTAAAACCCCAATTGTATATGTATTTTATTTTAGTTCATAAATTGAGAAAAAACATCGAAAGGACCGAACAGTTGTTTCCTCAAGAGATAAGACTCGAGTCAAACTCATCACCCTACAGTTACCTCGTACTCTTGCGAGCAAACTGACGTGCTATTAAAAATAGGGTGCAGAAAAGTTTGAGTCAAAAATTTGGCGCCGTTGCCGGGGAAGCAACGAGTAGGAATTTAAGATGTTTTTCATTTTGTTTTCTTCTTGATTCTTTAATTTCTTTTTACTTTCGTTTTTATTTATATTTCGCACTTGGTTTTTGCCATTTGGTACGTTGACGTGTTGTTGAGTTTATGCAAGGAAGGCGATCACTTCAACGCGACCTTTTACCATCCATTGAAAACATTCACCGTTCAAATACGCCAAGACCAAGACCCGCTCTTATTCCGGAGGACAATTCCTCGACAGCAACTGATTTTGCTTGCGATCAAGTTCCCGACATTATGTTAGGAGCACATTCGGTTTGAAACGGCAATTCACTACCGAGATCACCACCACGCCCCATTCGAGCTGGGTATGGTAGTGAATCAAACAAGTCACACTCTACTAGACGAGATGAGGGGAGAAACGAAGGAATTAACCAGCAGCACAACATAGTCAATCACCAACCCAACATGGCAAATATGAGGCAAAACGAAGAGCATAATGCTTATGTTAACAATCAAAGGCACGTGAACGAGTGGTTGGAGAATCAAAATCATGGTTACGAGCAGAACAATTTTGGAAGGGTATACGAGCGCGAGCACCATCCCGCACAAGATGACCAGTACGAACGAGCTGATGACCGAGTAAGGGAACCAAGGGGAGATCGAGCACCAAGACAGCGCGATTTAGCACGTCCCAAGGTTGTACCTTTTAGGTCCGCCATTGTCCTTGGACCTATTGCAAGGGCAGTCAAAATCAAACCACATCAACTTAACTTACTCTCGACTTTTCACGAAAATGCCCATGAGGACCCCTTAGCATTTTTAAACTACTTTGTTGATGAAGTGGGGCGATTTGTAGTTCATGGCCTTCAACAAGAAATGATTTGCTTCCCGTACAGCTTGAAGGACAAGGCGAAATCATGGCTACTATCATTAGAGCCTGGCTCGTTGACTGATTGGGATATGATCAGCGAAAAATTCTTAAATCAATACTATTCGGCCCAAACTACGGGGCATCTTCGGAGTCAAATTCCTACCTTTGAACAGTTGGATGGAGAGCTATTTCATGAAACACGAGAGCGTTACAAGACGCTTTTACAAGCTTGCCCCCACCACAACTATTCTCCGGAGATAACTAACCAGTTTTTCTTCGATTGTTTATTGGACCATGGGAAACGAGAAGTAGAGATAGCAGCGGGAGGAGATTTTGGAGATTTGACAGCCACCGGAGCGAGGCGGGTGTTGGAGAAGCCAAGCGAAAAATCTAGACAAACCAACTCTCGGCCTCGTAAAATGAGGGTTAACGAAGTTTCCATCCCTGATCCTGATTTAGATGACGGCAAGTTAGTAAAGGCGAAATGTGAGGAGATATTTGACGAGAAATTAGCTGCTTGGAAAGCCGAGCGAGCTAGCAAGGCCAATGCACAAAGGACGGCCGTAACATGTAAACAGTGCGGATCACCCCAGCATTCAGCGGATGTGTGTCCAAACAACATTGAGCAACATGAGGATGTTAACGCAATCCAAAATTATTCGAATCAAAAGAAGTACACACCGCAACGTGATAATCCTCTTTTCAAGTGGGGCCCTGGAAATCCAAATCATATGCCACCTGATCCACAATATCCACCACCACAATATGCTCAAGCACCACCAGTGCCGCCACAACAAAATAATTTTCATACGCAAGGGAAGGCATCTAATGCGACTCAACCAAGTGATCAGCTGTTGGTTTGGCAGCAAAATCAAGTGGCCGAGACGATTAGCAATAGAGAGGGGCTTACGAAGGTAAACGCAAAAATTGATGAACTCTCAAAGAAGGTGAGCGGAATTGACCATCTTTCCGGTATTGTGCATGATCTAGCTGAAAATATGGATAGGATGGAAAGAACTATGGGACAAATAGCAACTGATATTGCTAGGTCAAATAAAGAGAAAGACAAGCTACCAAGCCAACTGGAGCAAGCGTCGGCGGTTCACGTCCTTCGCAGTGGGAAGAAGATCGACAATGGCATAGAGGATCAAGATGAGGAACTTGTTCCTAAACCAGTAGACAAGATACATAAATCCACCAATAGATACGTGCCTGGTTCCATTCAAGGGACGATTCCGAGCAACACCCTTGGCAAAGACGAAGCATCACTGCAGAATCAATCAACGACGCAAATTAAGGATGTTGTTCCTTTTCCAAGCCGGTTGCGCCCGGCGAAAGAAAACAAGAGGT
>BMAC01000556.1:292457-324137 GCA_014905375.1 Phtheirospermum japonicum
TTAAACGAGCAAAATAGCGTCGAGCAAGCGACGTTAAAAAATTGCGCTTCTCGGGAGGCAACCCGAGCATTTTGTATCCTTTTGTATTTTATTTTATTTATTTATTGTTTTATTTTGGTTTTTTTTGTTTAGAACAGATGGAAGAACTCGGACAAGGAGGATTGACCAAACGAGCGAAGGAAATGATGCCCAGGCCTCTGCCACGTCGACTGACGCGGCGTCGACGCCTGGTGCCCAGAAATTTGTCTTCTGTCGTGTCGACTGACGCGGCATCGACGCCAGATGCCTGGAAATTTACGTTCTGTCGCGTCGACTGACGCGGCATCGACGCACGGCGTCGACGCGACCCGCGGACCGGCCCAGAATGCCGTTTTAAATCAGGGTTTTGACCCACCAACCCGACCCGTATGCGTGTGACCCGCGGATTTGGCCCAGAACACAGCTTTAAAACAGCCGTTCCCCCCCCCCCCCTCTTTCTCTTCTCACTTTTTCTAACTTGAATTTTTCTCCTTAATTTGCTTCTTGTTTACAATAATTTTTCTTTAAAATTTTCCAGAAATTCAAGCACTCCAACACCATATTGCCCAGAAATCATCTCAAGTTTATTACTTACAAGCATCCAAAACGGGCTAGGGGGTTTGAAGCAAATTCCGGGCAAAGTAAGCGATTTTTTCCAGAAAACGGGCGAAATTCGAGCCGCAATCTTTGAGGTACTTCGCTTGAAACTATTTTATTGTTGTTGGTAGTGTGTTGGGAAATTGTTGGTGCAAGAATTGTGCAAAAAGTTTGTTGGTTGAACACGCACGCCAAGTGTTCAACAAAATTCCCCAAAGAACGAAAAGTTTTATTTTTCAAGGTTTATCACCCCCGTTCAATTTCATATTGTGTGATAATGTCTCGAACGGGTAAACGTAAGGATATCTCGGGGAAATACGGCGCACCGTTCCCGATTTTCGACAAAAAGGAAGGGCACATGTTCAAGAACATTCGGAAATGGGGGTTTGCAACGCATCGAATCTTAAACATCCAAGGACTTGAGGAGGAGGCCTCGAATGGGTCGGAACACCACACCGAACTTTCACGTTATGTTGATGGCCTTGGTTGTGAGTACTTCGCCCAAATGCACCTTCCCGGATTTAGAGAGCTTATGCTCGAGTTTTTCTCCACTTTGGCAATCCGGAACGACGAGACGTTCACTTGTTGACTAGGAGGGAATGACGTTAGTGTACACGAGGAGATTTTTGGCCAAATTTTCGGTTTCCCAACCGCAGGGGACCACCCGGTTGGAGTTCAAGGCTTCGATTTAGCCTCTTTTGGGGGGATGATCACCGGGGGAAATACGGGCGATTGCAAGCGTTTTCCTTGCTCGAAAATTCAAGACGACGCCTTTTACATTGCCTACAAGATCCTCGGACATATTATTTTATGCAAGAACGAGGCTACCTACGCGACCAAAGCCGAGATTTATGTTCTACAATGCCTCGTCGATGGTCGTCAAGTCCGGTTGTACCCGCTAATTTTGCTAGGGCTTTACAACGTCACCAAGGGTACTCCGGGAAGCAAGTCGCCACTTCTCTCATTTGCGCCATACATTACCGACCTCGCCCGTCACTTCAGGTTCGATCCGGCCAACAACGGACTTAGCCCACTCGGGACCACTTCATTACCTCTTACGCGTGCACCAGCACCCCGAGTGAGGTCGTCAAATAGAGGAGGATCTTCGTCTCGACTACACGATGACGACAACGATGGCGATGCGGATATGGAGCAAGCCCGCCGCTCTACTTCGGGCCCGAGTCCCGATTGGAGCCAATTTTTCGAAGAAAACTGGGCATTTCAAGTGAAGATGTTCGATAAGCTCCAAATCATCGACGAGAAGATTGATGCGAACCACGACCAAAACCGTCGGAGTTTGAAGAAGATGCGAGCTCACATTTTGAAGCTCGAGTAGCGATTTGAGGCGGCATACCCCACACCGAGCATGGATGTCGATGAGAACCCCAACGAGGATGATGAGTCCCGCGAGTTCGAAATCTCGTATCTTTATTTTTATTTATGCTTTATTTATAAAAAAATGGAAAATATAAAATCCAAAAATAGTGTTATTTTCTTTGTTTTTGTGTGTTTTATTTTTCTTTTAGGGCAATTCATATCACGTACGTTGAAGAAGTGGCCAATTACACAAATCACGAATAGCAGCTCGACTACTACTATTTCAGGGATGTTTTCTTTTTCCTTCCTCTTTTTGGTTTTTGGATGTATTTGTGGCAATCAGGAGATTGCCCGGATTTTTAGAGAGGGGGGTGGTCGAGTGTGATTTGTATTGATTAATTGTGTAATTTTATTTGATACTTGGACTGTAATAATTATACGCTTAAACGTGATTAATTGCTATTTCTACGCTTAATTGTGTTTGTATGGCATGCCTGTCGAAGTTGACTAAGTATGATTATTTGTTTTCGTCTTTGAGCGTGCATAAGTGCATAATTTTTCAAAATTATTTATTATATATTGTAAAATGGTACTTGGACGCAATTGATTTCACAAAACCTTAATGGCAGCGTCAATTCAAAAAGTGCGTCGACATCGACGCTTCAGCAAGTAGCATCGACAGTGCGTTGGATGCTGCGTCGACTGATGCAGACCATGGCTCGCGTCGACGGTGCGTCGACGTCGCGTCAGTCGACGCGACTGAGCTTTTGTCTCCGTTTCTCGTCTTTTTTACTCGTTTCACCGGAAAGCTTGTTCTTCTACTCTTGAACATCGAACTTCGTCTTTTACGCGCTAAACTCTTCCGGTTACTTAGCTGTAAGGTGAAAAACAATGAAAATATCACCTATTTGCATCAATTACGAATAAAATATGGTAAAATAAGTCAGAACTATAAAAATTCGGAATTATGCTTAAATCGTCCGACTTATACCAAAACAAATAGAAAAACGTACTAAAAATGCTAATAAAAACAAGGACAAATCTACTCTAATCAACTACCCCACGCTTTATTGGTTTGCTTCGTCCTCGAACAAACGATAATTTCAAAGTATAACTAGAATAAAATCAGTTCAAGCAAAGAGTCGTGCTATGCTACATACATAATTTTGAAAATATAGGTACAAGTCACGCAACGTCAAACACTTGACCATTATTACATTGTCGCTTCAAAATAAAATCATGCTTCCTCACGAAGGATAATATATATAAGTACGCTCAAAAGCACTCAAGTATTTTCTGCATGGGACGTGTATACACTCAAATCATACAATTACATGCACAATAAATAAGCACAGAAAATCAATCTCTTCTCAATCGCAAATTAAGTGTGCTAGTGCGTCGACATCGACGCTTCAGCAAGTAGCATCGACAGTGCGTTGGATGCTGCGTCGACTGATGCAGACCATGGCTCGCGTCGACGGTGCGTCGACGTCGCGTCAGTCGACGCGACTGAGCTTTTGTCTCCGTTTCTCGTCTTTTTTACTCGTTTCACCGGAAAGCTTGTTCTTCTACTCTTGAACATCGAACTTCGTCTTTTACGCGCTAAACTCTTCCGGTTACTTAGCTGTAAGGTGAAAAACAATGAAAATATCACCTATTTGCATCAATTACGAATAAAATATGGTAAAATAAGTCAGAACTATAAAAATTCGGAATTATGCTTAAATCGTCCGACTTATACCAAAACAAATAGAAAAACGTACTAAAAATGCTAATAAAAACAAGGACAAATCTACTCTAATCAACTACCCCACGCTTTATTGGTTTGCTTCGTCCTCGAACAAACGATAATTTCAAAGTATAACTAGAATAAAATCAGTTCAAGCAAAGAGTCGTGCTATGCTACATACATAATTTTGAAAATATAGGTACAAGTCACGCAACGTCAAACACTTGACCATTATTACATTGTCGCTTCAAAATAAAATCATGCTTCCTCACGAAGGATAATATATATAAGTACGCTCAAAAGCACTCAAGTATTTTCTGCATGGGACGTGTATACACGTCCCATGCAGAAAATACTTGAGTGCTTTTGAGCGTACTTATATATATTATCCTTCGTGAGGAAGCATGATTTTATTTTGAAGCGACAATGTAATAATGGTCAAGTGTTTGACGTTGCGTGACTTGTACCTATATTTTCAAAATTATGTATGTAGCATAGCACGACTCTTTGCTTGAACTGATTTTATTCTAGTTATACTTTGAAATTATCGTTTGTTCGAGGACGAAGCAAACCAATAAAGCGTGGGGTAGTTGATTAGAGTAGATTTGTCCTTGTTTTTATTAGCATTTTTAGTACGTTTTTCTATTTGTTTTGGTATAAGTCGGACGATTTAAGCATAATTCCGAATTTTTATAGTTCTGACTTATTTTACCATATTTTATTCGTAATTGATGCAAATAGGTGATATTTTCATTGTTTTTCACCTTACAGCTAAGTAACCGGAAGAGTTTAGCGCGTAAAAGACGAAGTTCGATGTTCAAGAGTAGAAGAACAAGCTTTCCGGTGAAACGAGTAAAAAAGACGAGAAACGGAGACAAAAGCTCAGTCGCGTCGACTGACGCGACGTCGACGCACCGTCGACGCGAGCCATGGTCTGCATCAGTCGACGCAGCATCCAACGCACTGTCGATGCTACTTGCTGAAGCGTCGATGTCGACGCACGCAACGTCGACGCTGCTTGCTGAAGCGTCGATGTCGACGCACCCCGTCGACGCACCCGCCCAGCCGACGCGCACACCTACTGACCAAACCTGCCGAACGCTGCCGACCAAGTCTGCCGAGTCTGGCCGATCACCAGCGCGCATCAGTTGACGCTACGTCGACGCACTGTCGACGCGATGGCCCAGAATTCGGATTTTAGGGTTTCTTGTGCGCCAAGACTTGCAATATTTATAAAAACCCTTCATTTTTCGGATTTGAGAGAGAGACACGACCACCTAGGGTATTTTAGCTTATAATAAACATAATTCCACGTCTCTTAACGAGATTTGAAGACGGAGATCAAGGATCGAAGAACAACGCGTCCAAAACATCGAATTTGAGTTCGGGAGCCGACTTCGCCCAAGATCAACGTTCAAACTCCGGAATAGTTGGAGCTTTTCATCGCTTTTCTTAGTTTCAATAAGATTTCTGAACTCTTAGTTAATTTCATAGCTAATTATTTAGATAATTTCTTAGTTAATTCTAGTTTTGATAACTAGTTTAATCGTTTTTATGCTTGGATATTGGATATTGGTTAATTTAGTTAATTTATGCGATTTGATTTATGCTTAGTTATTCATTAATCTTTGATTATTATGATTCATTGCTTAGCGATAATTTCTCACGTTCATGCTCTGAGATTCATTAATTAGTTTTAATCTTTGGTTGCGTATTATTGATAGATCATTTATTGCTCGTAGTTGATACTCTAGTTAGAGTAATTAGTTTAATTAGTTTTATTTTAATTATTGCTTTAGTTATAATGATCAAATCAATCTCTTTTAAAACCCCAATTGTATATGTATTTTATTTTAGTTCATAAATTGAGAAAAAACATCGAAAGGACCGAACAGTTGTTTCCTCAAGAGATAAGACTCGAGTCAAACTCATCACCCTACAATTACCTCGTACTCTTACGAGCAAATTGACGTGCTTTTAAATTGATTTATTAAAAACGGGGTACACAAAAGTTTGAGTCAATATGCACATTAGGGTACAAGATGCACTACATCTTGATTAAATTGTAATGGACATCAAATACTTTTGCAAATATTATATTTGGTTCTTTATAAGGTTGGTGAGTCCTCGATCATACTAAATATTATATTAGTTTTGTAAATGAAATATTTTTATGGACAATACGTGTCGAATTATCGACCAAAACTATAAAGTACTTGAATAATCTGCATTTAGAATGGTTATGTCCACATGTATCACCAATTATCAATTATAAGAATGGAATATTATACTTTGTATCATTAGCATATGCAGGTCTCAATCATACAATTTTGCTGATGAATAAGTTTTAAAAAAATGAGTAATGTATCTTTGAGATATGAATGTATGTAGTGCTTCTAGTACTTTAGAACGCATTAGTTGTAATTGAACAACATTAGTTCGATACTATATTGTGCATCCAATTTCTATCTCATTTTCTGTCTAACTCCAAATAAAAGATGTCCATGTTAATTTCTTATAATATAGACCACCATATCACGATGACCAAAGAGTCTATGCCAGTCGTGTCAAAACTTGAATGAGTCAGTGTCCAAAAGTTCTTTGTTGGTCATATATTATGATTCAATAATCAAAAATTAGTAAATTAAAATTAATATATTGACTCTAAAACGTGATTTCTTCCACATAAATTAAAAGTATAGTTCCATTCTCATAATGTACTTCTTAATGATAATCATTAACATAAATACCATCAAATTTAACAAGGTTTGTTTCGCTCTTGGTCCATACTGAGTGTAAAATTAGAAGGTCTATGGATATAAGAATAATTCTCAGATTTACGATGTTTTTAATCAATGTTACCAACATCAGTTAACAACATCGACCAGAGTAAGTTAAATTTATGCAGCGGAAATTAAAATATGAGAACACGATTAAACAAATTCAGTTCACAAGTAAAAGTACTTGTGAACTTGGGTGTACAAACCCGAAAACTATATTACTTTCTTTTTAAGTTCAATACAAAATATAAAGTAATATATGAAAACTAAATATCAAGAAACTTGATACTAAATACTTGTTGCTGGAATGGCAAGATCTTCTTCGTCGGTCACGCAACTTCAAAGATCTTGTTTATCACGAACGTTGGCTCCAAGTAGTTCTTCTTTCTTTTGCCGTGCGTCTTGCGTCGTCTTTCTCTCTAATCCCGTGCTTCAAAAATGTCTAAAAACCGTGCATCAAGTGTATCCAAGTATTAGGAGTTCTTGTGTCTTAAATAGACAACCTAGAATCCTAAACTTGGTAAAATCCCAAAAATAAATCCTAAACACAATTTAGGAATAATTAAAGTCTTGTGCATAAACTAGGAAACATAATATTGTCCTAAATCTAGTTTTCTAGGCAAATAACAAAATAGGAATTATTGCCAAGAATAAATTCCTCAACAATCTCCCCCTTTTGCCTTTCTGGACAAAACACTAAGACGCAAATACAAATGAAAATAAAAATACTAACTCCCCCTAAGATAGAAAACTCCCCCTAAACAAAACACCCAATGTTGTTAAAACTCAAACCAACATTACAAACCAACATTGTTCAAAATAACCAACACTTCACAAAACAAACAGAATAAAGGAACTTATTGACTTCGAATCCTCTTTGAACATCGAGGAGATGTCGAGGTTCTTTCACCACTATTCTTCTTCTCCCTCATTTTCATCATTCTCTTCAAAGCCGTGTTGCGCGCTCGAATTCGCTTCCGCCTCTTTTCTTGAGCAAGGCTTGCCAAGGCTTCAGCAGCAACAGCATCTTCAGCATCAGCGGCGGCAGCAGCAGTCCCATTCTCGGAAACATCTTCACCAGCAGCATTGTCTCCCCCTATGTTCGCGTCAACGTCCTCTCCCCCTTTTTGACCAGAAAGGGAAAGGGCTTCCAAAAGGGAGGTTCGAAGAGCCTAAGCTGTTTCATCTTCAAATCTATAGAAGCCACATGTGCACGAAGAACCTGGGCAGAAATATTGACCATGTTTGGATTGCTCGTACCAACATCACTAGCAACATCGGCCGAAACAGGTACCTGCCAGGGCAAATCAATAACTCGGGCACCGGTAACATGCTGATTGCGCAAGGCAAACCACTCAAACAGGTACAAGCTGTTTCCGGAGAGTAAACCTCTTCTTCTCCGGCAGACTGGGAGCAGAAGCAGACGGCGGCACATCTCCAGCAATCGGAGCAGTAGGCTCAAAATCTTGATCATCAGGGTCAGACTCCACAACAACATCCTCTTGGAGGTTCATGTGTTCGATAGGCACGTGGCGACACAGAACAACCTTGCTTTTTAGGACCGTGGGTGGCACAACGCCGGGCGGTATGTTGTGCAAGCGCCTACACCGCTTCAAGGATGGGTTCCCCACGCAACCAAAGATCTCAGCCACAAAAGCTAAATCTGGGGGATTATCGACGTCAATTTCATTCCCGGGCTGTCCAGGGAACACCTAAGCAACCGGCGTAGCGTCGACTGGCGATGGAACAGGCACGGCAGCGAGAGAAACAGGCGCAGGCGATTGTGGTGGCGATGTTGATAGTGTTGGATTTGAAGAACTACCACCACCAATCTCCTCACGAATATCAAGGCCACTAATTTTTGGGAACGGCAGCGGGACTTGGTCGCCGGAGCTGCGAACCTCTTCTGGCAGTTCTGGGACAGACGGCGGTGGAGAGCTAGACATCCTGCAAAATCTCACAGAAACACACAATCAAGAAACAAATAAAGAAAATCGAGAGAATTTGAGAGGAGTAAGGAGTCTGAGAGTTTTAATTCGAAAGGGGTTTTGGAATTGTGAGCAAACGGTAAAAGGGAATCAGCTTTTTATCCCCTCAAAAAGTGACTGTTGCACATAAGGAGAGAGAGGGTAAATAAAAATAAAAATAAATTCCTAAAATATTTCACCAGCCGATTTTATGCACAAAAAACGTGATTTTATTTCCATGTAAAAAGCGCCACTCCTCCTAGAATAAGGCTACATGATCACAAAACTTATCCCACTATCTCTTTCCATAATCCCTTATTTAAAAAAAATTAAAAAAGCACAACTTAATCTACAAAATAGGCCAAAAATACAAAGCTAATTTTAATGAACCATCAGCACAGTTGTACCTATCTTGTGCAATGTTAACTTTCACTCACCAAATTCACTTCATTATTACCTGTCCAGACGTCCGATTTTAACTCCACTGAAACACTTGGTTAGCTCAATTCAAAACAAAATTAAGAGATTTCAAGCAAGACAAAAACAAAAGAAACACAACGCACAGCAAGATGGCATCTTCACAAAGTATGAATGTCCTACGGGATGCCTAAAAATCATGACCTAAAAGGTTAAAACAGAACACATTATTATTTCAGTGTTTTGATCCAATGTTGCTTTTTATTACTAACAACATTATAAACCAACATTGCCCTAGGTGAAGTCAATGGAAACTTACCCCTTAACCCAAGTTAATGACTACGTCAAAATCTCTCAAGAAGGCGATTTTTAAAGATTGGAGCATTTTGAGTCCAGATTTTTTTCATCCTTGAAGGGATTTAAATCTTTTAATCTTTAGCAATTGTTGTTAAAAGCCTCTTGTTTTTGGACCTGGGAGAAAACCAGTTTCTGCGGGCAAGTCCCACAATCACCTAATTTCGAAGAGGTTGGTTCTTTTTGTCATTACTTTCATTGCAACAGAGGACCTTATTGCACTTTCAATCAAACTCAATAAATTAGTATAATGTATGAAAAGAAAGATGAAAATGCATGCAGAATAATACAGATGTTGTGACTAATGTTGATAAGTAGTGTCACAACATCACAAACCAACATTGGTTAGACAATGCACATACCGAGATCTCTTCTCAAACGAGAGAAGGTCTCGTAATCTAATGCCTTAGTGAAGATGTCAGCCAGCTAATTATCAGTTCCAATGTGTTCAAGGATAACAATCTTCCTCTCAACTAGGTCTCGAATAAAGTGGTACCTTATGTCAATGTGTTTGATTCGAGAATGCTGGACTGGATTTTTGGAGATGTCAATGGCACTGGAATTGTCACACAACACCGTCAAGATACTACTGTGCAGACCGTAGTCTTCAATCATTTGGTTCATCCACAGTAATTGTGTGCACGCACTTCAAGCTGCAATGTACTCGGCTTCAGCTTCCATGCTCATTTCGAACGTATCAGACATTCGAGTGACAAACTCCTTGACCATCTGCTCGTTAGTGGATCCAAAAATAATATCGTCTACATAAATTTGGACAATTAAGATGTGCTTGTTGGATTTAAGAAGAAACAAAGTTTTATCAACTTCCCCTCGTCTAAAGTTCAAATAAAGCAAATGTTGAGTTAGCCTTTCATACCAAGCTCTAGGTGCTTGTTTTAAACCATAAAGAGCCTTTTTCAATTTTAAAACAAAATTAGGTTTTTAAGGATCCACAAATCCTTTAGGCTGCTCAACATATACTTCTTCACTTAAGACCCCATTCAAAAAGGCACTCTTAATGTCCATTTGATGCAACGAAATTTTCATATAACAAGAAATAGAAAGCAAAAGTCTTACCGACTCGATTCGAGCAACAGGGGCAAATGTCTCATCAAAATCAACTCCTTCAATTTGCGTATACCCTTGTGCGACCAGTCGAGCTTTATTCCTCACAATGTTGCCTGCTTCATCAGTCTTATTCTTGAATATCCACTTGGTCCCTGTCACGTGAGCACTTTCTGGTCGTGGAACAAGATCCCACACATCATTCTTGGCGAATTGGTCCAGCTCCTCTTGCATAGCCCGAATCCAGAACTCATCCTTGAGTGCATCCTCCACGCGCTTGGGCTCTATTTCAGAAAGGTACAAAGACTCACGAATTTTAGAACAATTAGTAGACAAACATACATACCTGACCATTTCCTTGAAATTTATTTGTCGTCGTCTTGTACTTCTTTCATCCATATCACCAATGATTTGGCCCACGGGGTGGTTTTTCTGGATTCTGGAAGGAATATCCCTCTGATGAAGATCAATGGGATCTGCTGGATCTTCTTCCTCTGAATCAGAATCAGATTCTGCAATTTATCTCGATGTTGGTACTGATGTTGGTATCCCAGTATCAACATGGTTATCAACATCACTTAAATCTCTGAGTTCAGCAGCTGCATCTTTTTTCTCAATACCTGCACCATCAAATGAAGTAGGAGTGACACTACCTTGAGGGTTTTGATCATAAACAATATCATTATCCTCGATAGGCTTGACTCTGCTCGTTAGATCATCAAACTTGACATTTACTGACTCAAACATACTTCGAGTTCGAAGGTTAAACAACCTATATGCATGACTATTTTGGGAATAACCCATGAAAATGCACTTATCACTTTTTGAGTCAAGTTTAGCAAGATGATTTCTATCGTTAAGCACATAGCAAATACATCCAAACACATGAAAATAGCTCAAGTTTGGTTTCTTCCCAATCAACAATTCGTAGGGAGTAGCACATGAATCTGGTCTAAAATAAGCCCTATTCGTGATATGACAGGCAGTATTCATTGCTTCAGCCCAAAATCGTTTAGCTATCCCATTAGAAATGAGCATAGTTCTAGTCATTTCTGCTAGAGTTCTATTCTTACGTTCAGCTATACCATTTTGTTGAGGGGTAATTGGAGAAGAAAATTCATGACTAATACCCTCAGAAGTGCAGTACTTCAGAAAAGATGCGTTTTCAAATTCCTTTCCATGATAAGTTCTAATCCTACCAATTTTCACACTAAACCTTACACATAGCTTCTTTGCAAGTTTTTTGAAAGCCTCAAACGCTTCAGATTTTTCTTTTAGAAACTCTACCCAAGTAAACCTATAAAAATCATCAACAATTACAAAAACATACCTCTTACCACCAAGGCTTTCAATCTCAAGTGGTCCTATGAGATCCATGTGAAGCAATTCCAAGCAGGATGATGTAGTGAGACTTTGTTGGACTGGATGTGGCACCCTAACCTGTTTTCCTTTTTGGCATGCCTCGCACACCGGGATGATCTTGGTGTTGAGCTTAGGCAGTCCACTCACAGCTTCTTCCTTGACCAACCTGTCCATCATCTTGTAGTTGACATGTCCAAGCTTTTGAAGCCATAGCTCAGCAACACTAAATTGGGACAACCTACAAAAAGCATCATTGTGAATTTGGTAGCAATTATCTGAAGTCCTTTTCCCGGTGAGAATACACGATCCATTCTCCTCAGAGACTTCACACTTTTCACGGTTGAATTTAACACTGAACCCTCCATCGCACAATTGACTTATGCTGATCAAATTTGCAGTAAGTCCTTCTACTAGCAGCACATTTTCCAGTGTTACAATGCCAGGAACATGGAGAGTCCCTTGGCTAACAATTTGGTCATTTGCGCCTCATCCATACTTCACTTTTCCACCTTTAAATATGACAATGTTGGAAAGCAATTCTTCTGAGCCTGTCATATGCTTCGAGCATCCACTATCAAAATACCAGGCTCCAGGGACAAGAGACTTCAGGGAGGTATGGATCATATTGCACTTGACGCTGTTTTTCTTGACCCACACTTGTTTGTATCTGATGTTGGTAGCGCGGTTACCAACATTGGACTTGACAGACATATTTGTTCTCTGAAAATGTCTTCTCTCGCCAATGATCTTCCAGCAAAAGGTTCGAATGTGCCCTGGTTCTCCACAATGATGACACACGAAATGTCTCCTCCTTCTCTTGTGGCGTTTGGAAGATTTTCGTTCTTGACTCGACACTTGCGTGGGTTGACTTGGCTTGAAACCTATTCCATGCTTTGAGGACTCTGGGAAGCTAACCTGCAAAATTTCATCAAGCTTCGCCTTACCTTTGTTTAGATTTGAAATGGCTCCTCAAACAGTGGTAAGCTCATTCCTAATCTTTTCAAGCTCAGCATCCTTCTTGGTGAGAGATGTTTCCAACCGGACAATAATTTCGAGCTGATCCTCCTTTTCCTTGGTTAGCTTCTCTACTTCTTTTGCGAAATATTTTGCTTTGAGTACCTGTTTACTCCAACTGACAAACAATTTCTTTTGGTCAATACTCAGCTGCTCGTATTCCTCATAATAGTCAGTGGTCTTGGCATTCAGGCACACGATGTTATCTGCAAGCAAACCAACATGGATATCGTCGTCCCAAACAACATGGGTGAATAAGGCTGAGACTGGATCAATTGACTCGGAATCATTGAAGTCTTCAGTAAAGTCAATAGCGACCATGCTTTTCTTTCTAAGTGTGTTGGGACACTCATTCTTTTAATGTCCCCAATCTTTGCATTCGTGGCATTGTATCTCGTTGAGTGGTTTTGTAGAACTTGACACATTGAAAATTGGATTTGTGGACTGAGATTGTGGAAGAGTAAGCCCAGTAAACTTTGGAGTGGATGTCTGTGTCCTGTTCCTTGTATTTGAGCTTCCAGAATTGTTCTTCTTCTTCAAGAATTTGTTGAAGCGTTGTGTCACAAGGGCCAGTTCATCTTCTTCGAGAGTAGTCGACTCCATCCTTTTAATAATCCCATTAAAGTCGAATTCCTCGTCATCTTCACCATCGACTGCAATTGAATCAGAAGAATAGGTGACGTGTTCCATCTCGTATTGCTTGAGATTTCCAACTAAGGTGTTGAAATCGATGTTATCAACATCCTTGGATTTTTCTATTGCCACCACCTTCATGCTATAATTCTTCGTAATGGATCTTAGCAATTTTCCTACAAGATGGGAATTAGTTATGGGCTCACCCAGCTCTCTGCACTCCTCTGTTATTTCCGACAATCTCACAGAGTAGTCCATGATCGATTCTTTCTCATTCATTCTCATAGCCTCGAATGTTGACAAGAGCATTCTTAGTCTGGATTTCTTCACGCTTGCTGTTCCTTCACACACCCTTTGGAGTGCGTCCCATGCATCCTTTGCTGACTCGCAATTTTTGATGATTCGATAGTAGCTTGCATCTACATAGCCACACAAGGCGTTGATGCATTTAGAGTTCCAATTTGCAGCAGCTGCTTCGTCAGCAGTCCAATCTTCCTCTTTCTTGGGAATGGTATCGCCCTCGCCATCCGTGAAACGTGGCTTTTCCCATCCAACAAGGACGGTCTTCCAAACACGTTCATCCATGCTCTTCAAGTGCCACCTCATTCTCTGTTTCCAGAGAGAGTAATTCTCACCATTAAGGACTAAAGGCCTCGGGTTTCCTTGAGCATCCATAGCACCTAAAAAATAAGGATCAATACTTAAAAGGTTAAGTAAACCGCTCTAGATGCCAATTGTAAAATTAGAAGGTCTATGGATATAAGAATAATTCTCAGATTTACGATGTTGTTAATCAATGTTACCAACATCAGTTAACAACATCGACCAGAGTAAGTTAAATTTGTGCAGCGGAAATTAAAATATGAGAACACGATTAAACAAATTCAGTTCACAAGTAAAAGTACTTGTGAACTTGGGTGTACAAACCCGAAAACTATATTACTTTCTTTTTAAGTTCAATACAAAATATAAAGTAATATATGAAAACTAAATATCAAGAAACTTGATACTAAATACTTGTTGCCGGAATGGTAAGATCTTCTTCGTCGGTCATGAACTTCAAAAATCTTGTTTATCACGAACGTTGGCTCCAAGTAGTTCTTCGTGTTCTTCTTTCTTTTACCGTGCGTCTTGCGTCGTCTTTCTCTCTAATCACGTGCTTCAAAAATGTCTAAAAACCGTGCATCAAGTGTATAAACTAAAGTCTTGTGCATAAACTAGGAAACATAATATTGTCCTAAATCTAGTTTCCTAACTTATTTTGTGCCCAAAAAAGGCAAATAACAAAATAGGAATTATTGCCAAGAATAAATTCCTCAACACTGAGCTTTTATGACTTTAATCAATGTGTCACTAGGCATCAAGAATTTATCACACATAAGTATCAATTCAGTGAATAATTGTCTATTCCTTGAAATATTCTCACATTCTTCAAAGATATTTGAACGAAATACTTTTCATTCAAATATTTTACATTATTTGCTAGATATGTTACATTATATCTAATAGTTTACTCATAAACCTTTTATGTGAATTTTTGGTTAATAAACTCAATTATATTCAATGCTTCAGAATGAAATGCAAAATTTACCAATAAGCCAAAAAAATAATTAATTTAAATCAGGCCATATCGCATAAATCTAAATCAAAACAAGAAGACCAAATACAATAGTCTAATATGAATGATCGATTATACTTTCATCAATCAAATAGAGGATATCCATTGAATAAGAAAGGTTATTGGAAGAACCTCCATGACTTCTACCACGACCAATAAATATCACGAACTCTTACATATCTTACCTTGTGGTTCATTACTCCAACATATGTAGGGATCAACATGTTCCTTCCCCTTTTCTTTTAGGTTATTTCCACTATTCATATCGATTCTAGTTAGCCTCAAGAAATCTACTTATTTAGAGGTATAACATTGGTATTATGAGAAATAATATCATGTCTCTCAATGACGAATTATTAACATAATTAATATTATACAAGTACATCAGTATGTTTGGGAAAAAGAAAATAGAGTGAGATCATATATCTCAATTACTTTTTTTTAACATAAAATTAAAATTTTATTTCATCAAAACAGAAACGGGGGGTGGGGGGTGAACCCCCTACACGACCAATTTGCATCAAATTGAATAAGTTTGGGGAGGCTGAATCCCCTACACAACCAATCATAATTTAAGAGTTTTCTTTTGGATGGATCGATAGCGTTTCTTGACCTTCTCGTTTTCCCCTTCTTTCACTTCGTTATTTTCTTTGATTTTTTCCTTACCTTCGTTTTTTCCCTTGTTGGCTCGTAAGGAGTAGATGATGGTTTTGGAGGGTTCAGAATTTCCCTCAGATCCGCACTCAAGGAAGAGAGAGGTGCCAGTAAAATTCGCCGAGTTGGAGAAAGTGCCGACGACAACCCCATCGGCAAGAAGTGTTTGAAGAGGGGAGGGAACGGCCGGAAGGATGGCAAGAGGATTATTAGGGGGCTAGAGGAGGAAGGAGGGCTGAAAAAATGGTTGGGCCGGGTCAGCCAGGATTAGGGGTCGGGTTGAATCGGGCCGGTCCTGACGGAGTGGTCGGGCTGGACTGGCCGGGCCGGGCCGGATGGAGTGTTCGGGCTGGACTGAATGGGTTGGGTCGGGCCTTCTTGGAGTTCGGGCTGGGATGGGAAGGACGGACCAGGTCGGGCTTGGTTGGTTGGGTCGGGATGGGATGGGTTGGTTGGGTCGGGTGGGTTGGTTAAAGTGACTTTCTTTTTCACATATGGTAATACATATTTTTTTGTCGCAACATATCAAAGTCATTTATCCTTTTTAGCAATCAAACAAATTTCTTTTTACTAAATTCTTAAGTTTGGAAGTGGTGTTTCATAAAATTCTCAAAATACTCATTTAGAGCACATCCCGAAGTTCATTGAAAGTTTGTAACTAAATATACTTCCAATGTAAAATTCGGGTCAATATGAATTCTCGAATTCATTAGGGAATTGACTTTGACTTAGTGTCATGATTCTTTGTCAATTGGGGGTTGATTTATGATATTATTGTGGAATTGTAGTTATATAGTTTCCACATCAAACGACTGATATTAGTACTCGATTTCTTTTGAGTATATTATTCTGGATTTAGATTGAGTTAGTTCAATCAATTTCCTTATATAATGAATCTGAAGAATATATATCATAATCTTTTTTTGATATTATGTGAATATACTTTATCACAAAACTTACTTATACAATTCTCTATCGTTCATGAACTTTCATTATCATGAAAATATACAAATGTACAATCAATAATGCATACATTGAAAGTAGCTTATAAAATAAGCTTGAAGAGAATTACCAACATACATGAATCTATCAATTCATTGAGAATTACCAACATACATGAATCTATCAATTCATCAAAAATCATGATTAACTAAACATATTGGCAAATTTATGATCAATCTCATCTAATCATGTAAATAACTTTGTTTACGATTTCTAAGTAAGAGATCATCTATGAGCATAATTATTAATATAGTATGTACTCTATGAATATCATTAAAGTATTACAAAATTTCATGTTTGTCAATATTGTACATAACATCACATGCATATAATCATAAGTAACATATATACATATACATGATTTGTATAAGAATGTAAAATAATACATACCATGTCATATATGCATATAAACAAATATTTATTATTCAAATTTAATAAATAATTAGGGTAATTCGAGTTACCTCGGAGGAAAGACACGATTCTTTCCTAATTTTGTTTTTACAATAGGTTTATCCAAGATATATTTCTGATGACATAGACATTCAAACCCGATCTCCACCATACAAATTTAACCAATATATCGTTTAAATATTATATCCAAAATTCGGATTCATCCAACGGTTAGATTGTGCATAATTTAATTTTAAAAAAGTTGGGCAGACAGTTTCGGGAAACAGGATCACTTCTATTCAAAATTCATAACCGGACCCTAGGGACCTCAAATTCAGATATGCACCTTTCAGAATAAACTTTCATATGTATGGAATAATATATCCAACTTTCGGCTTGACCCAACGGTTCGATCTTGCAAAATCTTGTTTATAAAAACGCTGCACAGGAAATTTTGAAAATAAAATTTGCTTTGTTTGAAATTTTATATATATTTCCTCGTATATCAGAATTCAATCTCCACCGTTTAGAATGTAACTCAAAAGATTTTGAAGTTGCACTAAGAATTAGAACACGATCCAACGGTTGAAACAGAAAAAAATAAATTTCCAAACTTAGACCATAGTTAGATTTTTGACCTACGAAAATTGTGTAATTGTTGCTTCGGTTATGGAGGCTTATTTGCCGATCACTCTCAATATAGGTTGGAGTTTTATGCTGATAACGTGTAAGAGAAAAAGTAAAAAAGAAGAGATGAAGGAAACAAATAGAAATTAGGGTTCTCTTAGTCATCAAAGACTCCATTTATACAGGGTATCAAATATATGTTTGCATAATACATAAAGATAAATATCTAAATTGTCAATCACCAATTACTTGTTGACGAAGGCGCACTAATTGTATTTTTCCTTCAACACAAAATGAACTTGGATAATTTTTAAATTGTTGTTTTTTTCACGTCTTATATTTGATGATATATATAAAAAATAGTCTTGATTAATTCACTTGCATATCATTTTTTTCTCGGCTGGCTCTTTAGGTGGGGGTTTACCATGGTACTATCAACCGAAAATATATCTATCGAGAAAAAAACCTTGTTCCCCAAAAGGAAGGAAGAAAGTGGTAAATTTTGATATGCAATAATAATGATTTAAAGATTAAATTTGTCTTGGGATATTCTCAAACAAATTTTTACCTTCACGCTATTAGAATGTTGGGGGCCCTAAAAAAATTGGAGGCCCGACTAAACATCCTTATATTCTTGATTTTTTTTTCTAAATCATCTTATGTGAATATTTTTATTAGATAATCTCTTACTTTTATTTACTTTCTACTATTTTGTGCGTTCTAAAAAAGTTGTAAAGCTTTTACATAGTTTTATTGCTTGTTTATGATAAGTTGGTATGAATCAAATAGTGTATTGTTCAATGAATTTAAATTTTGAAATTATTAACTGCGAAAAGTTGCTGTAGAGACAAGTTTGCACTGGAACACAACATTTGGATTTTGTAGTAATTTCATTTATTACAGGTAATCATTCGAAGTTTATCACTTTTAGTAAGTTATAATCATGCTTACTTGGGAATAGTGTGTGTACCTATTTGATTGTTTTTGTTGGTAAAACCGATTTATGGTAACATCTTATGCCTATTAGATAACATTCTTTAGGAGTTACCAAATGTCACTTGGTTGTAAGAAATAATCTCTCAGTTCTAATAAATGAATTTTTGGAAGCCATGAACTATTTTTTGGATTTCGATGATTAGAAACTATTTTTTGAGACCCATCAATGGTTTCTCGAGTTAGAAAGTATACTTTTGAAATGCTCCAGATGGTAGATGAAAAGGTTTGAATTGTTCGTAGTGACTATTGGAATGAAAATGCGTAGACAATGGATGCAATCAATAATTTGAGTTGGCACCATGATCTATAGTTGTCATTAATTATAAATTTATAATGTTATATTGTGGCATTTTTATAACTTGGTTTAGAATATGTATTTTGATATTGTTGGACTTTATTGTGACGTGTAGGGCTGCAAACGAACCGAGTCGAGTCGAGCATTCACGATTTCGAGCCAGGATTGACTGTTTTTTATTTGTGCTCGAGCTCGAGCTCGAGCTCGACGAGCTCGAAAGATTGCTGCTCGAGCTCGGCTCGGCAAGGAAATGAGCATGCTCGAGCTCGGCTCGAGATCGACTCGACAATGTTCGCCTCGACAAAAGCTCGAGCTCGGCTCGAGTTTTTAGTTTTAAATCTAATAAAATTACGGTATTTTTGTAATTAATACTATTAAATAGGGGTATTTTAGTAAATTCACATATAATCGAGCAGCTCGTCGAGCTCGCGAGTTTATTAGTGACGTGCTCGAGCTCGACTCGTTTGTGAGCTCGAGCTGACCGAGCTCGAGCCGAGCTTTGACTCGAGCTGCTCGCGAGCGCTCGCGAGCCGCTCGACTCGTTTGCAGCCCTAAGTGACGTGTTATGCATTCTCAATTTCTACTTTGTTATTGCAATATCGACAGACAAGTTCAATAAAATACAAAAAATCCGTCGGACATAGGTATTGTGAATCTCTCTTTTATGTGAATCATCCTCAAGTGTTCCCCTTACGCAAACTGCATCAATAGCACCGCGAAGATGTGGCGTATAATAGCCTTGACACGCACGAAAAGGATATTCTGACCTAGTGCTAACACTATGATCTAGTCTATTATGAATGTGTAATCTTATATTGTTTCAACATTTTATTGTTTTGGTTTCAAATGTTGTATTTTGTTATTGCTAGATATTGATATACTATTACTGTTATGTTTGTTATTGCTACATATTGTTATTTCAAAAGTGGTATTTTGTTTTTGGTTGCAATATAATATTAATAAACTCGTTTCTTAGTTACAATATAATGTTAAAAAAATCTCACTGTTAATAGAATTTACTTCATAAGCAAATAGAATTTACTTCATAAGCAAACGTTAACATTCTTAATAGCACATACTCAAAAAAAAATCATGATTTTCAGATATCAAGCAAACGTAGTTATTTCAATAGACTGGCCAATCTTGACATTGAAAGTACACTAAAAAGGTATAGATAATACATTTAAAAAAATATACGTATACATCTAAGAAAGGGTTTTTAAGATCCAAGAAATAGTTTATGGGATACAAAGATATCTGCATTTTTTAATTAATATCATTTTTGGAATCTCATAAACTGTTCCTTAGATCCTATAAATTGTATATTGTAACCGAAAAACAAGAAATGATCTACAATTTGGCCTCTTCTGAAATAGGCTGCAGACAAGAAATGTATATGGTTAAAATTAAACAAAAATATAAAAATCATTAAATCATTTCAAGTAGCAAGCTGATAAAAAAAAATTACAATTTATATTTCCAATTGTTAAATGGCTATTTAGTCAGGCTCATAAGCTAAAAAGCCTACAACACATATGGCCATATATCCTCGTTAGGTGAGCTTTCTTTGGTCCTAATATAACGACTTGCATCAGTATCTAAAAATATTGCGTTTGGAGGAGCACCCAACAATTGATTTTCAAATACGAACCATATCCATTTTACTAAAGAATAACTGGCTGAAGGTGAGTAATTAAAAAATGATTAAATAAATAAGTTTATTTTAATTTACAATTGAATAAGAAATAATCATTTGATACTAATATATGTACGTGTGAGGCTGTTTTACGAGGTGGACATCACTTATTTCTATTCTCATCTTTCCATTTGGTCCCTCGGCTAAAACACACACACGACACAATGTATTTATAATATGAACTTTAGTGTGTAAGCAAAGTATACATATTTTTGGGCCCAACATGATTATTTTTGGTACCTTAAAGTGCCTTCCAGCCATTCTTTCTTCATTATGAGGTTTGGAGACTAAAAAAAAGTACTCAAAGACCAAACAAGATCGCTCTATCATTGAATGTAAACTTCTAAAATTAATTGTAATATTCATTCAGATACTTCGTTTCCCTGAAATAATTATTCAATTATTTATGTTGAGGATTTTATTCTCGAGAATAATTCCTTATTTAGTGGTTTGTCTTTTTTTAACTTAAAATAAATTAGGAAATTAGATTTAGTACTTTATTAGTTTCCTAGTTTATGATTAGAACTTTAATTAGTTTTCTAAATTTTGTTTAGGATTTATTTTCCTTGTTTATTAAGATTAGGACTTTAGGACTTGTCTATTTAAGACAACACAGGGACACAAGACAAATTAATCTTTGCCACAACCAAGATACGCACGGAAAAGCAAGGAACGAGCGACGCAAAGTATCAAGGAAGAACACAAGCAAGATAGCTACTTGGAGCCACTATCCGAGATTAAGAAATTATTCGAAGTTGCGTAACCAACGGAGAAGATCTTATCTTCAAGCAAGATAGCTACTTGGAGCCACTGTTCGAGATTAAGAAGTTATTCGAAGTTGCGTAAACAACGGGAAAGATCTTATCTTCAAAGCGACAAGTATTTAGTATCATGTTTTTGATATTTTAGTTTTCATATATTACTTCATACTTTTTGTATTGATCGTGAACAAGATAGATAATATAGTTTTCGGGTTTGTACACCCAAGTTCACAAGTACTTTTACTTGTGAATTGAATTTAATTTGATGTGTTCTTAAGTTTTATTTCCGCTGCATATTTTTATTTTAACTCTGGTCGATGTTGATAGTCAGTGTTGATTAACATTGATAACAACATCATAAAACTGAGACTTATTTTCAAAATCATAAACCTTCAAATTCTACAATTAGCATCTAGAGCGGGTTACTTAACCTTTTAAGTACTGATCCTTATTTGTAGGAGGCTATGGATACTCTGAGGATGAAGAGCTTGATTTCTACAGAGTATATTGAAGTTGACGATGAGATTGAGTATGAACAATCATTTGCTAGTTGGGGAAAACAAGTACTCAAAGTTAAGGATCTTTCGATCGAGGTGGACAAGCTGACCAAGGAGAAGGATGATTAACTGAATATAATTGTCCGATTGGAGTCGTCCCTCACCAAAAAGAGGATATTGAGCTAGAACGAGTAAAGAACGATTTGAAGAAAGTCCAAGAAACCCTCACAAACCTCAACAAGGGCAAGGCCAAGGTGGATGAGATTTTAGAATCGAGTATCACGGATTGTTTAAAACACGGGATTGGATACAAGCATGTTCAAAAGCCAAATTCAAGTCAAAAGGTGAAGTCGATCAAACGTCATAAGAGGAGAAGAAGACAATACGTGTGCCATCACTGTGGTGAACCAGGTCACATACGACCATACTGCTGGAAACTTGTTGGCAAGCAAACTCATTTTAAAAGGTCGAAGCTGACTGCTGAATCCAATGTTGGTTTCCTGAAAACCAGCACCAAAACCAACACCACGTTCAAAAAGGTTTGGGTCAAGAAAAATGATATCAAGTGCAACATGATCTGTACCTCCCTAAAATCTCACGTCCTTGGAGCCTGATACTTCGACAGTGGATGCTCTAAGCACATGACTGACTCGGAAGATCTCCTATCGAATATTGTCAAGTTTCAAGGAGGAAAAATTAAGTATGGTGGAGGTGTAAATGGCCAAATCATTAGCCAAGGAACTCTTCATGTCCATGGTATTGCGAAACTCGAGAACGTGTTACTTGTTGAAGGCTTAACTGCGAACTTGATAAGCATCAACCAACTGTGCGATGGTGGTTTTAATGTCAAGTTCACTCATGAAAAGTGTGAAGTTTATGACGAGGGCAATACATGTATTATTACTGGTCAGAGAACATCAGACAACTGCTACCAAATCGAAGATGCATGTGTTGAAATTAAAGAAATTGGTGATGTTGGTTTCGATGATGGTTCTGGAACTCAACATCAAACCCAACATTGACTCAAGATGATCCAAAATCAGACTCAGATTAGATAAGACATTTGCTCCAGTCACTCATATTGAATCGACGGTAAGTGAGTTTATTACAAAAATATCTGATACATTCGAGATGAGCATGGAAGGTAATCTCTCTTACTTTTTTGGTTTGCAAATTAAACAACTGGATGGTAGTATTTTTCTTTCTGAGTCCAAATATGCTAAAAATCTTATATCTTGGTATAGCAAAAAATAGAATTGCATTTCTCTTTCTACAGCTAACGCCGAGTATATTGCAGCTGGAAGTACTTATACACAGTTATTGTGGATAAACCAAATGATAGAGGACTATGGTCTACATAGAAGAACATTGACTGTGCTCTGTGATAATTCCAGTGCCATTGATATCTCGAAATATCCAGTCCAACATTCTCGAATCAAACACATTGACATAAGGTACCACTTTATTCGAGACTTGGTTGAGAGGAAGATAGTTAGCCTTGAGCATATAGGAACAGACAATCAGCTTGCTGACATCTTCACAAAGGCATTAGATTTTGAGACCTTCTCTCGATTGAGAAGAGATCTCGGTATGTGCATTATCTAAGCCAATGTTGGTTTATGATGTTGTGACACAACATTTCAACATCAGTCACAACATCTTCATAATTTTGCATGCATTTTTAGTTTTCTTTTCATACATAATCCAAATGCATTAAGTCTGGTTGAAAGTGCAATAAGGTCTTGTGTTGCAATAAAAGTGATGACAAAAGGACTAACCTCTTCAATTAGGTGATTGTGGAGCTTACCCGTAGAAACTGGTTTTCTCCCAGGTCCAAAAACAAGAGGTGTTAACAACAATTGCTGAAGATAAGCTATTTCTCTTCAAATCTATAAAAAGATGAAGAAAATCTGGATACAAATTGATCCAATCTTTAAATTTCACCTTCCTGAGCGATTTTGACGTTTTCATTAACTTGGGTTAAGGGGTAAGTTTCCATTGACTTCTCCAGAGGCAATGTTGGTTAATAATGTTGTCAGTAATAAAAAGCAACACTGATCAAGTCACTAAAATCGTGATGTGAATTATTTTAACCTTTTTAGGTCATGAATTTTAAACATCCAATAGGATATTCATACTTTGGGAAGATGCCTACTTGCTGTGCGTACTGTTGCTTGTGTTTTTGTCTTTCTTGAATTCTCTTAATTCTTGTTTTGAATCTTGCTAACCAAGTGTTTCAGTGGAGTTGTAATCAGACGGTTGGACAGGTAATAAAGATATTGATTTGGTGAGTGAAAAATTAATTTGCAAAGGCTTTGTTCAACTATGGTGATGGTTTATAAAAATCTAGCTCTATCTCTGTTTTAATTTGTAGTTGGGATTTGTGATTTTTATTCTCGAAATAAGAGATAGTAGGCTATTTAAGCATAGAGATAATGTGTCTTACGACTTTTCCATATTGACAAAGTTAAGGTTTTTACTTTTTCTTTCTCCAAATTTTACTGCCTACGACACTCAATTTTTTGTTTGTAGTTGTTTTCAGTCTCTTGCAAAATATCGAATTCACCATCACCCAGCAAAGTTTCGGAAACATACTGTGTGTCTAGCTAATAAGAAAATTCCACCCAAAGAGAGAAAAGAAGAAGTCCAAAGCTGTCATGTCAGCCCATGTTGGTTCTGGTGTTGTGTCATCGAAACCAACATTCCCTGCAGATAATCATGCCTCCTCTCCAAGCTCTAATTCTGGCAATGTTCCATCTGCCAGTGCACCGATGTCAACAACTGCCTCCGACCACTCTGCTAGCTCTGATGAGGCTCCGTCTCAAGCCGTCGAGATTGAAGACATAGAACCAATCTCCACGAGGTTCTTGGCGAGTGAAGGTGAAGAGCTGTTCTTGGGATTTCAAAATCGAGGCATGATTGCTGAGCGGCAAATCCCTGTTGTTGTTTTCGTGAAGCAGACTCTGATTACCTTCTTTAGGCACCGAGGCACCTCTTCGAGCTGGTGTCATGTCTGGTGTTGGTTCTGGTATTCCAAACATCAGTACCAACATGGTTCATTTTTCTTCTCCGTTTGTCCTAGCCCAGATTACTTTGTTTGATAACCAAGTTGCACAGCACCAGGCGCTTCCGACTCGTTTGTTGAAGTCCTTTTGCTTTCAGAACAAAAAGGGGGAGGAGAATGTGAAGACGCTGCTGTGAATGTGGTTCGTTTTTGTTTCTAATGTAGGGGGAGCATCTAATGTAGGGGAATTTCTAATGTAGGGGGAGCTTCTAATTCGGGGGGAGTTTTAGTCTTTTGATCATTTTCATGCGTCTTGGGTATTTTGTCCAAAAAGGCAAAAGGGGGAGATTGTTGAGGATTTTATTTTTGGGAATAATTCCTTATTTAGTTGTTTGCCTTTCTTGGGCTCAGAATAAATTAGGGAACTAGATTTAGGAGTTTATTTGTTTCCTGGTTTATGATTAGGATTTTAATTAGTTTCCTAAATTTTTTTTAGGATTTATTTTCCTTGTTTATCAAGACTAGGACTTTAGGACTTGTCTATTTAAGACAACACAAGGACACAAGACAAATTAATCTTTGCCACAACCAAGAGACGCACGGAAAAGTAAGGAACAAGCGACGCAAAGTATCAAGGAAGAACACAAGCAAGATAGCTACTTGGAGCCACTGTCCGAGATTAAGAAGTTCTTCGAAGTTGCATAACCAACGGAGAAGATCTTATCTTCAAGGTGACAAGTATTTAGTATCAAATATTTGATATTTTAGTTTTCATATATTACTTCATACTTTTTGTATTGATCGTGAACAAGATAAGTAATATAGTTTTCGGGTTTGTACACCCAAGTTCACAAGTACTTTTACTTGTGAACTGAATCTAATTTGCTGTGTTCTTAAGTTTTATTTCCGCTGCATATATTTATTTTAACTCTGGTCGATGTTGATAGTCAGTGTTGATTAACATTGATAACAACATCATAAAACTGAGACTTATTTTCAAAATCATAGACCTTCAAATTCTACAATTTCTATGATTCTTATACTTAATTATAATATTTCTATGATTCAATTATTTTTCTTAATTTTCCTGAAATAAATATTTATGACAAATAAATGAGAATGGTGAATAATTATTTACTACCATTATTTAACAATTTATGAAAATAGATCACTTAATGTGTATCATCTTTGTTTTTATTTTGGCAAAGACTTGCGTTAGTGCAGATTGACGGGCATGACCCATTAGGCCATCTGACCCGATACCCTATGTATTGGTTTTTGACTATGATGTATTTGTTTTTGTACTCAAGAGTATTAGTTTTTCATAAATATCTGACCCGTGTTATGATGTATTGGTTTTTGTATTAGTATTATAATGTATTGACTTTTTACTATAATGTATTGGTTTTTGTACTATAATGTAGAGGTATTAAATTTTGGCTTAACGGATGATCCGTTAGTCTGGCCTGACAAGAGTCTTGCCCTTTTATTTTTGGGCGGGGGGTTGGGTGATCCAACGCCATTATATACCAAGTCAATGATTAAAGTGAATCGACAACTTTTTTGAACCGTTACAACGTATTGTTTTTACCTTTCCCTTTTTCTTTTCTTTTGTTTTTTAACGTGAATCGGTATCTATTTTGAACAGTCATCAACATGTTCAATTTTTTATTTTTTATTTTCTTTTGTGTGTGCTGTGGACCAATAGATTATTGTGATTATTGTTTTGCGTCCATTTTTTTAAACTAAAATTAATAACATAATTATTAAGTGTGTATTTTTTTTAGGTAAAAATTGCATACTTTTCAAATTTATATATACAATTATTTTGAAAAGTAACTTATGAATATTTTCTTTGAAAAATATATCGTTAAATTTGGTATAGAAAATTGATATTCACGCGGATACCTAATAATATATTATAGGGAAAAATATTTTTTTTTGTAACCTGTACTATAGGTGTTTTCATACTTTACAACCAAATGTTATTTTCGTTGTCAATTGCAACCTGTACTACAATTTTGCAACCTAAAGCGTGAAAAATAAAGTGTGAAAAAAAACACTTAGGTTGCAAAATTGTAGTACAGATTGCATTTGACAACGAAAATAATATTTAGTTGCAAAGCGTGAAAACGCCTATAGCACATGTTGCAAAAAATATTTTTCCCTATATTATATCAATATCATAGGAAACCAAAATGTCTTTTATGTTATATATATGCATTTTGTTGAAGAAAAAATACAATTAGCGTGCCATCGTCAATAAGTAACTAATGAGAGACAATTTAGATATTTGTTATCTTTATGTATTATGAAAACATATAATTGATACCCTATATAAAGGGAGTATTTGATGAATAAGAGAAACCTAATTTCTACCGTCTTCGTTCGTCTCTCTTTTATGTCTTCTCCTTATACTTTTCATTTTACACGTTATCAGCATCAACTCTAACCTATTGAGAGTGATCGAGAATAAGCCTCCATACCCTATACACAATTTTCGTGGGTCAAATTTTTACTGCATTATATGTTTAAAAAATTAGTTTCTCGAGTTTCAACCGTATTTACAGAACCTTCAAGACCGTTTGAATTACGTTTTGAACGGTAGAGATCGGATTCAGAGATACGAGGAAATATATATAAAATTTCGAACAGAGCAGATCTTATTTTCGGAGATTTCTGTGCAACATTTTTCAATATACGATTGCGCACAATAGAACCGTTAGATCAATCCAAAGTTTGGATATATTACTAAAAACATATACAGGTTCAATATGAATGGTGGAGATTAGAATATAAAATTTGAAGAATCCGATAATGAATTTTGAACCGAGCTGATCCTGTTTCTCGGAACTTTCTGCCCAGCTTATTTTAAAATCCAATTACACACAATCTAACCGTTGGATGAAACTGAATTTTGGATATATTATTCAAAACAAGTAGAGGTAAAATCTGCACTGTGGAGATCGGATTTGAAATTTTGTATAATCCGAATTCTAAAAACAGAATTAGGAAAGAATCACGACTTTCCTTCAAGGTAACTCGAATTACCCTATTATTTATTATATGAAACTAATAAATATTTGGAAATATGTATATATGGCATGGTATGTATTATTGTGCATATATGTGTATGTATGTTACCTATGATTATATGCATGTGATATTATGTGCAATATTGACAAACATGAATTTTTGTAATACTTAAATGATATTCATAGATTACATAATATATTATTACTTATACTTTTAGATGATTTCTAAGAAATCGTAAATAAAGTTATTGATATAATTAGATGAATGATTGATCATGATTTTACCAATATGTTTAGTTAATCATGAATTGATAGATTATGTGTATGTTGGTTTTTCTCCATGAATTGATAGATTTTATATATGTTGATCATGAATTTTGATGAACTGATACGTTCATGGATGTTGTAATTCTATTCAAGCTCATTTATAAGCAACTTTCAATATGTATCATTGATTGTACATTTACATATTTTCATGATAATGAAAGTTCATGAACGATAAAAAACTGTGTAAATAAGTCTTGTGATAAAGTATATTCACATGATATCAAAGAAAGATTATGACATACTTAAAATTGTATAAATAAGTCTTGTGATAAAGTATATTCACATGATATCAAAGAAAGATTATGACATACTTCAAATTCATTATCTAAAGAAATTGATTTAACTAACTCAATCTAAATACAATTCAATATACTCAAAAGAAATTGAGTACTACCATCATTGGTTTGATGTGGAAACTAGAAGAACTACAGTTCCACAATAATATCACCCATCAACTCCCAATTGACAAAGAATCGTCAAATTTAGTCAAAGTCAATTCTCTAATGAACTTGAGACTTCATATTGACCCCAAATCTTATATTGGAAACATATGTAGTGTCAAAATCTCAATAAACTTTGGGGTGTACTCTAAATGAATATATTGAGAATTTTATGAAATACTATTTCCAAACCTAAGAATTTAGTGAAAAGAAATTTGTTTGCTTGTTAAAAAGGGTCAATGACTTTGATATGTTGTGACTAAAAACATGTCTTACTATATGTGTAAAAGAAAGTCACTTTAAATGAAAATAATAAATTGTAAGATATGATCTCACTACATACAGATGCACTTGTATAATATTAATTATAATAATAAGTCATTGTGAGACATGACATTATTTTTCATAATACCAATGTTAGACCTCCGGATAAAGAAATTTCTTGAGGCTAACTAGGATCGATATGAATAGTGGAAATAACCTCAAAGTAAAGGGGAAGAGACATGTTGATCCCTACCTATGTGGGAAGAATGAGCCACAAGGTAAGATATGTAAGAGTTCGTGATATTTATTGGTCGTAGTAGAAGTCATGAAGATTCTCCCAACAACATTGCTTAGTCAATGGATATACTCAATTTTGATTAATAAAATTTATTTGTTTCTTACTTTACAAAGAACTTGTGAAAGTATAATCAATCATTCATATTAGACTATTGTGTTTGGTCTTAAAATTTTATTTTGAGTTAGATTTATGTGATGTGGCCTGATTTAATTATTTTTGGCTTATTGGTAAATTTTGCATTTCATTCTAAATCATTGAATGTAATTGAGTTTATTTACCACACATTCACATAGAAGATTCATGAGTAAACTATTAGATATAATGTAACATATCTAGTAAATAATATTAGAATAAAAAGTATTTCGTTCAAATATCTTTGAAGAATGTGAGAATTTATCGAGGAATAGACAATTATTCACTTAATTGATATTTATATGTGATAAAGTCTTAAGGTCTGGTGGTACATTGATTAAAGTCATAAAAGCTTATTATGGACCAAGAGGGAACGAACCTTGTTAAGTTTGATGATATTCATATTGATGATTATCACTAAGATGTACATTAAGAGATTGGAACTATACTTTTAATTTATGGTTTTAGAGTCAATCTAGTAATTTTACTTTACTACTTTTTGATCATTGAATCATAAGATATGACCAACAAAGAACTCTTGGACACGACTCATTCGAGTTTTGACACGACTGACATGGATTCTTTGATCATCGTGATATGATGGTCCATATTATAAGAAATTAATATGGACATCTTTATTTTGAGTGAAACACAAAATGAGATAGAAATTTGATGCACAGTATAGTGTCGAACTAATGTTGTTTAATTATAGTTAGTGCATTCTAAAGTACTAGGAGCACTACATACATTCATATCTCAAAGATACATCACTCATTATTTCAAAACTTGTTCATCAGCAAAATTGTATGATTGAGACCTCGATTTGATAAAGATACAAGGTATAATATTTCATTCTTATAATTGATAATTGGTGATACATGTGGACATAACCATTCTAAATGTGGATTATTCAAGTTATTTTATAGTTTTGATCGATGTTTTTGCACATATTGTCCATAAAAATATTGCATTTGCAAAACTTCTAGCACATTTAATATGATTGAGGACTCACCACCCTTATAAAGCACCCAAACTCATAATACTAGAGAGTTTACATCAAAAGTACTTGATGTCTATTGCATTTTAATAAAGATCGATGTATTGGATCTTGTACCCTAATGTGCATATACAATAAGGTCTCAAAGAAGACACCGTCAAAAGGAATATAGATGGTGACTAAGACAATATTTATGCGCACTCATTTGTCTTTGCACAGGGTTAAGCAATATTGCACACAACTCTTACTTATTCGTTTATGAACCTCTGCTAACAAGATATTTTGCGTACCAGTTGGTATCTGGATATAAGCCTGATAATTCATATCTACGCATATTTGATTAAGCAGTATATGTGCCTATTGCGCCCCCACAGCGCATTCTATGGGTTTTCAAAGACGATTAAGTATTTATGTTGGATATGAATCTCCAACAATCATCAGCTATTTGATACTTTTGACAGACGATCTCTTTATCGCTAAATTAGCAAATTTGTCACTCAAATGAGACAATCTTCTCGTCGTTGGGGGAGATAAGAAAAATTGTTAAGGAATTTATTCTTGGCAATAATTCCTATTTTGTTATTTGCCTTTCTTGGGCACAAAATAAGTTAGGAAACTAGATGTAGGACAATATTATGTTTCCAAGTTTATGCACAAGACTTTAATTATTTCTAGATTTTGTTTAGGATTTGTTTTTAGGTATTTACCAAGTTTAGGATCTTAAAATTGTCTATTTAAGACATTATAAATCCTAAAGCTTGGATTTACGGTTTTTAGAGGATTGACGCACGGATCTCTTGAAGGCGCAAGGCACGACGCAAGACGACGCACAAGAGAAGAAGAACACGAAGAAGAAAACTACTTGGAGCCAACGTTCGTGAGAAATAAGATCTTTGAAGTTGCGTGACCGACGGAAGAGATCTTGCCATTCCGGCAAACAAGTATTTAGTATCAAATTTCTTGATATTTAGTTTTCATATATTACTTTATATTTTGTATTGAACGTAAAGTGAAAGTAATATAGTTTTCGGGTTTGTACACCCAAGTTCACAAGTATTTACTTGTGAACTGAATTTGTTAAATCGTGTTCTCGTATTTTAATTTCCGCTGCATAAATTTACGTCTACTCTGGTCGATGTTGTTAACTGGTGTTGTTAACATTGATTAACAACATCGTGAATCTGAGAATTATTCTTATATCCATAGACCTTCTAATTTTACAATTGGCATCTAGAGCGGGTTACTTAACCTTTTAAGTATTGATCCTTATTTTTTTAGGTGCTATGGATGCTCAAGGCAACCCCGAGGCCTTTAATCCTTAATGGTGAGAATTATTCTCTCTGGAAACAGAGGATGAGGTGGCACTTGAAGAGCATGGATGAACGTGTTTGGAA
>BMAC01000556.1:331715-346970 GCA_014905375.1 Phtheirospermum japonicum
TTCTCAGATTCCACGATATTGTTAATCAATGTTAAAGCAACAATCGACCAGAGTTAAATTTAAACTTAAGCAGGCGGAAATTAAAATACGAGAACACGATTTAACAAATTCAGTTTCACAAGTAAATACTTGTGAACTTGGGTGTACAAACCCGAAAACTATATTACTTTCACTTCACGTTCAATACAAAATATAAAGTAATATATGAAAACTAAATATCAAGAAACTTGATACTAAATACTTGTTGCCGGAATGGCAAGATCTCTTCCGTCGGTCACGCAACTTCAAAGATCTTGTTTCTCACGAACGTTGGCTCCAAGTAGTTTTCTTCTTCGTGTTCTTCTTCTCTTGTGGCATCGTCTTGCGTCTTGTCTTTCGCCTTCAAGAGATCCGTGCGTCAATCCTCTAAAAAACCGTCAGTGCAAGCTTTAGGATTTCTATTGTCTTAAATAGACAATTCTAAGATCCTAAACTTGTAAATACCTAAAAACAAATCCTAAACACAATCTAGTCATAATTAAAGTCTTGTGCATAAACTTGGAAACATAATATTGACCTATATCTAGTTTCCTAAACTTATTTTGTGGCCAAGAAAGGCAAATAACAAAAATAGGAATTATTGCCAAGAATAAATTCCTCAACAATCTCCCCCTTTTTGCCTTTCTGGACAAAACACTAAGACGCAAACACAAATGAAAATAATACTAACTCCCCCTAAGATAGAAAACTCCCCTAAACAAACACCCAATGTTGTTAACACTCAAACCAACATTGTTCAAAATAACCAGCACTTCACAAACAAAACAGAGTAAAGGAACTTAATGACTTCGAATCCTCTTTGACCGTCGAGGAGATGTCGAAGTTCCTTCACCACTCTTCTTCCTCTTCTTCTCCTCTAGTTTTCATCATCTTCTTCAAAGCCTTGTTGCGCGCTCGAATTCGCTTACGCCTCTTCTCTTGAGCAAGCTCGCCAAGGCTTCGCGGCAACCAGCATCTTCAGCATCAGCAGGCAGTAGCATTCTCATTCTCGGCAATCATCAGCAACATCTTCTCTATCTACACTTTCTCCCCCTACGTTCGCGTCAACATGCTTCTCCCCCTTTTTTGACCAGAAAGGAAAAGGGCCTCCAACAGCGAGCAACTGAAGTGCCTGCAGCTTAGAAATCTGTAAGTCAATGGAAGCAACATGCGCACGCAGGAGCTGCGCAGAAATGTGGACGCATGTTGGGATCGTCCTTCCCAACACACTACTGGTGGCTAGGGTGAATCGAGTTTGCCTTGGCAGGCTCCTGTTCCTGCTGATGTTGATAGTGATGTTGGGAAGGACGATCCCAACATGGTCCACATTTCTGCGCAGCTCCTGCGTGCGCATGTTGCTTCCATTGACTTAGCAGATTTCTAAGCTGCAGGCACTTCGTTGCTCGCTGTTGGAGGCCCTTTCCCTTTCTGGTCAAAAAGGGGGAGAGGATGTTGACGCGAACGTAGGGGGAGAAGTGTTGATGGAGAAGATGTTGCTGATGTTGCCGAGAATGAGAATGCTGCTGCTGCTGATGCTGAAGATGCTGTTGCCGCCGAAGCCTTGGCGAGCCTTGCTCATGAGAAGAGGCGTAAGCGAATTCGAGCGCGCAACAAGGCTTTGAAGAAGATGATGAAACTGAGGGAGAAGAAGAGGAAGAAGAGTGGTGAAGGAACTTCGACATCTCCTCGACGGTCAAAGAGGATTCGAAGTCATTAAGTTCCTTTACTCAGTTTGTTCTGATAAGTATTTTTGAACAATGTTGGTTTGTAATGTTGGTTTGAGTGTTAACAACATTGGGTGTTTTGTTTAGGGGGAGTTTTTTATCTTAGGGGGAGTTAGAATTTTTATTTTCATTTGTGTTTGCGTCTTAGTGTTTTGTCCAGAAAGGCAAAAAGGGTGAGATTGTTGAGGAATTTATTCTTGGCAATAATTCCTATTTTGTTATTTGCCTTTCTTGGGCACAAAATAAGTTAGGAAACTAGATATAGGACAATATTATGTTTCCAAGTTTATGCACAAGACTTTAATTATTTCTAGATTGTGTTTAGGATTTGTTTTTAGGTATTTACCAAGTTTAGGATCTTAAAATTGTCTATTTAAGACATTAGAAATCCTAAAGCTTGGATTTACGGTTTTTAGAGGATTGACGCACGGATCTCTTGAAGGCGCAAGGCACGATGCAAGACGATGCACAAGAGAAGAAGAACACGAAGAAGAAAACTACTTGGAGCCAACGTTCGTGAGAAACAAGATCTTTGAAGTTGCGTGACCGACGGAAGAGATCTTGCCATTCCGGCAACAAGTATTTAGTATCAAGTTTCTTGATATTTAGTTTTCATATATTACTTTATATTTTGTATTGAACGTAAAGTGAAAGTAATATAGTTTTCGGGTTTGTACACCCAAGTTCACAAGTATTTACTTGTGAACTGAATTTGTTAAATCGTGTTCTCGTATTTTAATTTCCACTGCATAAATTTACGCTACTCTGGTCGATGTTGTTAACTGGTGTTGTTAACATTGATTAACAACATCGTGAATCTGAGAATTATTCGTATATCCATAGACCTTCTAATTTTACAAAATGTATTTTCTAATGGAACGACAGGAATAGTTTCATACTATGTCTCATTATGATCCCCGCATTTCACAATATAACGTGAAAGAAAAGTAAAGTGAACAACTGATCTTCAAAGTATTGAAAACTCATTTCTAAAGTGACGAGATCATATATATACAAGTTGCAAATGTGTCTGCAAGGTTAAAAGTCCCCATAAAGAGCACAATGTCACAGATTAAGACATTGCAACCATACTTAGTGGAGGTGTGGTTGAGGTCGTGACTCCCAAAAGGAACAGGGGGATGTCACTTGGTTCGATCAATACTCGCCCAAGGAATAAGAGGGCACGTATGGCACAAATTCAATTAATCATCAATGAAGATAATGACTCTCATTAGATTATCTCTGATTATACTTATGTCCATGAATCATTACTGGAGGACACTCCGATGTTTAATATGATTCCAGAGAATAAAGAAATCTCAATGTACAATGTAAGTTTATATGATTTGATGGAAATATCTTCCACACACATTGATGATAGTATCGAACCACGCTCCATTGAAATGTCAATATAGAGCAAATTGACGTAAATGTAAAGAATCAATCTAGGTAGAACTAAATTCACTGACAACAAGGCAGGTATTTGGTTTGGTAGTGCTAACCTCACCAAGTGTAAATCCTCTATGATATAAACAAAGTTTTTTCAGAAAGCAAAATGAGAAAAATAAAGCCATGAGATGCAAATCTATACTTGAAGCACAAAGTTTCTCAATACGCTCTGGAATTGACTATGGGGATATGTACTCTCCCATAATAGATGTTATAATTCCAAATAACTGAGAATGCAGCTTATACCTGTGGTTACATTATATATCTATGGGGATCGTGATTTAGAGATATATACGAAAGTGCTTGCTGGCCTTTAATTGTCAAGGAAAGTGACTCTAAGCCACGGAGTGCATTTGCAATTAAATTAAAACACTCACTTTATGGATTGAAACAATCCAGACAGATGTGGTATAACCGTCTAAGTGACTACTTAATTGGGAAAAGATAATCTATGCCCTTGCGTATTTAAAAAGAAAATATATAGTTGGGTGCACCTTGCAAGGTGCTACTGGGTCCATGGTATACTCTCTCTATAAAGTAATATATAGTTGTATTAAATATGAAATACATTATAATAATTTGATATAAGTAAGAAATGCATAACAACATTTGCGCATCAAAGAAAGAAGCTTTTGCAATCAAGTAAAATACTTTTTATCATCAATTATGAATTCTTGAACATTAAATCAAAATTCTGTGTACATATAGTAAGAAATTCGGACATGTAGTAAAAAATATTTGCGATACACATAAATATTTTTGTCCATATAGTAAGAAGTTCGGACATATAGTAAGAAATGTTTCCGTTGACCAGAAATACTTTTGGACATTAAGTAAGAAATGTTTAGACATATAGTAGAGATTGTCTAGGTTGGGAAAAAAATACTAAACCCCCTGAACTATTCAGATTTTTACACTTTACCATACAAAGTATTTCTTTTTTTTTTTACTATTTTTACCCTATATGGACAATTTTACCACTGAAAATTTTGGTGAAAATTACACTTAACCTCTTATACTATGTGTATTTTTGCACTTTGCCTTATACGTATTATTTTTTTAATTTAACCAAAATATTTCTTGCTTTATTTATTTATGTTTACATTTTATGTATTCATTACCTACTAAAATTAAATAATTAATAGATAAGTATTCTAATATTTATTTTTTAATTAATAAACCTATTTATTATATGTGTTCATATTATAATATTTATTTTTGTTTTAGTATTATAATTAGGAAAAATAGACAAAAATTATTAATTTGGTAGTGTATTGGGCGTGTATCGATTAAGATATTAGATAATAAGTTTGGTTCAATATTCTCGAATTTAATTTTAATATTTCAATAAAATAATATATTTACAAATAAAATCGAACCAAAGTAACTATGTTAGTAGTATTTTTAACCTGTACCAAAGTAATAAGTTTTGTTAGTATTTTATATTTATGAGTTCGAAACACTACTAATATAGTTAGTTTTTTTTTAATTATAGTATTAAAAGAAAATTAAATATTATAATATGAATACATATAATAAATAAGTTTATCAATTAAAAATAAATATTAGAATACTTATTTATTGATTATTTAATTTTAGTAGGTAATGAATACATAAAATGTAAATATAAATAAATAAAGTAAGAAATATTTTGGTTAAATCAAAAAAATAATACGTATATGGCAAAGTGCAGAAATACACATAGTATAGGGGGTTAAGTGTAATTTTCACCAAAATTTCCAGGGTTAAAATTGTCCATATAGGGTAAAAAGTAAAAACCGTATAGTTCATATGGCAAAGTGTAAAAAAAAATACTTTGTATGGTAAAGTGTAAAAATCCGAATAGTTCAGGGGGTTTAGTGTTTTTTTCCCAAAAAAAAATACACTGACTCCATGAACATATAGTGAGAAATTCAAACATACAAAAAGAAATTTTTTGGGCGAAAGAAAAAAAATCACCAAAAAAATTTTCGGCAGCCGAAAAACATTTTCTCGATTATTGGAAAAAAAAACCTGGCAACCGAAATATTTCTGGCCGACGGGCAGTGGCAATAGGTGTAGGCGGCAGCCACCAGCTGCCCTAATTATTATTATTATTATTATTATTATTATTATTATTATTATTATTATTTAGTTTTATTAGTTTTTTCATAGTAAGAGTATTGTGGTATATTCATATCATAATTTTGGACTATTTGACAAAAAGTAGGAACTATTTGACTTAAGAGTAAGTCTTGAGTGAGACAGATCTCATAGAATGAGATCACATTTTGCCATTTTGTTAAATTGACCCGGACCCATACCCAAACACCCCAGCCCCCAGCTGGTCTCAGGAACCGGACCACCAAAATCCCCCAGCTTCCTGTTTTCTCCCTTTTATCCGAAATCCTCCAAATTTCTCCAAAACCATCGCCAAAACCTGCGAATTTCTGCAGCTAATTCAACACGAAAACAGGAAAACTTGCGAATTTCTGCAGCAAATTCAACACGAAAATTGACTAACCTGCAAATTTCTGCAGCAAATTCAACACAAAAACAGACAAACCTGCGAATTTCTCCAAAATCATCGCCAAAACCTGCGAATTTCTGCAGCAAATTCAACATGAAAATAGGCAAACCTGCAAATTTCTCCAAGCGATTTTAGGATGAACGCTCAAGTACAAAAGCACAAAATCGAAGCATAAAATTGAGTTTAAAACCACGAAAAATTGAAGCAAAGACTAGGGATCAGGAATCCCGTTTCCGCATCTCTGACTCGAATCCAGTTTCAGGTAAATAAAATCTCTTCTCAATTTATTGTTTGAAAAATTTGTGGAAAATTGATTTGATATATATTTTCTCTATTAATTTTAATTTTTTTTTATGCATATGGAGGACATTCATATACTGCAGAAATCATGGAAAATAGTTCAATAGTTGAAGATATGGAGGAAATTCATACTATTGCTGAAGATACGGACACAGGTATTACCGCACTTTCTATCTTTTTAATACTTTTAGTTTGTGATACTTTTGATACTATTTCTGATACTTTGTAATGATGTTTTGGATTAAGGATGTCATGGTGTTGATTGTATTCCTATATCAATTAGAGAAGAAGATATTGACCAAGGTATTATTGCACTTTCTAATTGTGTAATACTTGTAGTAGCGTTTGTAATACTTTGAGTACTGTTTGTGATACTCTATAAATGTTTTTTTGGATGAAGGTGTTACTGCGCTTTCTAATTGTATAATACTTTTAGTATTGTTTGTAATACTTTTAGTATTTTTTGTAATACTTTTAGTACCGTTTGTGATACTTTTCATACTATTTGTGATACTTCATAAATGTTGTTTTGGTTGAAGGTATTACTGCAATTTATAATTATGTAATACTTTTAGTATCATTTGTAATACTTTTAATAACGTTTGTGATACATTTCATACTATATGTGATACTTTATAAATGCTGTTTTGGATGAAGTTATTACTGAACTTTCTAATTGATTGAATACTTTTAGTACCATTTGTAATACTTTTATTACTGTCTTTGATACTTTTGATAGTATTTGTAATACTTTTTAATGCTTTGCAGAACTAAATGATTCAGTGGACATAAGGGGATCTTTAATAGGGATAAGAATAAAAACAATAGAGGAACTTTATGATTTGTATTGTGATCACGGTAGTGCGGTGGGATTTAACGTGCGCAAGTCAACAGACAAAAAGAATACAGATAGACATTTGAGAGAGAAATATTTTGTTTGTTCTTGCTTCAGGAGAAATGTTATGAAAACAGGGGACGTTGCGGGGAGAAGAAAAAAAGTCGTTAGTACACGGACGGATTGTATAGCGTTTATAAGGATTAAGTTAGATAAAGATATACAAGAATATGAAGTTCTTCTTCACGTTGAAGAACATAACCATCCGCTCACTCGAACGGAATGGGGTCATTGGCATAGATCAGAAAGAGAAATTACGGAGGTAAAGGGCAAAGCGATAGAAAGTATGATATCTTCAGGGATGAGAACGATGGATTCTTACCGTTACATGGTGCAGGAGGCAGGTGGTGAGAAAAATCTTGGGCATACATTGAAAGATCACCTGAATTACGTGGCACGTTACAAGATGCAAGAGATAAAAGGTGGAGATGCGCAGAGAATTGTTGATATTCTATCTCAACAAGCTTCTACCGAAGACAACTTTTTCTTTAGAGTAAGATTGAATGAGGACGGGAGATTATGTAGCTTGTTTTGGAGAGACTCAATGATGAAAGAAGGTTATAAGATGTATGGAGATGTTGTTGTTTTTGATACAACATATCGTACAAATAGGTATGACCTAGTATGTGCTCCTTTTGTTGGTATGAACAATCACAAGAACAACGTCATATTTGCATGTGCATTTCTTGCCGATGAAAAGACAGAGTCATTTGAATGGTTGTTTGAAACTTTTAAAAAGTCAATGGGAGGCCAATGTCCAGTAACTATATTCACAGACCAAGATCTTGCAATTTCTGCAGCAATAGAGAAGGTTTAATACTTTTACTTTCTTTTGTAATACTTTAGAGCAGTTTTGTGATAATTTCAGATAGTTTTGTAATACATTTATTAATACTTTATTTATCTATTTTTGCAGGTTTATCCTACAACAAAACATTGCTTGTGGCACCTCTATCAAAATGCAATAGCCCAGTTCGGGAAACTGAAAGGTGACGAGGCATTTAAAGTCATATTTAACAAGTGTTTGAGAGGTACGTAAAATATATATTGATTTTATTTTTGATACAATCACGTGCAATAATTTTATGTAAAAACTTATAGAAGTAACTATTACTTTTCTCTGCTTTAGTATGTGTAATACATTTACTTATAATTTGTGATACTTTAAATTATAAATCTAATACATTGTTATAAAAATATATGTTAGGTTGTGTTGATGAGAATGAACTTCAACGTTGTTGGGAATCAATGATTTCGGATTTTGATCTACAAGATAATAGTTGGTTTCAGCATTTATATACCTTAAGAAAGAGATGGTGTACAGCCTTTAGCAAGGATTTCTTCTCTGTCGAAATGTTATCATCACAAAGAAGTGAAAGTACAAATAATGCACTTGGGTACAATGTGAAAAAGACGACGAGCCTGACTCATTTTTATGAGTATTGGAAACGAATGTTAGAGAATTGGAGGAAAACAGAGGAAAACCTAGAATTCACCCGCTTAAAGTCTGCTCGAACATCATCCTTGAATTCAATACCGATCATAAAGCATGCCGCCCATGTGTACACAATATCACTTTTCAGGGTTTTTGAGAGTGAGTTCATAACTAGACTTTTTATGACATGCACACAGTTTTTTGAAGATGAGTTAATGAAGGTCTTTAACGTTTCATCTAATGATAACTGTGCAACGATACATCATGTGCTTTTCGATCCGAGAACCCATCTCGTCACATGTTCATACAAGAAGATGGAAGAATGTGGATTTTTATGCTGTCATATTTTAAGGGTTTTCAATATGCATGGTGTGGAAAAGATCCCAGGTGTGTATGTCAAGAAACGACGAAGATGACAAAACTTGAGATTTGGGACAAATTAAGTGTCGAAAGTATGACTATCGAAAACCAGGAGGATTTTGTTCCTTGGTCACATGAGATGGAAAGAAAATACTATATCTAATGCAATGTCAATCACATGAAGAAGCCCGGAGGATTGTGGAAGAAGGATATAGTAGAGGTTGTATTGCAATTAATGAACTCACAAAAAGCTTCGTAGATATTGAGTTAAATGAAGAATCCGACAGAACAAGCAGCTCCAAAAATCAAGTTCTTGATCCTCAACGATCGAGGAATAAGGGGAGGTCAGAAAGGGTGAAGGGACCACTTCAAAGAAAAAGTAAAAAAAAAAAATCAAACGTAGAAACTGTCAGCAAAGAATTTGGATCAAAGACACCGCATTTGATTTAGTTCTTTTTTTAATTTTATTTTTACATTTTTCCGCGAGCAATATGTAATACAATGATCACCTTTTCTGATACTTTAAGGTAATTTCTAATACATTTTTTAGCCTTTCAGAAAAACTATTGAAATATAATATATGTACCATAATGTGATACTTTTAATATCGTTTCTGATATTTTTAATACATTTATTTAATCAGATATTATAAAAGTTCATAATAGTTTTGTGATATAAAGATATAAGTATGTTCTGTGATACTTTTATTATATTTTCTGATACTTTTAATACATATTGCGATACTTGATCAGATATAATAAAATTCATACTAATTTTGTGATACAATGTTCTTTGATACTTGACTCAAACTTTTGTGCATCCCTTTTTAATAAATTAATTTAAAACACGTCAGTTTGCTCGCAAGTGTACGAGGTAACTGTAGGGTGATGAGTTTGACTCGAGTCGTATCTCTCGAGAAAAAAAACTATTCGGTCTTTTCGATGTTTTTCTCAAATAAAGTAAAATACATATACATTTGAGGTTTTAAAAGAGATTGATTTGATCATTATAACTAAATCAATAATTAAATTAAAACTAATTAAACTAATTACTTTAAACTAGATTATCAACTACGAGCAATAATTTAAACTATCAATAATACGCAACCAAAGATTAAAACTAATTAACGAATCTAAGAGCATGAACGTTGAGAAATTATCGCTAAGCAATGTATCATATGAATCTAAGAACGAATAATTAAGCATAAATCAACTCGCATAAATAAACTAAATTACCAATATCCAATACTCAAGCATAAAATGATTAATCTAATTATCAAAACTAGAATTAACTAAGAAATTAACTAACCAATTAACTACAAAATTAACTAAGAGTTTAGAGTACTTATTGTAACTACGAAAAGCAGTAAAAAAGCTCCAGCTATTCCGAAGTTTGAACGTTGATCTTGGGCGGAAGAATGAAATTCCCAAACTCGAATTCGACGTTTTGGACGCGTTGTTCTTCGATCCTTGATCTCCGTCTTCAAATCTTGTTATGAGATGTGGAATTATGTTTATTATCAGCTAAAATACCCTAGGGGGGTCGGGTCTTCTCCTCAAAATCCGAAATAATGAGGGTTTCTATAGATATTGCAAGTCTTGGCGCCACAAGGAAACCCTAAAATCCGAATTCTGGGCCATCGCGTCGACGTAGCATCGACTGACGCGCGCTGGTGCTCGACAGGACTCAGCAGACTTGGTCAGCAGGTGTGCGCGTCGGCTGGGCAGGTGCATCGACGGGTGCGTCGACGTTGCGTCGACATCGGTGCGTCGACATCGACGCTTCAGCAAGTTGCGTCGACAGTGCGTCGACTGACGCGGATCATGGCTCGCGTCGACGGTAGCGTCAGTCGATGCGACTGCGTGGTCTGTCTCCAATTCTCGATCTTTTGCTACTCGTTTCACCGGGAAAGCTTGTTCTTCACTTCTTGAACATCGAAACCTCGTCTATTTCGCGTTAAACTCTTCCGGTTACTTAGCTGTAAGGTGAAAAACAACGAAATATCACCTACTTGCATCAATTACGATCAAAATGCGGTAAAATAAGCTGGAATTATAAAAATACGAGATTAAGCTTAAATCGTCCAACTTATACCAAAAACAAATAGAAAAACGTACTAAAATACTAATAAAAATAAGGACAAATCTACTCTAATCAACTACCCCACGCTTTATTGGTTTGTTCGTCCTCGAACAAACGATAATTTCAAAAGTATAACTAGAATGAAAAATCAGTTCAAGCAAAGAGTCGTGCTATGCTACATACATAATTTTGAAAATATAGGTACAAGTCACGCAACGTCAAACACTTGACCATTATTACATTGTCGCTTCAAAATAAAATCATGCTTCCTCACGAAGGATAATATATATAAGTACGCTCAAAAGCACTCAAGTATTTTCTGCATGGGACGTGTATACACTCAAATCATACAATTACATGCACAATAAATAAGCACAGAAAATCAATCTCTTTTCAATCGCAAATTAAGTGTGCTGTCAAAACTAAGAATCAGAAAAGGTCTTTACGGGTTGTAGTGTAAGGCTCTTTGGACGGGTATGGAATATATAAGTCGTGTGGCTAAATAACTCACCCAACCTAATCTAATCAAGAAGCAAATTGCTTCACCTCGCTCAAAAATAAAAACCTCACTTAACTCTCATAACGTAGCCTTAAAATATAGGCTATTTCCCAACTCGCAACCGTAAAACCGACTGAAAGCTCAAACCACTTAAGTCACAACTTGAGCTTTTAGCACTTCTTACACAACTCTAAGGCCTTTCATATTCATAAAATAAAAAATAATAACTCAAGCCTTTATAAGCGCGTAGGCAATTAATCAACACATCCACCATCCTATTATTATTATCATTTTTTTTTATTTTTCCCCCGTTTATTCTTTTTATGGGGTTTCTCTTTTTCTTTCTTTTCTTATTTTTTTATTTTTTTTTTCGGATGGTGGTCCTTAATTACAAAAATAATAAATTCCTAATAAAAATTTTCAAGACTCAAATAACCAATAAAAATACGAACTCCTACCCCACGCTTTTAATGGGTTGTAGGGGTCGTCTCAARAACACTCATGGCTATAGGCATGGATATTTGGCTATGATTGGTTCATTCGAAATTTATAGTGGCTAAAATTTATGAATATGGCCGGAATAGGGTTTTATATGTGCCTTAACTTCACTTTCAAAGTCAACTACACATAGCGGTATCAAAGAGATATCAAGACTGAAACTTATTCAAGCACATGCAAAGATGATAAACACTCAGGCTACTCGCTGGCTTTTTTGCATGAAAATTTTTGAATTGACACTGCTTTTAAGGTTTTGCGAAATCGATTGCGTCCAAGTACCATTTTACAATATATAATAATAAATTTTGAAAAACTATGCACTTATGCACGCTCAAAGACGAAAAAAAATAATCAAACATAATTAACCTTGACAGGCAAGGCATACAAACACAAATAAGCGTAGAAATAGCGATCAATCATATCAAAAATATGCATTTCAAGACATCAAATTGCACTAACCATACTCAACCACCCCCCTCCCTAAAAACTTGGCAATCTCCTGATTGTCATAAATATTAAAGAAAATAAGAGTATGGGAGATAAGAAAACATCCCTAAAACTTTGATGGTCGAGTCTCTCTAAAAACGTATGTGCAATTATCCTTCGTCTTAGATCGCGTGACTAGATTGTCCCGAACGAACCTATTAAAAAATAAACAAAAACAAACAAACAAAATATGATTGTGATCAATTGCGACGCGCAAGTGCCCGGTGGCACGCCTTTTTGGATTTGAAACGGCCGAATTGCGGCCAACATCGTAAATGGCTGGGTTGCAGCTCATCAAAAGGTTGCCGGGCTGTGGCTAACTTGGGTCGGATTGCGACCTCGATCGACGAAATCATCGTAATCCATGATTGCTGCAGTAAGCGGTAGGTTTAGTGGTTGATCATCATCGTTAACGCCTCGAGTGGAACTAGCGGTAAGGCCTTGCGGTAGCGAGCTACCGTTATATAACCGTTGTCCAGAATAAGCGATTTATCATATTTTCTGCACATCAACACACACATAAACGTACCACGACAATTGACACAATATAAAAAGGCAGAAATAAAATAAAATAAAATAAAGAAAATAAAACAAAAACTAACCAACGCTTGGGTTGCCTCCCAAGAAGCGCAACATTTAACGTCATATGCTCCCCTAGGGTATTTTAGCTGATAATAAACATAATTCCACATCTTATAACGAGATTTGAAGATGGAGATCAAGGATCGAAGAACAACGCGTCCAAAACGTCGAATTCGAGTTCGGGATTCATTCTTCGCCCAAGATCAACGTTCAAAACTCCGGAATAGCTGGAGCTTTTTACTGCTTTTCGTAGTTACAATAAGTACTCTAAACTCTTAGTTAATTTCGTAGTTAATTTGCTTAGTTAATTTCTTAGTTAATTTCTAGTTTTGATTAATTAGATTAATCATTTTATGCTTGAGTATTGGATATTGGTTAATTTAGTTTATTTACGCGAGTTGATTTATGCTTAGTTATTCGTTAATCTTAGATTCTTATGATTCATTGCTTAGTGATAATTTCTTATGTTCATGCTCTTAGATTCGTTAATTAGTTTTAATTTATGGTTGCGTATTATTGATAGTTTAATTATTGCTCGTAGTTGATAATCTAGTTAAATAATTAGTTTAATTAGTTTTAGTTTAATTATTGCTTTAGTTATAATGATCAAATCAATCTCTTTTAAAACCCCAAATGTATATGTATTTTACTTTGTAATTGAGAAAAACATCCGAAAAGACCGAACAGTTGTTTCCTCGAGAGATACGACTCGAGTCAAACTCATCACCCTACAGTTACCTCGTACACTTGCGAGCAAACTGACGTGCTTTTAAATTAATTTATTAAAAAGGGGTGCACAAAAGTTTGAGTCAAAAATTTGGCGCCGTTGCCGGGGAAGCAACGAGTAGGAATTAAAGATGTTTTTCGTTTTATTTTCTTTTTGATTTATTAGTTTATTTTTATTTTTTTTACTTGGTCTTTGCCATTTGGTACGTTGATGTATTGTTGAGTTTATGCAAGGAAGGCGATCACTTCAACGCGACCTTGTACCATTCATTGACAACATCCACCGTTCAAATCCACCGAGACCAAGACCCGTTTTTATTCCCGAGGACGATTCCTCAACAACAACTGATTTCGCTTGCGATCAAGTTTCCGACATTATGTTAGAAGCAAATCCAATTCGAAACGGCGATTCACCACCGAGATCACCACCACGCCCCATTATTGCGAGACAAGATGCGGGGAGAAACGAAGGAGTCGACCAGCAGCAAAACGTATCGGTCACCAACCCAACATGGCGAATGTGAGGCACAACGAAGAGATGAACAACAATGCTATTCGCCAACACAACATCGAGAACGTGGCAATTAGGAACGAAGATTTTCTACAGCATAACGCGTATGCTAACAATCAAAGGCACGTGAATGATTGGTTGGAGAATCAAGATCATGGTTTACGAGCAAAATAATTTCGGAAGGACCAATCATTCACGTGCCTTTGATTGTTAGCATACGCGTTATGCTGCAGAAAATCTTCGTTCCTAATTGCCACGTTCTCGATGTTGTGTTGGCGAATAGCATTGTTGTTCATCTCTTCGTTGTGCCTCACATTCGCCATGTTGGGTTGGTGACCGATACGTTTTGCTGCTGGTCGACTCCTTCGTTTCTCCCCGCATCTTGTCTCGCAATAATGGGGCGTGGTGGTGATCTCGGTGGTGAATCGCCGTTTCGAATTGGATTTGCTTCTAACATAATGTCGGAAACTTGATCGCAAGCGAAATCAGTTGTTGTTGAGGAATCGTCCTCGGGAATAAAAACGGGTCTTGGTCTCGGTGGATTTGAACGGTGGATGTTGTCAATGAATGGTACAAGGTCGCGTTGAAGTGATCGCCTTCCTTGCATAAACTCAACAATACATCAACGTACCAAATGGCAAAGACCAAGTAAAAAAAATAAAAATAAACTAATAAATCAAAAAGAAAATAAAACGAAAAACATCTTTAATTCCTACTCGTTGCTTCCCCGGCAACGGCGCCAAATTTTTGACTCAAACTTTTGTGCACCCCTTTTTAATAAATTAATTTAAAAGCACGTCAGTTTGCTCGCAAGTGTACGAGGTAACTGTAGGGTGATGAGTTTGACTCGAGTCGTATCTCTCGAGGAAACAACTATTCGGTCTTTTCGATGTTTTTCTCAAATAAAGTAAAATACATATACATTTGGGGTTTTAAAAGAGATTGATTTGATCATTATAACTAAAGCAATAATTAAACTAAAACTAATTAAACAAATTACTTTAACTAGATTATCAACTACGAGCAATAATTTAAACTATCAATAATACGCAACCAAAGATTAAAACTAATTAACGAATCTAAGAGCATGAACGTGAGAAATTATCGTTAAGCAATGTATCATATGAATCTAAGAACGAATAATTAAGCATAAATCAACTCGCGTAAATAAACTAAATTAA
>BMAC01000556.1:351804-372077 GCA_014905375.1 Phtheirospermum japonicum
GATACTTGATCAGATATTGTAAAAAATCATACTATATATTTTTTACAAAATATTAGTGTGTTCTGTGATACTTTTAATATATTTCTGATACTTTTAATACATTTTATGATACTTGATCAGATATTGTAAAAAATCATACTAATTTTTGAATATAAAAAATAAGTGTGGTTTGTGATACTTTTGATATCTTTTCTGATACTTTTAAGACATTTTGTGATGCTTTATCAGCTTTAAGAAAAAAAAGTTTCAAATAGATCTATTGTAAAATAATTAACAGACTTACCATTTCAAGCTTGTTGAAATCTACTTTGAATAAACGAAGCCACAACTTCCAACACCTATGAATATTAGCAGAATTCTCTAGTGCTTTCTCCTCATCCACCAGAATCTCATCAACAATTTTTGCAACATTCAACTAAAAAAAAAAGAAAAGGGTAAAAATTAAAAATTTTACAAATAGAATAAATAAGAAAAACATAAATAAATGTGACTAATTCAAAAATCGAGAACTCACACTACTGCCAATGCTGAAACAAAAATGACGACAACTTTCACCACTATCGGTGGAGTTCAACGTCAACGACCAAGCATCAATAACAGTAGAATAAATTCTCTTTGCAACATTCAAAGATTGCATGTCCTCTCTTGGGATGGTATACGCTCTATTAAATTGAAACATCCACTCACTGCCAAAAAACAAAAAACAAATATATATTATTAAAAATAATAATCATAAAATTAATAAAAAAAAAGTATAATATGTGATATAATAAACAAACTTACAATTTCTTTGGTAGGGTACCAAAATCATAGAGGCAGTAGTCAACAGTTTCCCTATATTGCGGATCCATGCTTGAAAGTATATTCTTGTTCGTCAACATAAATTGAGAGACATAATCAACATTCTCATCAATAACCCATCCATTCAAGAAGTCAAGTGACTCAGTTGGTTGAACAATTCCTCTAGGAATATTTGAAGTAACTGACTTTATTGCATCCGTAATCTTAACATCAGTCGCAAAAGTATCATCCTCTTCATCTCGCTCAGGAGTCAACAGCTCGAAATTGGGCATATATTTAGCCATTTTCTTCATTACATAGAACTGGGACACAATATCATCAACGCATTTAAGGAACGATGGATCAGAAAAGAACGCCTGACTAAATGTTGGAGACTCGCTCACGTGAGTCACATCAGCTGAAGCAGACACGTGACTCTTTCTTAGTTTATCCTTCATTGCCACTAACCACTTCATATGATGTTTCATAACAACATCAATGTCTCTTTTCAAGAACAGAAATATCTCATGCATTTCCTATATACACAAAAAAATATAAATGACACATGTTATTAATTATGAAAAAACATATAACATGAATTATAAATTATAAAAATACTTTAACAATGATACTAATTTTGTGATACAATAGGTGTGTTCTGTGATACTTTTAATATCTTTTCTGATACTTTTAATACATTTTGTGATACCTGATCAAATAATGTAAAAATTCATACTAAGTTTGTGAAAGAAAAATAAGTGTGTTCTGTGATACTTTTAATATATTTTTTGATACTTCTAATATATTTTGTGATACTTGATGTAATATTGTAAAAAATGATACTAATTTTGTGATACAATAGGTGTGTACTGTGATACTTTTAATACATTTTGTGATACTTGATCAAATATTGTAAAAATTCATACTAAGTTTGTGATAGAAAAATAAGTGTGTTATGTGATACTTTTAATGTATTTTGTGATACTTGATGTAGTATTGTAAAAAATGATACTAATTTTATGATACAAAGTAAGTGTATTTTGTGATACTTTTAATATATTTTCTAATACTATTCATTCATTTTGTGATACTTTCACTTTGTCTATAAGACGTACTTTAGATATGTACAAATAATTCAAGAAAATTACACAAAATAAAATAACTTACATCGTTAGCTTCATTGCAAAGAGCTAAATCATCAGGATCGTCGTCCGATAGATCAAATTTTAAGAAACTCGTGCTTGTGCCCTTTCCATCGCTTTTGTACGGCTGGCCCTCTCCATCACTCTTGCCCTTTTTACTCTTTGATGCACACAACTCATATGGATTTTTTTGACTAATCGGATATAGATCATGAAAAATCTCACCATCCCCAAAGCCCCCTCCCAAAATTTCTTCAGTCATCCTTTTTCTAAACCTTTCAGAATTCCAGTGCTGGATCAATGGCAGCGTCGTAGGCTCAACACTCCCTTTCCACTTAAGATGGTGAAAATAAATGAATGCAAGAGCCAACACACACCCACTCACATTAACAGCCTTCATATTGTTGTACTTGCTCACAGACTCACACAAAGCTTTTAACACATAAATTGACCAATCAAAAGTAACTATCCTATTGACATCATATATAGACTGCGAAGCACTGAAATTCACGGTTCTATTAGCAGATGGGTCTAAAAAAGACGATAGAGCATACATAACAAATAACCTCTTAAAATCATCGCCTCCTTTAGGAAAGTTGTTCTGTAGAATATCTTTCAGACTGGCAACGGGCGACCCAATTTGTATACCATATCTAGCTAAAAAGTAAATCTCCAACTCATACTTCTCCTCTTGCGACTCAATCACACTATTACCAGTGTCCGTCGGCAACAAAAAAATCACATATATCAAAGTTTGTGACAGAAAACCTAACAGAAGAACTAATGCTTAACATCCTACTCGACACGTTAAAATTCTCCACAAGCCACCTAACCAACGAATGTGAAACCTTTTTCACAAAATTTAATTTCGTCAAACCCCCAAACCCTATACTCTCAAGATCAGGAATCTGTACAAGATTAAAACTTTGAACAAGCTTCGACAACGACAAAGGTCTTGATTGGGTTGAAAAATCCCGATCAAACCTAATATAAGAATAAAAAAAGTTTACATATCAGACTATGTAATACATTAAATATATTTACTAATGCCTACAGAACATAATTTATAATTTAAACAAATCAGATATGATATAAAACATAAGTATATTACCTTAACTTTTTCGAAGGCTTCTTTAAAGGGTCCCCAGCTCTTTTTGTAGACTTCAAAGAGCTACCTTCACTGGAAAATAAAAAACATATAACATAAAAGTATCAGACAACATGTAATACATTGAATATGTTTTGTAATACTTTAAATATGTTCTATAATACAAAATTTAAAATAGGAAAACATTTTAAAAAAACAACAACAAAACAAATATAATTCTTTTACCTTTTCTCCTTCCTTCACTGGTTTTGCCTTTTCTTTCACCTTGGCTAAAGTAACACTCTTAGCTTTCTTCTTCTTCAAACTTCCTTCATCATTTGACTTCTTTGTGCACTTCATAGGCACAGATTTTTCCAGACCCTCATCACCTGCCCTGACAACCTTCTGAACAGTTTTTTCCTTCATCTTTTCTTTAGATTTCTCCAAAACAGAATCACTATCTTTGCGTGATTCTACAAGTACCTCATTGACTGATCCCTGACCCTTCTCCACAGCCTTCTTCGGAACATTGTTCACAATAACAATCTTTTCCAACTTCCATTTACCTTTCTCTACATAGGAATCCTCGTCTCCTGAACCCCGACCCTTCTCAACGACCTTTTCCACAACATTTTTCAAAATCACAATATTCTTTAACTTTGGTTTATCTTTCTCTACAGCAACATCAGTGTCACCTGACACCAACACGTTCTTTTCCCCTGGCATCTCTTTCACCTTCCCTTTATCTTTCTTATGTTCTTCAACAATATTCTTCCCCGTCACATTCTTCACCTTCTCCAAAATCTTGGCAACAAAATCACTATCGGAAACTGCGACATCTACTCCCGTATCTCCAGCAACAGGTCTTTCTGCTTTCAATCGATCAACATTGAACTTTAATAGGTCCTCACGAACTGATGAAAGTCTGGTTGTCTTATGCACATTAACAGACATTCTCTCCGATTTTGGTGGATATGAAGATCTCTTTGCTCTTTGTTTCTTCATTAACTAATAGTAAAACAAAGAAACACAAAATTTCTTTTTATCAAAAATAAAACACATAAAATTATAGCACCACATGTAATACTTTATATTTGTTTTTTAATACTTTAAATGTATTTTATAATACATGGGAAACAGGAAGAGTTCAAAATACCAAACAAAAATATAACACTTTAAGCTTATTATTTGATACTTTAGACGTGTTCTGTGATATATTTAACATGTTCCATGATACTTTAAAAAACAAACTAAAACCTAGTTTTAAAACTCATAAAACGCACATAATAGATGAGTAAAATAACATAAAATAAAAATCAATAGAACAGAAAATGACACAGTAGAAAACCTAAATCATACATCACAACAGAAAATGAGAATGTGTAGTGTTATGTGATACTATTAACATGTTTCATGATACTTTTAACATGTTTTATGATACTAAAGAAAAAAAAGCCTTAAATCATATATACAAAATACGGAAAATGAGTATGTCTAGTGTTCTGTAATACTATTAACATGTTCCATGATACTTTTAACATGTTTTGTGATACTAAAAGATAAAAAGTCTAAATCATATCACTAAATACAGAAAATGAGAATGTGTAGTGTTCTGTGATACTATTAACATGTTCCATATACTTTCAACATATTTTGTGATACATTCAAAAAAAAAACTAAACCTAGTTTCAAAACTCATAAAACACATAATAGATGAGTAAAAATAACAGAAAACAAAAATCAATCGAACAGAAAACAATTCGATCAGAAAATCAATCGAACAGAAATAAGTAAAAAGAACCTAAAACTAGTTTCAAAACTCATAAAACACACATAATAGATGAGTAAAATAACACAAAATAAAAATCAATCGAACAGAAATAAGTAAAAAAAAAAAACCTAAATCATATATACAAAAATACAGAAAACGAGTAAGTGAATGTATTCAAGGATTGAAACACGGAGAATTTACAGAAAAAAAAAATGAAAGAAAAACTACCTTCAATACTCAAAGCCTTAAAAACGAAAGTGAATTAGTGCAGATTTCAGCTTCGAAATTCGCAGGCTATCTGTTCGCCGGCTATTTGTTCTCGAACTGCTTTCAACGTTGAATTTGCTCAAGTTTGCGAAACTGAGAAATTGAAGTTGCTTATCGCTTTGGATTTTTGCTTGAGATTCGAAAGAACTAGTTTGAAAGATCTTGTCTTGTCTCGGTAAAATTCGCTTGAAGGATTTTGAGAAAAACTATGAAAGATTTTTGCAAGATACTCGCTCAAACTTGCTTGGGATTCGAAGGAATGACGTTTGGAATGCTGCAGATCTGAATGGATAAGGAGTCGGCAGGTCTGGGTGGGTGAGTCAAGGTCTGGGTCTAGGTGTGGGTGAGTCAATGTCTGGGTCTGGGTCCGGGTCCGGGTCAATGGATATGGGTCATTTTGGTCCAAATATAAAATGGTAAAATGTGGTCTCATAGGGTGAGACCGGTCTCACCCAAGTATTTGACTTGACTTAAAATTAGATGTAGGACTTATTGACAATTGGACCTCTACTCTGAGGACTATTTGATAATTTCCCCCAAACTTACCACACGGAACATACAGTCACACATCAATTTTTGTATTCTATAATCATTTCTAATACCAATTTTTGTTATTTAAAAAACAATAATTATTTGTCAACACGCCGTTTCATAATCAAATATATTTTTATGTTTAATATATAAAATTAAAAGGCTCACACTTGATTGTATAATTAAGGGATAATAATTTTTTGTCTCTCAAACTATTGCGTTTTTCACATTTTACATATTATTTGTGACAAACTGACATACAAACTATGCACGATTTGCAGTTTGTCCCCTAAATCGTAATTTTTGTGATTTTGTGACGAAGATCGAATTACGTGGTGCAACCGAATTGTGCCACGTCATCCCGATTTGATTACAAAACCACAAACATTATGATTTAGCGGAAAAACTGCAAATCGCGCATAGTTTGTATGTCAGTTTGTCACAAATAATACTCAATCAATTTCATTCTATCGGTCGCAATTGACCATTACACGCATATAAGAAAGATGATTGATGTTATAATTATAGGTATCAAATAACCATAATATCATTTTGTTTAGAATAAGTGAAATAATAAAAATAAAAGTAAAATTAGTAAAGTAACATTATTTTTATTAGAAAATTAAAAAGTACCAATGACTCTCTCTTGAATTTGTAAATGTGATTTATAAAATAGGAAATGAAATTTTTTAAATTTCAATATATAGAATAAGAGATAAAAATGTAATTTATATGGTAAACTGTGAGTTTAGAGGGCAAAAAATAATTAATATTATAATTACTATTGTAATTATTTCAAAAAAATTAAAACCCCTCATATACGTTTTGTCTTGCGCACTAAAAATAAATAAATAATAATAAATCAAAATTGATCCCAATAAAAGAATAAGACATATCATCCTATAGGCATGGAAAAAATGGCATATAGACTTTAATATATAGTGTGTGTATATAATGAGCTGCTATTTCTGCCATCCTATACACGCTAGTAGCAATTCCTCCTCATACTTTTTTATGAAATTTTATTTGTTTTTCGTTTTATTTGTTGTAAATAAACACCACCATATTGATAATTAATATCGATTTTCATAAACATTAATAAAATATATTAAAATAATAAATATACAAAAGATTATTAATTTGCTCCTATTTATTAAAGAATGATAGTTATAATAGTAAAAATAAATCAAATATTATTAAATATATAATGTAAATTATAAATTTGGAATATTTAAAAAAACACATACAATAAACTATTAAAACGGATGGAGTATTCAATTAACTTACGTGATATTGGAAACCTTTTTAATGTCACTAAATAAAAAGTCCAATGTGAACCAAAAGTGATGGTGATCGAAGATATTCTAAAAATCTTAAAATCAATCAAATTAATAAAAAAAAAAAACTCTGCCATAGCACGTGCAAGTGCTTCTGGAAGCCTTTCTGTTCCACTCTCAAAATGTGGGTCACTATTTGGTTGATTGTCATCTCATTATTTTTACTCTAGTTTTTGATATTATCATTTGCGGGTTGGAGACACAGTTAGCTAGTTCTTTTCTAGGATACTTAAATAATTAATACAAATATAAATATAAATTGATAAAACGTAACATTTAAAAAAAAAATTAAAATTAGACCGGCACGCTTTTGTGAATAGCGTCTCAACAATAAAATTATAAAAAAAAATCGAGACACTTTTATAAATAGCATCCTGAACCATTTTATTAAAAAAATTTAAAAAAAAATTGTGACCGAATTGAAAAAAGAAGTTGAGAGGCGGGGACGCTGTAGCAACAGCGTCCCGAATCCAAAAATAATTTTCTTTTTTCAATTCGGTTTGGGATGTTGTTGCCACCAGCGTCCCGAAATGAATTTTTTTATTTTTTTTTATATTTCGACCCCGAGACGCTGGTGGCAACAGAATCTCCCCCTTCCCCCTCCCCCAACCACCACCACCACCAGATTTTTTATAAATTAAATGCCAAAAAAATAATTTGTAAGACTTTTTTTTCTTTTTATAATTTGATATTTTTATTTAAATAATTTATTAGGGAAATAAATAAACATATTTTTTTTCATTTCCGCCAAAAAGATATTTTGTAAGAATCTATGTTTTCCTTTTTATAATTTATTATGTTTTGTATAATTTTGTAGGTTTATGGATGTTAAAATAATTATCAGTAAATCGATGTTAAGTCTGGTGTTAAGACACCAGAAGTAACACTAAACAGAATTGAAATAAAAAGTAGCGGAATAATTCGATACTAAAAGAACACAGCAGATAAATTTCGTTCGTAAGCAACGTGCTTACGAACGGGGTATACAAACCCGAAAACTATATTACTTTAATTCATTTAAGATTAAATACAAAATTATAAAGTAATATATGAAAACACTAGCATCAACACTCGATGTTAAATACTTTCGGTCACGGTATGATAATATTCTTCGTTGGTTACGCAACTCCAAAGACGTACATGTTTGGAATCATGGTTTCAAATTGTCCTTGTGTTCTACTGCTTGTGCGTCGTTCTTCCTTTTCTTCACGTGTCCTTGCTGTGTTCCGGTCTCTTTTATACACACCTGCTTCTTGTCTTAAATATACAAGAGTCTTAAACTTGGTAAACTAGTTAAACAACCTAAAACTCTATCTAGGAAACAAAATAAAAACCAAATCTAGTTTACTAATGTATTTTGAGCCCAAGAAAGTCAAATTACAATAAAAGGAAAATAAGGAATAATTGCCAAGAATAAATTTCCAATAATCTCCCCCTTTTGCCTTTTTGGACAAAATAACGAAGACGCACCAAATTGTTTAAAAACTCCCCCTAAATTAAATCCCCCCTTAATACGTACCCATTGTTCAAAAACACAAAACACAATCAATTCAAATAAACATTGTTCTCAACACACAAGAAACTCAACACACAAGAAACTCAACACACAAGAACTTAACAGCTACGAGTCCTCACGTAACGACGAGGGGAAAACCCTTCATCCCTAGCCTCCGTTGACTCTTCTTCATCGGCAGCCGTATCATCCTTATCACCATTATCATCCTCATTGTCCTCATTGCCATCCTCGTCCGCATCTTCTCCATCATCTCCCCATTTTTGTTCGGAATGTAAAAGGGCCTCAATGAACGAGTCACGAATTGCCTGTAGCTGCACAACCTGAGCCCGTAACTAGACAATCTGGTGATTGGGTAAATCCACTTGAGCCTGCACACCACCGGAGCAGAAAATTGAACGGTGTTGGAACTGGTTTTAGCATCACCAGAAACATCAGCAGTTCTAGCTGGCGCCTACCACGGAAGATCTACAACGCGAGCCCCAGTCGTATGTTGTCCACGCAATGAAAACCATTCTGCCTCCCCAGTGAGAACATAATCCTCACTAGGCCGAACGCTTTGATTTTCAAGAAGATTGAAGATGAAGGAAGGAAAACAGAAGGAAGAGGTAGCTCGAGTCGTAGCAAACCGGGTGACAACATCAAACACGTGCTGGACAAAATTAAACTTGATGCCTTGTCCGAGCTTGAACAGAAACTGTGCTTGAGGACGCGTGACAACCGTAGCAATCTTTGTTAGAACCCTGTTACAAATGACCACTTTGTGCAAAACAGAGTACAAGGATGATAAGCGCGTGCTAGGCAATGCTCACGCCACTCCTTAAGCATACCACCAGACAGAAAGCCAATCACCTCGTTCATATCATCAACAGTCGAGTCCTCATGATAAATCTTAGACCCAAATAGCTCATTAATCAAATCAGGAGTAAATGAATAAATCCTTCCACGCACAAAAACTTTTCCAAAATTCGCTGACTTAGGATCAACAATGGAAGGGAGCATGTTTGTATAAAACTCCAACACAACATCACGGACCAAAGGCATGGCAGTGGACACAGTAGTGTACATACCTTTTCTTTCAAAATGCGATCAGGTTCTGCTTTTTGAAGACGTCCACCGGGACTCGACGTTCATCAATCACCCCACTGAGATGATATCTTGGAAACATCTCCTCATCCTCTCTGGTCAGAAACTTGGTAAACACTGGACTCATGTTCAATCTCAACATCCTGAAGTGGGGAATCATTAGAAGATTTCTCTGACATAGTTGAATGGATCGGTGCACTCTGAGAAGCAGCATTGTCAGAACCGGAGCTAGAAGATGAAGCTGGATCAGCTGCGGGCAGTGTCAATTTTGATGACACAACACCAGAACCAGTTCTATCTTTCCGGGCAGCTCTTTGGGACTTTAATTCAGTCATCATAGCAACAATCGTGTCATCATCATCAGAATCAAGAGAGTAGTCATACATAGTCTCCGATTGAGTCATGTTCGACGGAGTCAAGGGAGGGTCGGTGACCAACGGACTGGAAGAGCTTGAAACTTCACCTGTGAAAAAATTAATAGTTGTGAATGGGGGATCAGAAGAACTTGAGGTTGCAGTTTGGGAGGGGGGTCTTCTTGTCAGCTAGACAAACAGTCTATTTCCGGCGAGGCGTAGGTGATGTGGACAATCGTGGAGTAGAAGAAAACGGCGGGGTGGCAATATTTTCCGGTGGCACATATTCTTCATCGTCGAAGTCCGTCATAGCTTTGAATTAATCCACCATATTCATGTGCTCAATGGGCACATGTTGGCGTTCACCAGCTTGACTCTTGGGAATGGACGACAGAATTGTTCTAGGAGGAATATTTCGAAGTCACCGTAACTTCCTCAGAGATGGATTTTCGACCGGACCAAAAACCTGTGAAATGAAAGACAAACTTGGGGGATTGTCCATGTCGATTTCGTTTCCCATTTGACCGGGTAAGATTTGAGCCTTTGGAATAGCATCAGAGGTAGCCGTGACTGAGACCAGTTCTTGAGCTGTGATCGGAGAGGAGCTTGCAGCAGCAGCAACAGTTGGTGATGGGTTTGGTGTTACAACACCACCAACCTCCTCACGAATATCCATGGCGGTGTATCTCGGCAGACTCACTGGACCCTGTTCACCAGAGGGGCGGCGCACACCCACTGGAAGCTCTGAAATTTTGCTAGATGAAGGGGAGTTTGACATTCTGCAAAAAGATTTGAGAAACCACAAAAGCAAAATTGAGTGTCGTAGGTAGGCAGTAAATTCGAGAGAAGGGAAAAAGTGAGAAAACAGGCTTTTCAATTTGGTAATTTGAAAGTAGTTGAAAAGGAGGAAGAAGATAAAAGGTAAAGTAAAAAAAACTTCCCACTACTTCTTTTAACCCCCTAGATTTTTCTTTCCTTAAAAAACAACCACACCCCTTCTCAATTAAGGCACACAATCTTAATAACCAAAAATAATACCCCATGATCTCAAGCTTAACTAAACCACTATCTCCTTTTTGAAATTAAAATCACAAATCTCAATTACATATAAAATCGAGATAGAGCTAGATTTTCAAAATCCATCACCACAGTTGAATAAATCCTTTGCAAAGCAATTTTTCACTAGCCAAATTAACTCCTTATTACTGGTCCAATCCACCGATTTTAACGCCACTGAAACACTTGGTTATCAAAATTATAACATGATCAAGAGAATTGAGGGAAAGATGCAAGCACTGGCAACAAAACACAAAGCGAAATGGCATCAGTGTTGCTTTTTATGTGATGACATTATAACTAACATTGCTCCATGTGAAGTCAATGAAAACAGATCCCTTAACCCGAGTTAATGATTACGTCAAAATCACTTAAGGAGTTGAAAATTAAAGATTGGACTTTATCCAGATATTCATTATCTTTTCAGTAATCTTTAGAAAGAAACTTGCTTATCTGTAGCAATTGCTAGAAAAATTAACACCCCTTGTCTTTGGACCTGGAAGAAAACCAAGTTCTGCGGAAAGCTCCACAATCACCAAAAAGAAGAGGTTAGTCTTTTTGTCAGCACTTTTTATTACAAAACATGACCTTTCTGCACTTTAATCAGACTCAATGCATTCAGGATATGTATGAAAAAAAAATAAAAAATGCAAGCAAAAATCTACAAATGTCAAGAATGATGATTAGTTTAGGTGTCATGACATCAAAACTGACACCGACTTAAACAATGCACATTCCGAGATCTCTTCTAAACCAAGAGAAGGTCTCTATATCTAATGCCTTTGTGAAGATGTCAGCAAGCTGATTCTCAGTTCCTATGTGCTCAAGACTAACTATCTTTCTCTCAACCAAGTCACGGATAAAGTGGTACCTTATGTCAATGTGTTTGATTCGTGAGTGCTGGACCGGATTTTTCGAGATATCAATGGCATTTGAATTATCACAGAGCACAGTCAAAATTCTACCATGTAGACTGTAGTCCTCTATCATTTGATTCATCCAAAGAAACTGTGCGCAACCACTTCCAGCTGCAATATACTCGGCTTTAGTTGTAGAAAAAGAAATGCAATTTTGCTTTTTACTATACCATGAGATAATGTTATTACCCAAGAAAAAAAAACCCAGTGGTACTCTTTCTATCCACAACATCCCCAACCCAATTCGGGTCCGTATATCCCACATGTTCAGTACTCTATCCTTACTATACCAAACACCCAAATCACTTGTACCAGCTACATAACTAATGATTCGTTTAACAACTTTTAAATGAGATTATTTTGGATTTGACTAGCACCCAGCACATAGACACACGCTATACATAATATCAGGCCTGTTAGCTGTCAAGTATAAGAGACTCCCTATCATGATCCTATACAAGGTGTTATCAACACTAATACCAACATCGTCTCTAAACAATTTCATAGTTTTTCCTAACGGTATTTTCTTATGCGTGGCATTCTCTAACCCGAATTTCTTAACAAGATTCTTAGCATATTTGGACTGAGAGAGAAAAATACCGTCATCCAGTTGTTTAATTTACAAACCAAGAAAGTAAGAGAGGTTACCTTCCATACTCATCTCGAATGTTTCAGACATTCTTGTTATAAACTCATTTACCATCTGCTTATTAGTGGATCCAAAGATTATATCATCCACATAAATTTGGACAATTAAAATGTGCTTATTCGATTTAAGGAGAAATAAGGTTTTGTCAACTTCTCCACGTCTAAAATTTAAGAAAAGTAAGTGCTGACCAAGATCTGGGAGCTTGCTTTAAACCATACAAAGCCTTTTTTAATTTTAAAATAAAATCTAGTTTGTGAGGATCAACAAATCCTTTAGGTTTCTCAACAAATACTTCTTCACTTAAAACTCCATTAAGAAAAGAACTTTTTATGTCCATTTGATGTAGAGACATTTTCATATAGCATGCAACAGTAAGTGAGAGTCTTACCAATTCAATACGAGCGACTGGAGCAAACGTTTCATCAAAATCGAAACCCTCAATTTGAGTGTATCCTTGTGCAACAAATAATACTTTGTTTCTCACAATATTGCCCGCCTCGTCCATTTTATTCTTGAAGATTCACTTCATACCTGTAAAATGTGAGTTTTCTGGACGAGGAACTAAGTCCCAAACATCATTCTTAGTGAATTGATCCAACTCTTCTTGCATGACCTTTATCCAAAACTCATCTTTAAGAGCTTCCTCTACACGCTTTGGTTCTGTTTTGGAAAGAAACAAATATTCTCGAATTTGAGAACATTTAGTAGATAAGCAAACAAACCTTACCATTTTTCTGAAGTTTATTTGTCGCTTTCTTGTACTTCTTTCATCGAGATCTCTAATGATTTGATCCGTAGGATGGTTCCCATTCTCGAGGGAATATCCCTCTGATGTAAGTCAATCTGACCATCTGGATCTTCCTCATATGAATCTGAGTCTAATTTTGGAGCAGCCTAAGTTGGTGTCATCTCATTAGTACCGTCACCACCTGCATCTTCAGTTTTTTCACCTGCAGTATCATCTATACCAACCGTAACATTTTCCTGATGATTCTGATCATAAACCAGATCATTGTCCTCCGCATGTTTAACACCACTAATCATATCATCGAACTTGACATTAATTGACTCAATCATGCAATGTGTTCTAAGATTATATACTCCATATGCATGACTATTTCGAGAATATCCCACGAAAGTACATTTATCACTCTTTGAGTCAAGCTTTACAAGATGATTCCTATCATTTAGCACATAACAAATACACCAAAAAACATGAAAATAGCTCAAATTTGGCTTTTTTCCCAACAACAACTCATAGGGAATACACCCTATTAATTATGTGGCATGTTGTATTCATTGCTTCCCCCAAAAAATGTTTTGCAATCTCATTTGAAATAAGCATAGTCCTAGTCATTTCTTCAAGAGACCTATTTTTGCGTTCGACTATCCCGTTTTGTTGGGGGTGATGGGTGAAGAAAATTCAAGGTTATACCTACCTTGGAACAATAATTCGAAAAAGACACATTTTCAAACTCTTTTCCATGGTCCGAACTTATTCTACCTATACTCACACCAAAACGAACACACAACTTTTTCGCAAGTTTTTTAAACGCTTCGAAAACCTTAGATTCTTATTTTAAAAACTCTACCCATGTAAAACGAGAAAAAACATCTACAATAACAAGTACACACCTCTTACCACCAAGGGTTTCTACTTCAAGAAGACCTATAAGATCCATATGAAGAAGTTCGAAACATTTTGATGTACTGAGACTTTGCACATTTTTATTTATAATGTCCCCAACCTTTACACCCATGGCATTGAGCTTCATTAAGAGGCTTTGGGGAACTAGAGGTCTTAGATTCCGAAGATGAGGACTACAATTTGGCAAGTGTACGCCCTGATGATTTTGTTGTTGGCGTCTGATAGGCGAGAAATTGTGCTTTATTTAATGGTTTAATTCCTATATTTTTATGTGCTTAATATTCTTATATATATTTATTTTTCGCATATTTATTATTATGAGTGGAGGAGCACCAATTGTGTATTTCTCTCTTATTTTGCAGTAATTAGGTGCTAAATTGGTGAGTTAAAGATTTAAAGATGATGCATAAGAGTAGCAAGAGGAGATGAGAGACAAAACGAGTGAATTGGCAAAGAAAGGACGATTATGGGCTTTCTAGATGGGTTATCGCTGATACCAACCGTTATAGAAAGTGCCGCTGACTGCTGCCTACAAGAACCGATGTCGTTCGATTTACCTGCCTACAGAGCTCTCTGTCGCGTCAGTCGACGCGGAACCGACGTTAATTGACGCGAGCGCACCGAATGCGTCGACGCTGCCGAGCGCTGCCTGCGTCGCTCGCCCAGTCCGCCCGCGTCGACAATCTAGACCGGCTGACTCCAGAACCGTTATAGAAAGTCCTGGCCAATGCACTTGCCTGCGAACTCGCTGTCGCGTCGATCCGAAACGCGTCAGTCGACGCTCGGTCGACGCGACTGCCCAGAAAATGTGTTTTTAAGGGTTTCTTATTGCCCAAGACTTCCTAAACCTATAAATACCTCCCTTAATCATTCAAATTCGGTGGAACATTAATCCTAGGGTTCCAAGACACCAAAAGGAGTCCAAAACACCCAATTCAACCATCCATCAAGAGCTTGAAGATTGAAGACTCAAGATTCAAGATCTAAGCTTCCTTATCTCTTTTTTATCTTAGATTTATGTTTTATTTCTTTATTTTTATGTTATTCTATGAACTCCATGAGTAAGTAGATTGTTTTATCTAGTCCTAGGGATGTGGAAACCCTCGTGATATTATGTTATAATTAATTGATGCGTATTTCTTCCGTTCTTCATATGAGATTGCTTGTGTTATCTTGTTTACATATCATGATTTCTTAATTCATGACATGATTGCTTAATTCTTGATTTGGATTGGCCATCTAGATTAGGGATTTGGTTATCAATTGCTAGAAAGAGGACTGCTTCCCGTGTAATTGTCGTAGTTTCGATTTCTATGAAGCAACTAATGGTTTCGTATCATTAGGGGTAACACAACATAGGTTGAATAAACCGAGCTTATGCGTTTATTACTTAGATTAACCTATTTGCCTAGATATTAATGCTGTTGTTGGGTTGAATCTAGAGAGCTTATTCTAGGTTATTCAATAATTAGAATCAATTAAAGAGCTTATTTTAAATGAGTAAACGGTAAGGGTAAATTCAAGTAGCAGAGCTTATTGTTACTTAGGGTTTTTAGTTTCATATGATGAGTGGATTTTATATTGCAATTGGTTAAATGAATTGAACGAGGGTGGAAACTGAACTAGGACTGGAAAGTTATATTATTATTATTTCTTATTTATTTTCTTAATTGTTTCGTTTATTTGTTTTTAATTGTTTTCTTATTTATTTAGTTATTTAATTTTCGTTAGTTAGTTTATTATCTCTACCCCCGTTTTCTTAGTTTATTTAAATACGAATTATCACAAATTAATCCACACTCCTCGTGGGATCGACCCTTGCTTGCCACTGCTACTAGTTAGTAGAGGAAAGTCGAGGAACTTTATAAATATTATTTTTGACGCTTCAACGACGAGCGGTCAGCGTCTCTGGCTTGAATTTTGAAAAAGATCTTCCATTATTTTGAGAAAAATAAAGAAATCAAATTTGATCCCAATAAAATAATAAGACATATCATCCTATCGACATAGAAGAAATGGCATATACACTTTAATATATAGTGTGTATATATAATGAGTTATTATTTATGCCATCCTATACACGTTAGTGGCAATTCCTCCTCATACTATTTTATGAAATTTTATTTGTTTTTCATTTTATATGTTGTAAATAAACACCACCATATATTTTGATAACCATTGGGTAGAGGTGTTCATCGGTTCGCCCGAACCGGCCAAACCGTCGGTTCAAATCGGCGGTCAACGGTTGCGGAAACCGTTGACCACGATTTGAAACGCAACTGTAACCGCAACCATCATTAAGGCGGTCCGGTTCCAGTTTCCCCATTTCTCAAACCGTAAACCAGTGGTCTGAACTGCAAGTTTGAGAATTAAAAAAAATTGCCAGTTCAAACGGTCAACAACTAGCCGTTGGGCGCGGTCAACGCGGCGTTTAAGATTGACGCTCTTGATCAAGTGACCGTTGATGATCAATGGTCGAGATCAAGTGACCGTTGATCAAACCGCGCCGGTTTGAACCAAAACCGGCCGATTTGGTCCAAAACCGGCAGTTTTCCCGCCTGATTTTTTTTTGGTTTTCTCACTCCTATAAATACCCCTCATTTCCAACTCATTTCTCTCAAACCAATCTATCATCTTCTATAATATCTATATTCTACATTGTCCCTCTTTGAAAATTTAGTGATATACTAAGATTCTTTAATTATCAAGCCTTCTTAATTCTAAGCTTATTTAAGTTTAGTGTTATAATTCCAAATATATTTCGTACTTTCTAGTTATAATCATACTACTTTAGTCCATTACTACTCTTTCTTATTTTTTTGTATTAAACTTAACTTCTAAGAAAAATGTCAAGCCGTGGTGGTTCTTCTCATTCTCGTCGAGCCGATAAGGGGAAGAGTATAGCACTCGATGACGACGCCAATGTCCATCCCATCGGCTTATCACAAGGCAACACTCCTTCGGTCGGTGACTACAATCCCAATCGCATTGACATTGACAAAGATTGGAGTGATACCAACATTGATCATTTTTACCGAGCTGCCGCCGCCTTTGCTGGTGAAGAAGTGCCGCAGCCCAATGAAGAGGAGGATGAGTTGCCTCCAAGAAACCCAAAAACTCATTCTCGGGCAACAACGGAGTTAAAATCCGACATTTTCAAGAAACATTTTCAAAAAATCGAGATCCCGCCACCTGCAAACGAGCCACCTTCGGAAGACGGAAAAAAACGAAAAAGGAGGTACCCTGTCACTTGCAACTATTGTCCATCATCTTACCAATTTCTAGAAGGAGGAGGATATGAGAATATGCACAACCATCTCAACAACAAACACCCCGATAAAGTCGGTATCGATAGGACTCAAACGCAACTGCAATGAGGACAGGTAAGTACGAACTCCTCTTCTTTATTTACATATTCCGACACTACTCATATAAAGGAATTAACAAAATTTTTTACTTCTAGATCTCTTCCTTTTAACTTTGCCGGTGATGATTTATATGAAAAGTTCACCCAACTTTTTTTTAATCCCTCAAGTACGAGAGTCTCACGCTCTACCCTTACTCGTGATATTAAAAAAGTTGTTGGTGAATATAAGTTAAACTTATGTAATGAATTTTTTAGTTTACCAAATAAAGTTTCAATTTGCTCGTATGTTTGGAGTGATCATTGGGAACGAAACTCTTACATGGGTGTTACATGTCATTGGGTTGATAATTCATGGACTTTACAAAAACTTTTGCTTGCATATAGAGATTTCAAACCTCCTCACAATATAATATTTGTCAATTAATTCATTTGATTTGTCAAGAGTATGGTCTAGTTGAAAAAATATTTTCTATTTCATTTGACAATGTAACTTCTAATACGACGAGTGTTAATGAGCTTATTAGTATTTGTAAACCATATATTGGTGGCTTGTTTTTCCATATTAGATGCATATGCGATATTTTGAATTTGTGTGCTCAAGATGGTTTGAATGTTTTGAAAAATAAACTTTCTCCCATTAAAGCGGCGGTCACGTGTATTCATAGAAATAAATATTTGCAATGAAAATGGGTGAGATTTTGTAAGGAAAATTTGTTTGAACCGAAAAAAATTTCAATCGATGTGCCTACTTGTTGGAACTCTACATATAGATTATTGAAAGATACATATTCGTATAGAGGGTTTTGTGTTCGTTTTTTGGGCAACAAGAAACTGGAATTATGTTGTATACAAACCAATGGTCTACATGTGATTATTTAAAAAAAACTTTTAAAGGTGTTTAATGATGCTACTAATTTATTTTTCGGTGTTTATTATCCTACTTCTCACCTTATTGTTGAATATTGTATTAAAATTGCATTCATCTTTAGGGAGTGCATGAAGAATGAACAATTGGAAGAATGTGTTGTTTCTATGAGACGAAAATGGTTGAAGTATTTTTAGTACATTCCAAGTATATTTTTATTTGCTACATGATCGATGGATTCTCAACGCTCTAGTTTGAGAATCCGTCTCCGCAAGAGTACGGAGTCGGTTGTAGGGCGGCGAGTTCTTCCTGAGTCGTGTCTCTCGAGGATGGATGTTATCGGCTTGTCGGTTTCTTAATTGCTCTTATCGTCGATTGCGACTAAACTAATCTAAACTAGGAAAGCGATAGTCATTGATTCGGTTTTGGTTTTTATAGCTAAACTTTAAATTGAAATAGAAGTTTGGAAGACATTAAAATGTGAAAAGGAAATTAAAGCTTATTTTAAAATGATTAATCTAAACTAATTAACTAAGAAGGCTCATAATTTAAATTAGGGAAATGGAGGGAAAATTAAAGTCAAGCTTATTTGAAAAAGTCAACATTAATCTAACAAAAATCAAAACTTTAAAAAGGAAGATTTTATAAAACTTTTAAAAACTTAGAAATTGATCTAAACAACTTAACAACTTAAAAGCATAAGTTCAAAAGGTAGAAAGCTATCAAATGAAAATGGAAGATTGATAATCAAAATAACAACTAAATTACGATCCAAGCATCAACATAAGATTAAAAGAAATAACATGAAATTAAAACTATATTATAGAAAGATATTACCAAGAGTATGATCCACAAAAGCTTGAAATGGAAAGCTTGAAAGCTTCTTCACAAAAGAAATCTAAACCAAAGCTTGAACAACTAGCTAATTAAGATCTAACACTTAACTAAGGTAAAACTAATGAACTAACTAATTTCTAGGATTTTAATTGATCAAAATGAAAAGGAAAATATGAAGTTGAGTTTTGGGGAGCAAGAGCTCTGAACCAGGCCCTTGCTGCAAGTTGTCTTCTTCGAAAAGACGTCTGATTACTTATTACTTCTCAAAATCTGCTTTTCAGTCGATCGACTGAAAAAGGAGTCGATCGACTGGCAGTCGATCGGTCATGTCGGCAGTCGATCGACTGCAGTGTCAAAACGGCKAGAAGCCCTGGAATCCAGTCGATCTTGGGGGGCTCCAYTCGATCGACTYRAGTCGATCYGCCACGTCGGCAGTCGATCGACTGCAGTGTCCAAAACGTCCCAAGTCCCTGGAATGCAGTCGATTTTGGTGATCCAGTCGATCGACTAGAAAGTCAGTCGATCGACTGCACTTTCAGTCGGTCGACTGGATTTCAGCACCCGGCTCGATTTCTCYTTCTTTTTGCGTCCGCCYGTRATCGWATCTCGTCCGTTGCGCTTCCTTGCTTTTTCCGTCCATTCCCGAGTCGAGCGAAAGCGACCCCAAACAAGCGTGGGCCCCGCCTGGACGTCCTACGGCCAAGAGAAAAATGAAAGAGTGAAAAACTACGAAAACCTAGAAATAACGAAAATGGCCATCTCGACTCCTAAAACATCGAAAAGCAAGCGAAAAACACGTATTGTGGAACCAAAAATGGTAACGAAAATATGTACAAAAATATGCAAATCAACCACCCCACACTTAGAACGGTTGCTTGTCCTCAAGCAAAACTAACGTAAAGTTACAGAACTACCCCCGACCAATCCTAACTAGTGCACAAAATAATTCGAAGACGTCGTATGCTACGTTGTTTGTTAGTTTGGCTAAAAGGATGACAATGTGCTTTGTTAAGGAAATTTAAATCGACATCCGAAACCTAAAAGGACTTAAACAATCCAACAAGTCG
>BMAC01000556.1:373102-396794 GCA_014905375.1 Phtheirospermum japonicum
CTTTGAATATATTCTCAAAATAAAAAACAAATTTGAAAATAAAATCTAAACAAATTAGAAAATTCAAAAACTCAAAAAGATTTTTATTTTGTAAATAGTTTATTTTCGTGCAAAATTTCCACCTTGCCTTACCTTGTAGATATCTTGTTGCTTTACCTCGGCCCCCGACGACGACTTTTGCACGACCACGTTGACACAAGCTCGGAAATAGGGGGTTTTCTTTTCCCTACACCTTTTTACTGCTTTTATTAGCTTAATTACGCAATGAGGACATTGCTAGGTTTTAAGTGTGGGGTGGTGGAGTTCGTCCTAGGTTTTTAATTTTGTCGTGTGCTTGCTTGTGTTAATTTGAGTAACGTATGTGCTATTATTGCTTGGATCCTTGGCGAAGTGACGCGGTTTTGATGATTTGTTAGGGTGTTTAGATCTTCGATCGAATTTAGTGGATTTAGGTGGTTTAGCTTGTTGGGATCCCCGTTCGGTTTTAGCTTCGTGCTATCCTTGTGCTCGTTTGGAACTAGTGCCTCGACTAGCCCTCGTCATTAAACACTCTCTATAGGTTTTGTTTTGTAATTTGGAGTCGTCAATTGCTCCACGTGGCTCGATCGAGAATTTTGTAAGTTGCTAGTAGCAACGAATGATCGGAGTCGTTGAAAGCTTCGTATTTTCATTTATTTAAGTACCTTACGTCAACGGTACAAAAAAAAAAAAAGAAAAGAAAGAGAAAAAATACAAAGAGATGAATAAACAAGGATACGTTATAAATCCTTGAAGTTGTTGTGTAGCACGTTTTTCCCCTTGTTTCGATTCTTAGTATATTTTTGTAAAGAGAGGTGTTAATGATCTTGGCCTAGTAGGGAGCCGATTAACGGTTCGAGCATGGATAGACCTTAGCCGGGCAAGGACGGGGAGAACGACTTGTTGGATTGTTTAAGTCCTTTTAGGTTTCGGATGTCGATTTAAATTTCCTTAACAAACGCACATTGTCATCCTTTTAGCCAAACTAACAAACAACGTAGCATACGACGTCTTGAATTATTTTGTGCACTAGTTAGGATTGGTCGGGGGTAGTTCTGTAACTTTACGTTAGTTTTGCTTGAGGACAAGCAACCGTTCTAAGTGTGGGGTGGTTGATTTGCATATTTTTGTACATATTTTCGTTACCATTTTTGGTTCCACAATACGTGTTTTTCGCTTGCTTTTCGATGTTTTAGGAGTCGAGATGGCCATTTTCGTTATTTCTAGGTTTTCGTAGTTTTTGTACGTTTTTGATTAGTTGGTCGATTGATGAAGATGGGGGGGATCGACTGCTCTATATAGATCCGCAGGGCTCTGGGCAGTCCGGGCAGTCGATCGACTGCCCTCCTCGGTCGATCGACTACCGACAGTCGATCGACTGCTCTTGTCAAAAGCTTAAAAAATTCTGGAATCCAGTCGATTTCTCCGTCTCAGTCGATCGTGCGCCAGTCGATCGACTGGCTATCGATCAGCAAGATACCAGTCGATCGACTGCATTCCAGCAGCCAATCTCCATTTTCGATCCTCATTTCTCTCAAGATTCCAGGATTGAACCTACACAAACCCAAAAACTCGATTTAATACTACTCAAAGAAAGAATATACACAAAATTAAAAGAAAAACAAAAAAAGAGTTAGAAAAGGTTAGAAAATCGTGGGTTGCCTCCCACGAAGCGCGTTTGGTTAACGTCGTTCGCTCGACGGTTATAAAAAAACGTTATCCAGGATCCAAGAAGAGGTGACGATCATGCCACGCCTTGGTTTTCTCGAGTAGACACACCGGGTGATCAAAATCACCAAGGCGGGCGTGTTGGGCAAGCCGGAAGATCGAGATATCAAGAACGTGGGCTTGCTTCGGTGGTCGTAAGGGTGAGCCGATCACCCAAACGTGATTATCCCAAAACGGGTCGACGTATTTCTCCGTCTCCCCGATCGTCATCTCCTCTCTCTCGAATTTAGAAATAGTCGTAGTCGGGTACGAGAGAGTAGGACCCCGCACATCTTCCTCGTCCTCTTCCACCTCCTCTTGTTCAAATAGTAATAAAGCGTCGGGTGGTGGCAAAAGAGGTTCGATCAACTCCACATCCTCCATGATCGGCACAACTACATCTTCCTTGCCTAAAGCAGGTAAACTCAACAGTCCAAGTGCCATCGGAGACCTCCAAGATAACACCCCCTCACTTTCCACTACAACCTCTTCACAATACCCGAGAGGGGTTACGTTGTCTTCCGACCCATTCTCCTCGTCTTCTAAATCCACCTCATAGCGCTCCTCTTTCGAAAGATCGTCAAATCTCGAATTTCCATCAACGATCGTGGGCACCACCACATCCAAGATGGGCATCTCATCAAGGCACGGTTCCTTAAGCTCGTCCACGTCATTGGCAATTTGTTTTGAGTGAGTCTCTATGCGAGCGAGGCATTCAATGAGGTCGGCTAAGAGAGACTCCACGCCCGGGAGTTGGGACGTAGACGAATCTTGAAAGAGTGAGGTATAAGGGTCATCGCTCGGAGTATACGAGCTCGAGGTGGGTAGGTTGTAAGAATCGTAGCTCGAAGGAAGGGCGAGTGGAACATATGGATCGTCAAAACCCGGATCAAAAGGATCACGAGTCGGTGCATATGGATCTATGCTCGGGTTATGGGGATATGAAAATGGAGGTGAATGTAAATGTGGAGGACTTGGGTAATAATGATCGGAAGAGTAGATCCATTCTTTCCCGATCGAAGCATACGGGTCGTCATATTCGGGAGTGGTGTATGGATTTGGATATTCGGGAGTTTAGATGTAAGGATTGTCGTATGGAAAACTAGCTCGGTAGTTTGCCATCCTCGGCCGGATCAATTAAGCGACGGAGGCATCCTTTGATCGTCTAGAGTGTGGGCGGGCGGAATCGGGCTCTCGAACGGAGTTGCCATCGTTCGCTTCTCGATTATTGGTGATAATAGAGGAGGTAACGGGACGTCGGACCTACCCTGCATACACAACAAACGACAAAAGATTACGCGTATCGAATGTAAAATAACGAACCAATCTAACTACGAACTACGTTAACAATAAGAGTAATTAAGAACACCATTGGCCTTAATCCATCCCCGGCAACGGCGCCAAATTTTTTGATCGATGGATTCTCGACGCTCTAGTTTGAGAATCCGTCTCCACAAGAGTACGGAGCCGGTTGTAGAGCGGCGAGTTCTTCCCGAGTCGTGTCTCTCGAGGATGGATGTTATCGGCTTGTCGATTTCTTAATTGCTCTTATCGCCGGTTGCGACTAAACTAATCTAAACTAGGAAAGCGATAGTCATTGATTCGGTTTTGGTTTTTATAGCTAAACTTTAAATTGAAATAGAAGTTTGGAAGACATTAAAATGTGAAAAGAAAATTAAAGCTTATTTTAAAACTATTAATCTAAACTAATTAACTAAGAAAGCTCATAGTTTAAATTAGGGAAATGGAGGGAAAATTAAAGTCAAGCTTATTTGAAAAAGTCAACATTAATCTAACAAAAATCAAAACTTTAAAAAGGAAGATTTTATAAAACTTTTAAAAACTTAGAAATTGATCTAAACAACTTAACAACTTAAAAGCATAAGTTCAAAAGGTAGAAAGCTATCAAATGAAAATGGAAGATTGATAATCAAAATAACAACTAAATTACGATCCAAGCATCAACATAAGATTAAAAGAAATAACATGAAATTAAAACTATATTATAGAAAGATATTACCAAGAGTATGATCCACAAAAGCTTGAAATGGAAAGCTTGAAAGCTTCTTCACAAAAGAAATCTAAACCAAAGCTTGAACAACTAGCTAATTAAGATCTAACACTTAACTAAGGTAAAACTAATGAACTAACTAATTTCTAGGATTTTAATTGATCAAAATGAAAAGGAAAATATGAAGTTGAGTTTTGGGGAGCAAGAGCTCTGAACCAGGCCCTTGCTGCAAGTTGTCTTCTTCGAAAAGACGTCTGATTACTTATTACTTCTCAAAATCTGCTTTTCAGTCGATCGACTGAAAAAGGAGTCGATCGACTGGCAGTCGATCGGTCATGTCGGCAGTCGATCGACTGCAGTGTCAAAACGGCKAGAAGCCCTGGAATCCAGTCGATCTTGGGGGGCTCCAYTCGATCGACTYRAGTCGATCYGCCACGTCGGCAGTCGATCGACTGCAGTGTCCAAAACGTCCCAAGTCCCTGGAATGCAGTCGATTTTGGTGATCCAGTCGATCGACTAGAAAGTCAGTCGATCGACTGCACTTTCAGTCGGTCGACTGGATTTCAGCACCCGGCTCGATTTCTCYTTCTTTTTGCGTCCGCCYGTRATCGWATCTCGTCCGTTGCGCTTCCTTGCTTTTTCCGTCCATTCCCGAGTCGAGCGAAAGCGACCCCAAACAAGCGTGGGCCCCGCCTGGACGTCCTACGGCCAAGAGAAAAATGAAAGAGTGAAAAACTACGAAAACTAATCAAAAACGTACAAAAACTACGAAAACCTAGAAATAACGAAAACGGCCATCTCGACTCCTAAAGTATCATAAAGCAAGCGAAAAACATGCAACGTGGAACCAAAAACGGTAATGAAAATATGTACAAAAATTTGCAAATCACTACATTATTAGATCCTAATATTAGAGAAAGTGGTTTAGAATTTTATCATAACAGTTATCATGATACTTTATTGCCGCTTGAAGAAAATATTATTCAAAATGTGAAAAAGTCTTTATTTGATATATTTAAAGAATATAGTATAAATTCTGATTGTCCTCTTCCTATGAGTATTTCCAAGCGACAAACTTCTATTGGAAGTGGTAATCCTAGTAGAAGTGGTGACGGCGATAATGAAATTGAGGGATTTCATGATTTTTTGAAACAAAAAAAAAATCACGAATGGGGCGTTCAGGTTATTCATTCGGTTCTAACCCTTATCGAGAACTTGAAACTTATCCAAGTAAGGTTTTTGAGTATGGTACGTTGGGAGAAAATGAAGCCGACGGCGAATTTGATATTTGAATTGGTGGGCATCGAGGAAATCACTTTACCCCTTGTTAACATCATTGCGAGTGAGATATTAGCCGTTTCCGTATCAACTGTTTCAGTCAAACAAGCATTCAGTGAAGGGGGGTACATGCTGGACGCTCGTAGATCCAAACTTACACCTCACAATCTTGAGTGTCAAATGTTGTTGCATGATTGGGTCAACGACGATCGACGGAAACAAAAAAACGTTCTTAGTGAAGATGAAGAGAGCGAGACATATTATGATACTACGGGATCTAGCAACGAGTCGGTAAATGGATGAGTATGGTACCCCCCGCACCACCGCTTCTGATTCCAAGGTAAGTAAGGTAAGTGAGAACTACGTGGACTTTGATTCCTAATGCAAGGGATATGCAGACAACTATCTTCAATTATTTGAAATTAAAATTTCAAATCTTAACTTCAAATATTTGAAAATAGTTCAAGTCCAATTTCTTTTTAATTTTTTTGAATTTATTAAAAATATTATTCATAGTTTCTCGCTTAACTTCAAAATTTTAAAATTATTCTAATATATTTTTTTTTATTTTAACTTCAAATATTTTAATGGTTCGATAAATTCAAAATTTCAAAGTATTTGTTATATTTTCCCACTAACTTCAAGATTTTAAAATTCTTCTAATATAAGTTTTTTATTTTAACTTCAAATATCTTAAATGGTTCAATTTTATATATTTTTTTAATAAATTCAAATTTTCAAAGTATTTGTTATATTTTCCCACTAACTTCAAGATTTTAAAATTCTTCTAATATAAATTTTTTTATTTTAACTTCAAATATCTTAAATGGTTCAATTTTATATATTTTTTTAATAAATTCGAATTTTCAAAGTATTTGTTATATTTTCCCACTAACTTCAAAATTTTAAAATTATTCTAATATAAATTTTTTTTTTATTTTAACTTCAAATATTTTAAATGGTTTAATTTCATATTTTTTTAATAAATTCAAATTTCCAAAGTATTTGTTATATTTTCTCACTAACTTCAAAATTTTAAAAATTCTCAAATATAATTTTTATATTTTAACTTCAAATATTCTAAATGGTTCAATTTCACATTTTTTTTAATAAATTCAAAATTTCATAATATTTGTTCTATTTTCTCATTTGATCTCATCTAACATACATTTTAAAATATATATATTAACTTCAAAAATTCAATAAGTATGAATTTTTATTAAAAAAAAACCCGGCCAAACCGAACCGGAACCTAACCGCGAACCGGCGGTTTGCAATCCGCCACAATACGGCCAATTTCACGGTTCGTTTTCGGTTCGAGGTTTCTGTCGAAACCGAACCGACGGTTCGAACCGTCTGAACACGTCTACCATTGGGATACACCACTAAAAAATTAATTTTTTTTCTAGGGGCTCGTGACATTATTTGAAATCTAATTACTCCATCTGTCCGATATATATAGACCAATGTCGACTTTCACAAACATTAAAAAAATATATTAAAAATAATAAATATACAAAAAATTATTCATTTGCTCTTATTTATTAAAGCTTGATAGTTATAATAGTAAAAATAAATAAAATAATATTAAATATATAATGTAGATTATAAATTTGGAATATAATCAACTATTAAGACGGGGTAAAGACTTCTGTTAAGGCAGATTCACGGGTCATGATCCGCTAGGCGATCTGACTCGGATCATGACCCGATACTATAATGTATTGACTTTTGAACTATGATGTATTGGTTTTTGTACTCAAAAGTAATGTATTAGTTTTCATAAATATTTGACCCGTGTTATGATATATTGTCTTTTGTATTATGATGTATTAATATTATGATGTATTGATTTTTGTATTATAATGTAACGATATAAAATTTTAGTCTAATAAATGATCCGTTAGTTTGATCTGACAAGAGTGTTGCCTTAAGACACGAATGGAGTATTCAATTAACTTATGTGATATTGGAAACCGTTTTAATGTCACTAAATAAAAAAGTGCAATGTGAACCAAAAGTGATGGTGATCGAAGATATTCTAAATATCTTAAAATCAATGAAATTAATAAAAAAAACTGTCTGCTATAGCACGTGCAAGTGCTTCTGGAAGCCTTTCTTTTCCGCTCTCTAAGTGTGGGTCACTATTTGGTTGATTGTCATCTCATTATTTTTACTCTTGTTTTTGATATTATCATTTGCGGGTTGGAGATAGTTAGCTAGTTCTTTTCTAGGATAATTAAATAATTAATACAAATATAAATATAAATTGATAAAAGGTAAGATTTTAAAAAAATTTAAAAATTGGACCGGCACGGTTTTGTGAATAGCGTCCCACCTATTAAATTAAATAGAAAAAAAGAAAGAAAAATCGAGACACTATTGTGAATAACATCCTGGACCATTTATTAAAAAATAAAAATATTTGAGGCCGAATTGAAAAAAAAAAGTTGGGGGGCCGGGACACTGTTGCAACAGCGTCCCGGATCCAAAAGTAATTTTATTTTTTCAATTCGGCACGAGATGTTGTTGCCACCAGGGTCCCGAAATGTTTTTTTTTTTTACAATTTTCGACCCCGAGACGCTGGTGGCAACAACCTAACTCCCCCACCCCCACCCCCACTCCCCCCACCCCCGATTTTTTTTAAATTAAATGCCCATAAAATAATTTATTAGGAAAAAAATAAACATATATTTTTTTTCATTTCGGCCAAAAATATATTTTGTAAGAATTTATTTTTTCCTTTTTATAATTTGTTATGTTTTGTATAATTTCGTAGGTTTATGGATGTTAAAATAATTATCAGTAAATCGATGTTAAGTCTGGTGTGAAGACACTAGAAGTAACACTAAACAGAATTGAAATAAAAAGTACCGGAATAATTTGATACTAAAAGAACATAGCACATAAATTTCGTTCGTAAGCAACGTGCTTACGAACTGGGTATACAAACCCGAAAACTATATTACTTTAATTCGTTTAAGATTAAATACAAAATTATAAAGTAATATATGAAAACACTAGCATCAACACTCGATACTAAATACTTTCGGCCAGGGTATGATAATCTTCTTCGTTGGTTATGCAACTCTAAAGACGTACGTGTTTGGAATCGTGGCTTCAAGTTGTCCTTGTGTTCTACTGCTTGTGCGTCGTTCTTCCTTTTCTTCACGTGTCCTTGGTGCGTTCTGGTCTCTTTTATACACGCCTACTTCTTGTCTTAAATATACAAGAGTACTAAACTTGGTAAGATTTAAACAACCTAAAACTCTATCGAGGAAACAAAATAAAAACCAAATCTAGTTTCCTAATGTGTTTGAGCCCAATAAAGGCAAATAACAACAAAAGAAAAATAAGGAACAATTGTCAAGAATAAAATTCCCAACATGTTTTATAATATAAGTGTATATCACAATAATTACTTAAAATTACAAGAAATTTTATTTCAAAATTAAAATACAATAAGATTAAAATAACAATTATAATAATTTGATATTACATATGTGATCACATTCGTAAAGAAGGATTTCTAATGAGGTTTTGGTATTGACAAATGCAATTAAAATATTTTTTATTGAATACCAAACTCATCAAATTGAATAAATATTTTCCATGTTTTAGATATGTAGCAGTAAACTCAGCATCGTTTGCCACGTTGTTCCAAAAATGAACAAGCTATTTTGGCACTTGCACTTTGTTGGTCTCATGATCCCAGGTAGAATGCTCGTTTTCCAACATCATATGAAATGCATGTATCTTTTTTTAAGAAGTTCTACTCGAGCGGTTATGTCGTCCATTGTGAAATCTTTCCCGAACATAACCTTGATTTTGTCCAATATTATTCACGTGATATTGTTGCGTAATCCTCTTATGGGATCGTAGACTCCATTGAGCTTACTATCACGGAGGTCGTCAACCAACATAATATCCATATGGAGGCTCCACTCGGTTGAATTTCTATCGTTGAAAAAGAAATCTTCTTCAAAATCAAAATTTGGTACATTGTTAGGCTGTTGGGAACTCATTTTTTCCTTTTGTTATGGTAACACCTAGATGGTGGAGAAAACAAAAGGTGTAAGTGAATTGTGTTTAAAAAATCTAGTCCAATATTCAGAATTTATAGATTAGTTACAATTTCACAAGACAGTTGTACTCAATGTGTAGTCTAATCAAAACAAAATCTGTTAAATCCGGTGAAGGTGAAAAACAAATGTATTATTGTATGTCTTTGTCACTGCTAAAGATGAAAACATAATGTTTAATATGTAGTCTTGTCACAAAAAAAGTTGAAAATGTATGGATTAGTGTCTAGTATTGTCACAATAAAAGTTAAGAAATATATTGATTAATGTGTAGTCTTTTCACCAGTACGGTTGGATAAACCAATACTACATAAACCTCCCTTTAGCATCGGTTCTTTTTACTAATAGGCATTGGTTCTATAACCGATGCATATTAGACCGATGCCAAAACCCGGGACTTTAGGCATCGGTTCTACAACCGATGCTAATAACTGACATAAGTATCGGTTGTTTGACCAAAACCGTTGCTAAAGATCGGGACTATATGCATCGGTTTTGGTCAAACGACCGATGCCTAATGTATAGATATAGGTAACGATTTTGATTAAAAATCTGATACCTAATGTGTATGAATACGCATCAGTTTTGTTTAAATTGGGGCGGGCATTCGATTGTCTTGCCATGGACCAGAATTCGTATTGCAAGTTGAATCCAACTTATGGAACACGTTTATTAAAACTACTTAGACATTACGTAAAAGGTAAAAAATGTAACTATCATGACGCTAGATAACAAACAATAAGAAACATGTATTTCTGTTTCAATATATTAAGCAAATATCAATTATACCGTTTAAGTAATTATAAGAGAAGCCAAAAACATATAAAGGAGAAAATATAATAAGACACCCAAGCAAATTCATTAATCAAATACTTGGATGAACACAAATGCAAGCATAAGTACAAAATGAACTAATAATGACTGAACAAAATTTCAACATTTATAAAAAGTCGGATATTGCGTCTGGAATGAACAAGAACGGTGATTTTTATAGCATATAGAAACATAAAATGAACGACATTCCATTATTCAGAAATCATTCAAAAATCTGACACTATGAGTATAGCAAAAAAGCGGATATATCTGTGGAACATATTCCACATGTGTTCATATCCTAAGAGTCACACTGTTACAGGCAATTTTGAACCAAAAGATCTCATGAGAAGAGAGATTGGATCCGATTGCGTTCTAATCGTGCTTCTCTATGTGAACAAGAAAGAGAAATAAAATAAATAATCTGATTATGCGAAAACTTAACAGCTTCCAAATGTAATAATTATGTTTGGGGTTAATTACAAAACTGCCCCTAAAGTTTAGCCTAATTAAAAAAAAAAGTTATGTGTCGGAACAACAATTTCCAATTGACAAATGTTTATATATTAAGAGGTTATTTGTAATTTTGTATTTTTATTGTAATTAGTTTAACCTCGAGAAATAACTCTTGACATAAGACAAAGCATTTTTGTTATTCTATACCTCTTTTTTCCTGCATTCCTTATAATGTCGAAATGTTCTTGGCATATACTCTTATCACTGCTAAATACTTCTAAGCCTGCAATATCAGAAAGGCGCAATAGTTAAGTTTGATATCTCATCTATGATACTAATTTTAAGCAAATAATTCCAATTAACTCCACAAATGCAAAGTTAATCACAACTAGCCTTCACACAAACAAAACAAAAAAAAAGGAAAAAAAACAAAAGATTCAACCACAAAGTTTCTACACCAATAATATATTAATAGGCCAAAATCATATATACTTCCTCGTGGACCAACATAAAAAGACAAAATTAGTGAAACTAGGTAAAACTATTACAAGGCAATAAGAAAGGATAATATACAGATAAATCAAATTGATAGGTACAATATTTGTATAGAGATCAGTAAACGGTCGGGCTGTCAGCATATTATGGTTTGTTTGCCAATCAACGAAGATATAAAAGACACTAATTCTCAAAGCTCTATTTCAATTGTTCTTCAAGTACCCATGAACATAAGTTTCCACATGATCGAGTCCCAAACACGGTACCATAGCACTTAGATAATTAAGTTCCGTGCGTGGATATTGCCACCCCAATTTTTTTATGAGTTCACCCCATGTTTTAAACTTCAGGGTGTTTGGATGAAATTTCCGAATAACATGTTTCACCCCACATTTCACACATCTTCGAAAAAAATGTTTAAACGGTGAATATGTGTTCGAAATCTCAGTCCGAATATGAACACTATGTTCGAAGATTTCATCTGAACACCCTGAATTTAGGGGCTTGCGTCTGATTAGCTAGTTGGTGAGCAGGGATCACTAATTAGTCGAATGAACCCATCTCTCTCATAAAATTTTGGGGTGCCAATATCCGCACCCTTACAAAATTTGACTTCTCCTAAATAAATCCCCAAGAATTAATCACTTGTTAGCCCAGATTTGCAGCAGTATATCACTAAAATCAGATGTACACCAAGAAGTGAATCAATACATACAAAAACATTTTACATACAGCGACAAAGTCAAATTACGTATATAAATATCTGAAACGATAATAATTTAAATCTTCAGGCAAGGGATTTTCTGGGTTTTCATTGAAAATCCAAAATTACCATGAAAACTTACAGATTTGTCACAAATTCAAAATCTACAATCAATTTGAGATTTCAAGAAAAAAAAGGAGGGTAAAACCCCCAAAACCGGTAAAGGTAAATTACGTGAAGGGCTACATTAAGGGAAGCCATGTAAGTAGGGTAACATTTAGAATCGGAAACTTGAGCCGCGCTTGGGTATGACACTGATTGTGTGTTTCCGACGCCATTTCTCTCGCCCGCTCTGGATGTGTGTGTGCACGATAATCTCTCTGTCTTCTTGCTTCTTCTTCTTTTGATTTTTTTTGTTCTTTTTTTCCCAAGCTAAGTATGACTTTCTTTTGTTTGGCAGTAAAAATGCAGTAAAATGTTAATATGGGCATATTTAATATTTTAATTTAATATATGCATCGGTTCTAAATTAACAACTGATGCTCATATTTAATTATAGGCATTGGTTGTATTGACTAACCGGTGCCTATGTATTTTAATGAAAATTGGGATTTCTTTATTATTATAGGCATCAGTTGTATCAAAATAACCAATGCACATAAGTTTTCCCGAACTATTATAGGCATCAAATGTTTGGTCAAACCGATACATATAACTTTTATTTATTACGAAAAAAAACACGTGCAACCATAGGCATCGGTTTCTGCTTAACAACCGATGCCTATAACTATTTTTAATTATAAAAAAGGCACCGCACGACATTAGGCATCGATTGTTTACTACAATCGATGCATATACCCTCGTTCCAATGGTGTTTTTTTGTAGTAGTGAACAGGCCAGTAAATAAGTTTATTAAATAAAGGAAAAAAAGATTACACATTCAAACATTACAAAATTTGACATAGTTGCACAATGAAATCGAGGTCATCCCAATCCCATCTCATCACACACTTGAACATATAATTAAAACTATTAAAATCAAAAATTACAAATACAAACGCATTAGTACTTTTGAAACGACGAACACAACATTAAGAATTCATCCAAAATCTTTTTCTAATTTCTTCCACATTGGTGGCTTATCTAACACGTAGTACTTGTATGACGGTGACATCATTGTATTCCTTTATATAAAAAAAAGAGTTAGTGATGTATCTAATCTACAACAAAAAATTCAATCATGTCATTATAGAGAGAGGAAGTTGTGAACTTTACATCGGTAAAGTGATCGCGGAGAGTGGTATCTACACAAACTAGTTTACGATCATGATCCTTAAAAATTTCAGGCTTAGCAAATAGCACCTCGTAGTAATTGAACCCCATTTCCATTTCCCGGATCCTCTGACTAACATCCTCAATTGAATGTGAAAACGCAAAACTCCCTTGGAGTACATTTGTTACCTGCATGGCAATTAAACTTCTATCTCCTTTTCTTTGCTCCCCTTTCAACACTTTCTTTCTGGGAGATTAAAAAATCAAGAATTACTCGTTCTATGGGCATGATCCATGGGGTTCTTACAAGATTATAGTATTTCTCTCAAATTCTTCTTAAATCGGTATGGTTTTCATTGAAGTTAGCCATTAGTTTTTTTTATCTTTTGAACAAAGAAAAAAGGCAATTAGAAATTCTATTTACTTAAGTTTGCTTGGTTGTTATTATAAAATGTACACACACACACACACACACACACACACACACACACACACACACACACACATATATATATATATATATATATATATATACACACACACACATAGAGAGAGAGAGAGAGAGAGATGAGTTAAGTGAGAAATTGTGTCCTTGTGTTGTCTATTCACTTGAATATCTGCACAACTCGTATTTTGATGAATTGTTTAGTAAGAAATTGATGAATTGCACAAGTTTTGAATTTTGTTTAGTATTATATTATAACTTTTATAATTTTCTTTTTATTTATTTATTATTTATTTTTTGCCTATTATAATTTATTAAATAGTTATGTAAATTCTTTTTTATGCATTTTTGACCCCGAGGGCGAGTCGGAGACTCCGTGGACGCGGACACGCCTCCGACACGTGTCGGACGCGTGTCCTATTTTTTATTTTTTTATTTTTGACAGGAGACTCGACTCGGACACGCCTAGGACACGGCGGGACACGACGCAACTTATGGACACGACCCCGACACGTTTTTTCAATTTATTTATTTTTTAAAAAAAAATTATTTTTATTTTCAGTTTTTTATTATTATCATTTTTTATTTTACTTGGGGTTTTATCAATTATTGTGAATGAGTTTGAAATTATTTTAGATGATTAATTGAAAATAAAAATTATTACAATTTAATATTTGTAGGAAATAAAATATATTAATAATTATTTATATTATAAACGTGTGCGAACTGTGTCATGTCATATATTTTTAAAAATAAGCATGTCCTTGTGTCCGTGTCGTATCATGTCCCGATTCCATATCCGTGTCGGTGCAACTTAGGATAAGAGTTATGATGCACGAACACTCCATTTTTGACCCCGAAGGCGAGTCGGACACTTCGTGGACGGAGACACGCGCCCGACATGTGTCGAACGCGTGTTCGATTTTTTTTTAAAAAAATTTGGACAAGGAACACGGCTCGAACATGCCTAGGACACGGCTCGGACACAGCGGGACACGATGCAACATACGAGGACACGGCCCGGACACGTTCTTTTAATTTTTTTATTTTTTTTTCATAAACTTTATTTTATTTTTTTAATTATTATCATTTCTCATTTACTTGGGATTTTATCAATTATTGTGAATGAGTTTGTAATTATTTTAGATGATTAATTGAAAATAAAATTATTACAATTGGATATTTATAGAATATAAAATATATTAATAATTATTTATATTATAAACGTATACGAGTCGTGTCGTGTCCTATATTTTTAAAAATAAGCGTGTCCTCGTGTCCCGAGTCCGTATCCGTGTCGGTGCAATTTAGGTTAAGAGTAATTGTGATCCTACAAGTACAATTATATATTATTTGAAAAAATTAACATCAAATAGTAGTTGGTTAAATAGTTTGATTCATACCTTGTTAGCAATTGATGTTATACATTGTGGGTTCAAATCCATCCAATTCGTTTTGTTTTGTGATTTTACTTTTTTATTGACGTTGCTTCAATGTTGCTTCAATATTTACACATTTTTTGTTATAATTAAATTAATTAAATTACACAAAGGTTCGAGAGGCAAAAATAATTTTTGAGAGACAAGGGATTTGAACCCACAATGTTTAATATTGATACCTAACCCCAACCACTCCACCACATGGTCCTTATGTATATTTTATAAACAAAGAAACATACATTTAAGGGAGAATTCCCGTGTAATCCTAAACATAAAATTAACATCTCAAATACTCCTTCAAATTATAAACTTCCCTAATACTTTATTGCTTCTACAACTAGACCAAACTACCCTTATTAGTATCCATCATTATATCACGCAAGTCATCCCCCTCTACCTCTCTCTCATTAATAAGTTTCTTAAATTGGTGCCCAGAATAATTCCCCAAAACCAGTCTTGTGTTTACCAAAAATCAAACTAATTCTCAAACCTGGCTTGCAATTGAAAGGAGGCAAAGATTTTCTGTGAAATTTCTTTGAATCAGTCACATATTTCCCCCAAAATATGGCCGATACCCAACTGATTCCCCCAAAATCAAACTAATTCCCTTACTCAGTTTGCAATCGAAAAGAATACGAAGAAATCCCATGAAATTTATTCGAAATCAGTTGAATCAATCTCATATTTCCCCCAAGATTTGCATACAAATGATGCTGGCATCTCATAAAGGTATGGTGAGCTAATAAACATGTTACCTCAAGGTCTGTGTAAACGGAGGAATTGCAAACTGGTAGAAATTCACCATCATAGAAAGTATGTGAAGTTTTTAACATTTGGTGAGTAGTTTTTTTTTTTTTTAATTCTATTCATTCACAAATTACAAATAACTAAAAGCTGATCTTGGTCAATTAAGAATATTGTTGTTTTTTAATGTGAACAGTTTGTAAATTGGGTGGGTTGTTTGTTATGGTTGTTGGAGAATTACTCAGTTTGTAATTTTAGATGATTAGTGTTGTTTCTGATTTTGTTGTCGAGTGTTGAGTCAGTTTGTAATTTTACGTGAGTAGTTTATTTTTGGTTTCTTGTTCATGTCGGAATATTTTTAAGTTTCAATTTTGGAAGTTTGTAGTGAGGTAGTTTGCAATTTTTGATTAGTAGTTTTGTTTTGGATTTTATAGTTGAGTGATGAGTTGGTTAGTTTGTAATTTTGAGTGGCTATTTTTTTTTTCATTGTTGTGTTCCATCCATTTGAATAGAGGGTAGTTTCTGAATTAGATAGTGTGTAATTTTAGGTGAGCTATATCATTATTTTATCAGTTTGTAATTAGGTAGTTCCCGAATCTCATATTTCCCCCCTTCATTTTGGAGTACGTGGAATTGACAAATGAATTGTCGAAGGTAGTTTATAATTTGGGTAGATAATATGTAATTGCGTTATCTTAAGCAATACGAAACTACGAACTACCCATTATGATAATTCTCAATAATAGATTGGGCACTTCAATTTTAAATTATGAATGATCCAATTTGGTCGTGTTGGGTTTCAAATTGGCTAGTATGTACGAGTAGTATTGTTTCTTGTTCGTTCAAGTCTGAATTTCGTCAAGTTTCAAATTTTGTAGTTTATAATATGAGTGGATAGTATGTTTTCTTCTTTTGTTCAAGTACGAGTTTCCCATATTTTTTACATCTTCCCTCTAATCCAGGTGGTGGTAAAGATTAAGAAGAATAAGGAAGAAAATCCCTAAGAGTAACCCTTCCCAATTACAAAATTGGAAAAAAAATGTTATTTGGTGATTTGTTTGAGTGGTTTGGATTTTGTGTGAGTAGTTTAACTTTTATGAGTTATGTGAAATCTAAAATTGATTAGTTTGAGTAGTTTGAATTATGCATTTGATTTTTTTTGGTGTGTAGTCTGAAAGTGAAGTGTTTTGGTATTAGGTTTGAGTTTGTGAGATCTAAAAGCGATTCCAAACTCATATATGAATTATGCATTTAAAATTTTTTGGTATGAATTATGTGACCTATGTATGTGATTTGTTTGAGTAGTTTGGAATTTGTGTGAATAGTTTGAAATTTTATGAATTATGTGAGGTCTGTTATACTTTTACATGTAGTTTAGTACGAATATTTAAAAGATTGAGTTTCTGTAGAATAAAAAATTTATTTAATATGTCGTATATGGTCATATCTTTGTAGTATGAGATTTGATGATCTAACATGTGTGGCTTACAATCTCGTTCTCCTACTAAACATATCTTGTTGAAATTCTCCAGGCCCGATCTTATGATCTTTGAATTTGTTCATGAAGCATGAGGTGCAGAAGATGATCATGCCTATGAGTATTGGAAAAGACACTATTCATAAATTCAAGGCTGAAATTGTTGAGGACATTGTGACGAACCCATGCCATGCTCAAATTATTAATGTTTTTTTGTAATTTTTTTTTTTATCAACTAGTAGTGTGGGTATTTTGAACTTAGTATTTCACTATCATTGTTGGAAGTATTTGATGTGATACTTTGTCATTTTGTTTGGTGATTTTATAAACGGAACTATTTTTTGGCTCAAAATAATTCCATAATAATTTGTTAGATACTACATGTTAATGTATGGTCCTATTTCTTGGTTTGAAATAATTTCATACTACTTGTTATTCCAAACTACATGTCAATGTATGGGACTAGTTTGATTTAGATTAATTCCAAACTACTTTGTTAGTAGATGGAACATATAGTTAGGTAAGTGACCATACAGTTATTGTAGCATATTCAAAATATTTAATCTCCTAGATAACAAATATATAACAGACCCCACGTAATTCATAAAATTTCGAACTATTCACACAAATTTCAAACTACTCATACAATCTCATTCATAGTTCACATAATTCATACCAAAATTTTTCAAATGCATAATTCATATATGAGTTTGGAATCACTTTTAGATGTCACAAATTCAAACCTAATACCAAAACACTTCACTTTCAGACTACATACCAAAAAAAAAAAATCAAATGCATAATTCAAACTACTCAAACTAATCACTTTTAGATTTCACATAATTCATAAAAGTTTAAACTACTCACACAAAATCCAAACTACTCAAATAGATCATCAAATAATATTTTTTTCCAATTTAATTAACTATTCTATTTACTTCTAAACTTAATACAACCTAAAATACTTTACAACCATTCCAAACTACTCTAATAAACAAGAATTATCAAACAACACGACACTCACAGTTCAAGATGAATTGCACCACCAAATTATAAACTACTCTATTAACTTTTAAAAATCTTAAATTTTGCTTACTGCCAAATGAAATTACATAGACTCTAAACTGGACAAGAAATTCAATAAAAGAACAAAAATTTCCAATTTTGGCGATTTCAAAATCTATAATTATAAGAAAACAAATAATTTTGCAAATTATTTTAACTAAAAAAAAATTAGTGAAAGCACTGGTTAGGAGAATTTTATTTATTTTTAAGTCAATATATAGCTAAATGTCCATAATAAAAAATGAGCTATTTATAATTTAGTCGTAGCTAATAATATATAAATTGCTCGCGTCGAGTTTTCTTATTTACCATTTTAGGCATCATTTGACTATTTCTTCATCCAAACAAGTCAAATAAAAGCACTGGGGTTAGTCACTTAAAACGATAAGCTATATTGAGTATTGAATAAAATTTTAAAAATATTATATGCCCACTAAAAATAAATTAAAAATAAAAATAAAAAGTAGTTTGACAAGTATTCAGAAAGGCCAAACTTGAAAAACATAATTTATTAAATTTCGTAAACGAATCAAACTAGTATTAACAAGAATCAGTCATCAAATTCATGAAAACAGTTCAAGTAGAGAGTGTTAAGATCTTACAGTTATAAATGATAGATTTTATTTTATTTCTATTTTTTCCAAAAGTTCCTTTAGACAAATTGCTAAATTAGTGGGATTTATGGCAGCAAATCAAGCTGACATAATATATTTAATTTAGGAGAGAGAGAGAGAGGGAGGAGAGAGAAATGTAGGGGTAGTTTTGATAGTTTAAATATAATTTTTTATTAAATGGGAAGTTTTTGGTTTATACAGGAATAAAAAGAATCATTGGATTATTCGGTAATTGGGATTGATGTTTTGGTAGTATTTGGGAATTTTCCCTACATTTAAAAATAAGATTAATATTTATTTTTACCCTACATAACTTACCAGAAATTCATTTTTAAACTTAATACAAAAGATAGTACTTTTCATAAATATAAAATAAATTCTAAATAACTATTTAATAAATAAAAAAATAAAAAAGAAGTTAAAACCAAAATATACTAAATAAACCTCAAAACTTAAAATCGGAAGAAAAAAAAAACCAAAAAACTATATAAATTTATATATTTATAAGATGAATTTGTAAATAAAAAACTTAAAACTATTCTAGAATAATAATATAAGCCATTAAATATTATAAAGTAAGTTAAATAAATATTAATCATAAATAATTACTTGATATATTTTAAAAATGAAAAATATAATTGAAATATTATAAAATAAATATAAAAATAGATTAGATAAGAATATAATAAAATGTGATTAACTTCTAAATAAATATTTCACACACGCAAAAAAAAAAGGTGTTCACAAAAAGAGATGTTCACAAAAGGAGATTTTGGGTAAAGAGATTAATTGAGAACTTTTGCATATAAATATAAATGTTATAATATGATAATAAATACATTTCAAGACTTAGAATATTAAGAAAAATAATAATAATCTATTATTTAAATTTATAAACTTATTTAATCAATTTAAAAATAAGAAACTTAACAAATATTATATAATAACAATATAGTCATTGAAAACTATAAATTAGTTAAATAAACATAGATAATAAATATTTAATGATGAATAATAAGTTGAATAATACTTACATAAAAAAATGTAGTGATACCAAATGTCATCACCAATTATTATCAAGTTATTGAAAAGTCGCATTCTAAATCTTGATGTGAATGGAAAATTCATATTTAGTATCACTAAATAAGACTTTAGTGTCAAAATAATGTTGTCACTATTTTTCTTGAAGTAGTGACAAAATATGGTGTTGTCATGAAAAGAAACTTATTGTGACACTGGATGTCATCACCATTTTTCATGGGAAAAATAATTACAAAATATAGTGTTGTCACGAATAAAAACTTATTGTGACACCAAATGTCGTCACCATGGATTACTAACTTGTCGTTGAAAGGTTCTCTCCTATCCATTTTTTCTCACCATTTAATTATTGTGACAAATTCCATTTAATCGTCATCAAATATACGAATTAGTGACAAAAAACTAGATCGATGATGACAAAAATAAATATTATTATCAAAATGTATTTTTCAGTGACAAAACTAAAATTCGTCACTATTGATAAACATATTATGAAAAAATCTTATGCATGGAAAAAAAAACCCGTGATAAAACATGTGATTTCTTGTAGTGGGAACAAAATTCTCTATTGCTTCATCTTACTTTTCATAAGATACACATAACAAAATTTAGTGCAATCATATATAAAAGTAATGAAGTACTTATTTCCATCACGAGTTAGTGTGACCTTTAAGTCACAAACATCAGTGTGAATTAATTCAAGTGGTTTGTTATTTCATTCCATACTCTGAAACGGTAATCGAGCCAACTTTGCTTCTACACAAGTTTAACACTTATGTTTTACATCAATTTGAAGCATGGGCATGCATTTCAATTGCATTAACCTGCGTAGGTATTATAATTAACATATCATAGTCTACACCGTGCTACATTATGGAAAATTCAAGCATATAAAAGGAAGAGTTATTAGTTATTGTATTGAGCTTGAACATCCCGTTACACTCATAACCCCTTCCTACAAATACTCCATTCTTAGTCAAAGTGACCTTACCAGACTCAAAAATTATACGAAAACCAAACTCGCTCAACAGAGAGCCAGATACAAGATTCTTTCGAATTTCTAGTATATAGAGCACATTGTTCAAAGCTAGTTCCTTCCCGAAAGTCAACTTCAGCACCACTTTTCCCAGGCCTTTGATGTCAGACGTGACTGAATTTCCCATGAAGATCTTCTCTCCATCAACATTTTCATCATAGACATCTTTGTCGATACACCATTCACGTGGATTGGAACCCACTAGGTTCACTTTAGAGATTATAGCACCAAGGTGCATCTCATCAACATCTTTGGTGATATTTTTCACCATGTGAGCTTGATGAGTGTTCTTAGGCTTCCTGCAATCAGAATACTTATGACTAGGCTTTCTACAATTGAAACAACCTCCATTAAATTTTTTCTTAAATCCATTTTCTTAGGTTTAAGTGTTGTCTTTCCAGTATTACTGAAATTTTTCTTAAATTTTTTCTTTGAGATTTCAGCATGCTCAACAACATTTGCTTTAGTCACATGAATATTATGACTTTTATTGCCATAGCCCTTATCGTCTTCTTCAATACAAAGTCTAATAACAAGTTCTTCATTTGTCATTTGTTTCTTTTTATGAATCAAATAGTTTTTGAAATCATTCCAACTTGGTGGTAGCTTCGCAATGATAGCATCCACTTGGAAAGTTTCATTGTCTCACATTCCCTTGGAATGATTATCACCCAGCATTATTTGAAACTATTACACTTGATTAACAACAGTCTTATTTTCAACCATCTTCACTACAAAAAAACAGCAGTTTTCCGAAGGACAAACCGAGGGATTTGGCTTCCCTCAGAATTTTTCGAGGGAAAAACCGAGGGAACTCAAATTCCCTCGGTATTTTCCGAGGGAAAGCAATTCCCTCGGAATTCAGGCGCCATTGTTTCCCGCCATGATTTCTGAGAAAAAAATCGACGGATTTGGCGAGGGAATTTATTCCGAGGGACAAAAATCCTCGGAAGACCGAGGGAAACGAAATCCCTCGGTTTGGTTTTTATTTTTTTTAATATTAATTAAAATTCCGAGGAAATTTAATTTCCCTCGGAATTTTAATTAATATTTTAAAAAATAAAAAAATAAAAACTAAATCGAGGGTTTAATTATTATTAGTCATGTGAAAATCATAAATTGCCAAAAAAAATTGATTCCCTCGGAATGTTCAAAAATAAAAAAAAATCGAAATAAATAGGAAAAAAGGAAAAATTAGGAAAAAAATATGTTTTATTTCCGGGACGCCGGTGGCACATCCCTCCCCGCCCCGGTCGTAATTTCTCGGGTCTTCTTACTATTTTTACTATTTTTTCTATTTTTTGGGGTTTTTTTCCATTTTTTCATTTAAAATCGAAAAAAAAATTAGAAAACGCGTGCGGAACGATCGACGCCGGGACGCACCCCTCCCCGCCCCGGTCGTGAAATGATGGGATTCGTTTCTATTTTTTTTTACTATTTTTTCTATTTTTTGGGGTTTTTTCCATTTTTTCATTTAAAATCGAAAAAAAATAGAAAACGCGTGCGGAACGATCGACGCCCGACCCCCGTGGTTCCACGACGCCGGGACGCACCCCTCCTCTAATTTGGAAAAATCACGACGCTACATCGCTTCGCGTTTCCAACCGATGGAGTTCATCGATCGACCGTAGCTTGTTGTTGGTCGAATCGCACGACACGTGTGGACACGCACGTGCTCGGTGGTATTTTTCTTTTCAATTTGGGGTCAAAACCACCCCACGTGCCTAAGATGATAGGATCGGTTTCGTTTTTACGATTTTTCCATTTTTTTCCTATTTATTTCGATTTTTTTTTTATTTTTATTGATTCCCTCGGAATGTTCAAAAATAAAAAAAAATCGAAATAAATAGGAAAAAAAGGAAAAAAATAGGAAAAAAATATGTTTTATTTCCGGGACGCCGGTGCACATCCCTCCCCGCCCCGGTCGTAATTTCTCGGGTCTTTACTATTTACTTTTTTTCTATTTTTTGGGTTTTTTTTCCATTTTTTCATTTAAAATCGAAAAAAAAATTAGAAAACGCGTGCGGAACGATACGACTGTACGATGCCGGGACGCACCCTCCCCCACCCCGGTCGTGAAATGATGGGATTCGTTTCTATTTTTTAATATTTTTTCTATTTTTTGGGGTTTTTTCCATTTTTTCATTTAAAATCGAAAAAAAATAGAAAACGCGTGCGGAACGATCGACGCCCGATCCCCGTGGTTCCACGACGCCGGGACGCACCCCTCCTCTAATTTAGAAAAATCACGACGCTACATCGCTTCGCGTTTCCAACCGATGGAGTTCATCGATCGACCGTAGCTTGTTGTTGGTCGAATCGCACGACACGTGTGGACACGCACGTGCTCGGTGGTATTTTTCTTTTCAATTTGGGGTCAAAACCACCCCACGTGCCTAAAATGATAGGATCGGTTTCGTTTTTACGATTTTTTCCATTTTTTTCCTATTTATTTCGATTTTTTTTTATTTTTGAACATTCCGAGGGAATCAGAATCCCTCGGAATTCCGAGGGATTATTGATTCCCTCGGAATGTTCAAAAATAAAAAAAAATCGAAATAAATAGGAAAAAGGAAAAAATTAGGAAAAAAATATGTTTTATTTCCGGGACGCCGGTGCACATCCCTCCCCGCCCCGGTCGTAATTTCTCGGGTCTTCTTACTATTTTTTACTATTTTTTCTATTTTTTGGGGTTTTTTTCCATTTTTTCATTTAAAATCGAAAAAAAATTAGAAAACGCGTGCGGAACGATCGACGCCGGGACGCACCCCTCCCCGCCCGGTCGTGAAATGATGGGATTCGTTTCTATTTTTTTTTTACTATTTTTTCTATTTTTTGGGTTTTTTCTATTTTTTCATTTAAAATCGAAAAAAAAATAGAAAACGCGTGCGGAACGATCGACGCCCGATCCCCGTGGTTCCACGACGCCGGGACGCACCCCTCCTCTAATTTAGAAAAATCTTTTTTAGTTTTTGAACATTCCGAGGGAATCAAT
>BMAC01000556.1:432710-479097 GCA_014905375.1 Phtheirospermum japonicum
GTCTATAGGTAAACGATTCTGTTATAATAATTTATACCATCTTATATATCATGCATCTCAACTAGGGCTTGGAAGGTCGAGTGGGATAAGCCCGAGAACAAGGCCAAATCCGAGCAGTGCAGCCGGAACAGGAGGAGCGAGCCTGCTGGGCCGGTACTGGGATGTCGAAGCACACGGGGGGGGGTGGGGGGGCGGGGGTGGGGCTAGATCTAGTATCGATTATGCTTTGGATATCGTAAGTAACTTTAGAATATAATAATATAATATTTATTTGTTTAATTTTAATGTTAATTATTTGAAAATTCTATATGGATACAGGAGCGGGAGACGGGTGAGCCGGCTAAGGTGTACGATCTTTTTGTACGTATGCACCAAAAGAAAGATGGCGCGTGGATCGATACGAGATCTAATATTATTAATGTGAGTCTCTTTCTTATTTTTAACTTATTCTTTGATTTTAATGTAGAATTTTAATAACGATTTGTATTTCAGGAGGAGTAAGAGCGACAGCTGACCCAGGAAAAAGAACGTGCGTCGTCTTCCCAGGATACGAGTAGCGAGGTTGACCCTGACCAGGTTTCCTTAGGCAACGTCGGGTCGAGCAAGGGACGACATTACGGCACCGGCGCATATGGGAAGGTGGTGGCTGCTGCGAAGGGTTTTTTCACAGGCCGCTCTTCTTCCACCTCCTTCCAGGCTGATAGGACCCGAGAGCTCGAAGCGCAGCTCCAGGCTCAGAGGGTGGAGCTCGAGGCGATGCAGCAGCAATACGCTGAATCTGAGCGACGACGTGCGGAGAAGCGTGAGGAGCAGCGCCTGCAGTGGGAGGCAGAGCGTGAGGAGCAGCGCCGGCAGCAGGAGGCATTTCAGGTGCGGATGGATGCCCAGATGGCTAACCTGTATGCTCATTTCCAGCAGTACCCCCCTTCCCATCCATAAGACAGTTTGATTTTTATATAAAATTTGTTACTGTGTCGAACGCATGTAATAATTCTTAAATTTTCAAATATTTTTTATAATAATTGATTTATTTATTTGTCTTTTCATTAATGATTTTTTTCAAATATTTAGGGAGTTTTAATAATTCAACAGGAATTAAAATTAAAATTGAAAATTAAAAATTATTAAAAATAAAAATAAAAACCTAGGGGAAAATCCCTCGGAAACCCCTCGGAAAAATAAAAAAAAATTATTAAAAAAATAAATATTGAGGGTAAAATCCCTCGAAAATATCTCAGAAATATCAAAAACCGAGGGAATAATCCGCCCTCGGTATTTTGAGGGAAAATACAGCCCTCGGTTTTCCAAGGGAACTTAACCCCTCAGTTTTCTGAGGGAATAAGAGGCCCTCGGTTTTCCGAGGGAATATACGACCCTCAATTTTCCGAGGAAAGTTTCCCTCGGTTTTTCCGAGGGTTGTACGGTGGATTTTTCCAAGGGTTGAGACCCTCGGTTTTTCCCTAGGTTTAGTTTTCCGAGGGAAAGTGTCCCTCATAATTTTTTTACCGAGGAGGGTTTTTCCGAGGGAATGGTTCCCTCGGTTTCGCCCAAAACCGAGGGATTTCACCTCCAAACTGAGGGAAAAATCTCTCGGAAATCTGCTTTCTTTTGTTGTGAATTATCGTCAAGATGGGTACAGAAAAAAAAAAACTAAAGACGATTTGAGGTGCGTACAAATTTTAAAATTTCTTCCACATTTTAGTTGTCTTTTTTTTTTTAATATTCGCTGCCAATTTTTTTTCACATCTTCTCTTACTTTCCATTTATACGATTGCATGATTAATAAATTGGAATGATATGTGGGATGATTTATTTACATTTATTGTTGGGAAAAAAATTTGCATTGTTAATATTGGTTAGTGTACAAGATATTTAAGGTTAGTCTCTTCATTTTAGAATCACGTAAAATTAGAATTATTTTGATAGTGGTCAAGTATATATGATATTATTTAACCATAGTGATAAAAACGGAATTAGCACTCTTAAATTCGGTATCCATGTCATTTACCCGAATCATTACCTGTTGATATGCCCCTACGGCTACAATGCTATAAGAGCATGGTTGCTTGCTTGTAGATTGAAAGAGCACTTCTGAATTATGTTTTTTTTTAACTAACGCTCCTTTAAATTATTTAAAATAAATAACTTATTTGTTGTGAAACTAAAGAAAAAAGAGAAAAGAGTGATCAAAGAGTGTGTTTTATTATGAGAACTATAGTCTCTTTTACATGTACGAGATCAGGGTTAGGGGTAAGAAGGTCATTCACATACTATATAATTATTGCATTAATTAATTACAATACTCCCCCTTTAATGACCTTAAAATGTTATATCTTTATAACATTGACATAAAAACTCAATGGTTCAAAACCTTGTCGAAGGAAAAAGAGTACAACGCTACTCCCCCTGAAAACATTCAATATAGATCTTTGAGTCAACGCATGTCAATCTTGTGTACCAATTTTCTAAACAATGATGTTAGTATTGTCTTCGTGAATAAGTCGCCAAATTATCATTTGAGGGAATTTGTTGGACATTGACGTCGCCACTCTTTTGGAAATCTTGTGTGTAGAAGTTGGGAGATATATATATATATATATATATATATATATATATATATATATATATATATATATATATATATATATATATATATATATATATATATATATATATATATATATATATATATATATATATATATATATATATATATATATATATTGTCTTGTCACCTTTTATGCAGCCACAAATGAGCTGTGTGATATACGAAATACATCTTTTCAGGCTTATAATATTAAAGTTTTGTCTCATTAAAAACTTGTTAAACACTGGGATAAAAACTGATCGAAGGAAAAAGAGTACACCTGCTCGCACTGGCTTCAAACCGTAGCAGTTCTCATGTTCATCGTCTATCTATATTCAAAGTTTGAAATATAATATGATTTATTAACTCTTTATGAGTTTTATACCATATGTTAATGTTTATACATCATTATTATGCAAAGAATATGCCTCGTCAAAAATCGAAGGAAAAACCCGATAGGAAAAATACGAGTGAAGGAAAAAAATACATTATTCTTTGAATGTGCTCGTGACGTTGCCTCATTAAATCCTTATGGGAAAAATAAATGGGACAAAACCCCAGTTAAGAGAAAAAGAGTGCAATGCATATCTCATCATATTAACTGACAATGTTACAAATATGCTTCAAGCATATCAAAGATCTTCTATGATTTCATGAAGAATGCTCTGGTAGTATAAAATTTATTTATATATTATTGAAAAAATCATATGAATGAACTTATAGTCCAACATATAACAACCTATAAGATTGCATATTCAATCTTGGTCAAACAAGTGTGTCAATAATATTTAATTAATTCAAAAATATCATCCTCGCTATCATTGAGCTCATGAGTATGAATATATTCGATTAATTTTCTTATTGATTCTATTTGATCCAATTATATAGACATAACTTATTGAGATCTCATTGTTCTAGAATTTTCATCAGGTATCGGAACCTCTTCATGGGGTTATAATTTGTTATATCTGTTTACTCTATTGGAGTATAAAGTTTAGTAAGTAGACCATCACAATTAATTGCTCCATATAAAGGATAATTGAATAAATTGTTATCTTGCTTCGGGCATGCCATCTTAATCCTCCTATAAGATTTTATATAAATTTCATGTTTGAGCATTTAAACTTGAAAACCATTGATAACCTTATAGTCGGTAATCTAAAATGAAAATTTTCTCTACAAGTTCCAAGTTTGCTTTAAACTTTGCGATGATTATATTTATGCATTCCATATTTTTTTGTTACCATGACATATGCATTTCATATTTTATTGTTACTACGACATATGTCTATTCTCCCCCTAATGCTCAAAATATTATTTATTGTACAATGACTAACAAATTATGAGAAAAAATTATCTTTATTTGATATATTCTCAGCATTCGCTATCCATTTTGACATGTGGTGGGGCGATTACAAATTTTGCACTTGTTTAACTTTTGATGGAGGCTTCTAACTGTAAGCCATTGACGGAGATATCACATATATTTTCATATTTGGCATATCTAATGCAACTATTGAAACATTCATTTCACATAATATTGCAAAAATTATTCTCATCAAATGATATAACAAATATCATGAGGTATATCAATTGCTTTTGCCAACCACATTCAACAATATATAAATCATCAATGACTTTTGTAAATAAATTTACTAGCAAATGATAAGTGTCTTTGTTAGATACATACGGTACTTTGCTCTCATAGCCAATAGAGAAAATATTGTCATAAACTTTTGGTTATGAGATAATAACATATTCAATCTTCTACTGGATCCAAATATCTAGAAGTCAACATGGAGGGTGAATAATCTCACCCCGTAATATATTGGAACCTACTTCCAATTAAACTAATGATAATATAATGGTTAATTTTGTCGAGAACATGTAGCATTGAAAAAAAATAGAAAAATTTTCATACTTGTCACAAATTAATAAACTGGGATGGTCATAACAGTCATGCCAAATCATGATAATACTGAACTTCAGGTTCAAAATGAAAAAGTAATTTCTAACTCCTTCATAGCTTTTATTGAACTTTCGGGTCTATATATATATATATATATATATATATATACTAGTGTGAAGTCCGCGATTTTCGCGGGCAAAATATAAAAAATGTTAAAAAAAATGAAATTTATAAGAAAAATAATGAAGAATGTGAATTATTATATCAAAAAGAAAAAAAATTGTTGTTCACTTTAAATTTTAATTCTTTTATGCTACATTGGTTGTTTTGTTAATAATGATATCATTTTCATCACAACAAAGAATTTCCAAAACTTTATACTCTTAACTATCAATATTTGTGAAATAAATATGACTTGCGCATTATACGCGAGTTTTATAATGACATTGTAACATCCATAATCCAATGCATTTTATTTTATTTTATTTTATTTATTTAATTTTCATCATGCATTAAAAATATAATTCTAGTCCCAAGCTCGTCGCCATAAAACAAATTCCTATTTTAATTATTAAATAATTTAAGAATGCTATTTAAATGAATTTATAATTCGTTTTCCAAATAAAATTATATTATCATTTTCTAAGAGATTAATATAATTATTTAGTAATTTAATTATTTATTTAAATTACTATTAAGTCGTTTCTGAAATAATTTCGATTTCTAAATTTTTTTATAATTTATCTATACTATAGTTATTATAAATAATTTGAAACTCTAATTAAGCGAATTTATAGTTCATTATAAATTTCWAAGGAACTATTATAATTAATTAGCAACTTATTAATTTAATTAAATTACTAATGAATTGTCAATGAAATAAATTTTTATTTATAGAATAATTATATTTAATTGTATTATAATTATTCTTAATCATTTAAAGTACTAATGGGCTTATTCAGTTTTAAAATCTTAAATCATCTAATGGATCGTTTATTTTGGACTTTAGAAACGAGCCCAGCAACAAACTGAGCCCACTGAACTCCCACCCTAACTTTCCTAAATTAAACTCAACTTTAGTTTAAAAACAAAATCTTATTCTTTTTCCTTCAGCCGCTTTCAAAACTCTCCAGTCTTTTACTTCTTTTTTTTTTTCTTTTCTTTCTCTGCAAATCAGCTGCAAGCAAACAGCCGCAAGCAAACAGGTAAAATCTTTCTTTTATTTTATTTTTTTAATTTTTATCTAAATCCAAATATTCGGCAACCATCGCAACTGATCGGTTGCCGATTTCTAATCAACCCTGTCAAATTCTCAAAGTCGCCACTGTTAAGCCTCGACGACCTGATCGTTAGTCGCCGACACCAAACCAGACACCAGCCCAACATCCATCGTCACCAGCAACCCGAACAACCTCGCCAACAACCCGAACACATCCCGACAAACCACCCACGAGAACCAGGACAACAGCCATAGCCACCTTCCAGCCCGACGACCACAAACCACGACCACCGTTTCCAAGTCGTGGCCCGAAACGAACTGCAACTCGTCGTCGTGCTGCCTTCCAGGCCCGAACCAACCAAAACGACGTCTGAACTCACCACCACCTGCAAACCACCACGGCAACACCGACCCGAAACCCACGGCCCAACTCCCAGTCGCCGACAGCCAACAACGTCGCCCAAATCGTCCAAATCCTAACCCGACACCAGCCAAGGCATCAATCGTCGCCAACCATCCCGGCCACGAATCCAATATCACCGAATCGCCAACTCCGACGAATACCCATAGCCGAGGCGCAGCCACCTGCCGACTCAGCCACACAACAACCACAGCCACCTTACAGCCCGAAGTCAAGCCGAAACCAACCCAAACCCCTCCGTCGACAGCCACCCCACCACGGCAAAGCCCGACTGAAATCCACGGCAAACCATCGCCACCCACAAGCTAAAACAACCGCGGCACGAAACCAACCACAAACCCAACCAGCCCAATCACCCGTCATCGCCAACAACCCGAACGTTCGAGACGTGACCGACACGTCGAACAATCCGGATCCCCGAGACACCCCGTCGTCGTGCTGCCTTCCAGGCCCGAAACCAACCAAACTACAGCCGCAGCCCGACCAAGAACCCGTACACCAACTCGCCCGAACACAACCCAACAAACCCCCACGGCAAACCGTTCCCGGCAGCCCCACGTTTCCGACATCATCGTCGCCGAACAACCAAAACCCCAACGCCGATCCAGCCCAAAGCCGACGTCGCCACGGCCCGACTTCTGGATCGCCGAGCCCCACCACCACCAACCAACCCGAACACCAATCCGGCCCGAACCCACGCCATGCCGTAAACCGCCACGACAAAAACCACCAAACAACCCCACGTCAAATCGCAACTGAATCGCCAACCCAACCATCCCGAACGCCAACCTGCCTGAGACGGAAGCCACGCTGGACAACAGCCGGCCCGAACAACCAAAACCCCAACGCCAAACCACCATCACCGCCGAACCAGCCCCACGCCCCATCGCCGCCCAACCGCAGCGCCTCCCCATCGCCAGACCATCAACCCCTTCACCCCCAACCACTGATTCTAGCAGCCCGTCGCCAATTGAGGTCCACCGCCGTGCGCCGTTGCCGTTCGCCATTCGCCGAGGCGCCGCCATGGTGGAGCCGAAGGGGAACCTATGCTGGCCGATTTTCTGGAAAATTGAGGAGGGATTTCGCCGACGGGACCCACGTTGCCGCCAATTGCCGTCTCCGATTGCCGACTACTGCCGCCGAGAGCCGAGGAAGAAGAGAGGAGAAGTGTGCTGAGCTGATTTCTGGGCGTGGAGAAGAAAGGAGGAGAAGAAAGAAGGAAAAGAAAGGAGACGGGTTGACGGGAGGATGATTAGGGATTTAAACCCTTTAATCCAAGTTTCCAAACTTTTCAATTGACTCCCAAAACTTTGCCATCCATTCAATTGAACCCCCAGATTACCCAATAACCTCAATCCAGCCCCTGAAACATATTATAAAAATACTTTCCAGTCCAATTTATTAATTTTATTATTATTATTATTGCTATTATATTATTATTATTAATATTATTATTATTATTATTATTATTATTATTATTATTATATTATTATTATTATTATATTATTATAAATATTTTAAAGATGAAAATACTAATTATATATATATATTTTCTAATTGATTAGGTGACGAGCATTAAGGGGACTTAGGATTCAATACGTGCATATCACTCGACTTTCCACGACATTTTTACGAGGTAGGGACCACTGACTTGCCTATGTTAAATTTTATGTACTCAAATTTATGTGCTATGTGTATCATGCGATTCTATATTTCCAAAAACTAATATAGCCGTAGACCAAATGTGGTCTGTGACCGGGGAAAAGGGTCATCGGGTATATCCCGGCGTGCTATAACCACGAATTAAAACCAGAGACCAAATGTGTCTGTGACCGGGGAAAAGGGTCATCGGGTATATCCCGGCGCGTTTTAGCTGCAGTCAACTTATTTTCTACGATAAAACTATGAATTCTATGATCGATTGTACTATTTGTGAGTTGTATGATTTTGCATTGGTTAAGTCAGTGTAACTATTGAGTACGTTGAGCTCATCCCAAATCAACAACATTTTTCAGGTACAAACGAAGATGTCGATCGGATGGGAGACGAGTAGAGGAATGAAAATGTTAATGTTGGTTCTGTTTTTCTTTAAACTGGCTTTATTGTTTTAAATGAACGTTGAACTAGACGTAAAAACGTGGTTTTAAATTATAAATATCCTTTGACGGTGATTTGGTCATTCATATTATGTTTATTTCCGTTGCGTAAAGTTTGAAAGTCTTGACATTTATTGTGACGCCAAGGTTTCGTCATATTTTTCGTAAATATAAATCCTATTTTGATTAAAGTGAAATTGGGGCGTTACAGACATTTTTGAAAGATTTGTGATAGATATAAAAACAAAATAAAAAACATTAAAGTATGATTGTATTTTAAACTTATGTGGCGTCTCTTTTCAATATATATATCGTTCAAGTTCTGGTATATTTTTATTTACATTATACCATTTTCACAATAAATAATGTAAGAGTGCATTTATACATGCAATCAACGGGATTAGTTGTTAAATATAACATATTACCCTTAATGTGAAAAAAACTGAATTTGTGAAAATATTATGGTTATCAAATATATATTTGATAAGGTTATCATATTCATTCGAGAGATGGAAAATATAATTAAGATCGAAATTCTTGTAAATTCCAAAATTCTTATTTCCATATGTAAATTCAGAATTTTTGGAAAATTCTCATACTCGTCACAAATTAATAAACTGGGATGGTCATAACAGTCATGCCAAATCATGATAATACTGAACTTCAGGTTCAAAATGAAAAAATAATTCCTAACTCCTTTAGAGATTTTATTGAACTTTCAGGTGTATGTATGTGTGTGTGTGTGTATATATATATAGGGAGTTTGGCAGGAGAGAGAAAAAAATTAGAAAAAAAATGTGAATAATATTCTGAGAAATCTTAGTTTTCGCGCCTATGAGAAGTTACCTTTTTTAAAATTCTCTTTTCTTTTTTATGCTTTGGTTTTAATTGCTTTCTCTCCACTTTTTAATTAATTTATTACTTTAATTATGGCTATATATTAGGTTTGGTAACATTTCCCATGATAAAATATTGCCTCTTTTGTAATAATATTGTTAATTCGGTAGACAAAACTCAATACAAATCAATTCCTTCATTTTTCGATTTTTTATATATTTCATATATTGAGATTTGGTAACAACAGTCAAAATTGAATTTAGTATCTATTATATATATATATATATATATATATATATACTAGTGTGAAAACCCGCGAATTTCGCGGGCAAATATCAAAAATGAAAAATAGATGAAATTTATCAAAAAGATAATTAAGAATGTGAATTATTATATCAAAAAGAAAAAAAATATTGTTCACTTTATATTTTGAAAATTTCATGCTACATTAGTTGTTTTGTTTAAAATGATATCATCTTCGTCGCAACAAAGAATTTCTAACCCTTTATGCTCTTAACTATCAATATTGTGAAATAAAGATGACTTGTGCATTGTACGCGAGTTTTATAATGATACTTTGAAAGATTTGTGATAGATATAAAAATAAAATAAAAAATCTTAAAGTATGATTGTATTTTAAACTTATGTGGCGTCTCGTTCCAATATAAAAATCGTTCAACTTTTGGTATATTCTTATTTACATTACATCATTTTTCATAATGAAGAGTGTTCGAGTGCATTTATACATGCAATCCACGGGAGCAAATTACCCTTAATAAGACGTTCAAACCCAATGAAAATCGAAATTGTGAAATTATTAAGGACCCCTTGAGGGATATCAAATATATATTTTATAAGGTTATCATATTCATTTGAGAGATGAAAAATATAATTAAGATCGAACTTCTTGTAAATTCTGAGATTATGAGAATTATTGTAATTTCTTGTAAATTTCGAAATTCTTGTAAACTCCGAAAATATAATTAAGACCGAAATACTACGTCGTTCTATAAATATATATATGCAATTTAACCCTATGAGGATTATAATTTTTGAATTTTATGAATTAATATATATTTGGTGTGAATATATTAGTTTAAGTATATAATTTATTAATATGAGGAATAATTACGAAACAAAAATGTGAGAATTTATTCTTACTAATTATATATTTGATACAATAATTAATTATGTTAAATATATTTTTTCATTTATACTTCAATTACCAAATATGTAGTAATTATGAGGGTAGTGTGATTTGATATGTAATTAGTTGTATAATAAATTTTTGAATAACTTAATCATGGTAAAGTGATTAATGAAGATATTTAGTTGAAGTCAATTTCATATCTATATATATACACACGTATATATGTATATTGATAAAATAAATCTTACTAATTTATACTTAAATTTTTTTTTAAATCATGGTAACGTGATCAATTGAAATATTTAGTTAAAATCAGTTTCATGTATATAGCACTCATATTTGGGCGTACATTTTTTCATTTATTCAACTTAATTATAGAAAACATATACATATATTTTTAATGAGAATACCTCATTTTTTTTTGGAAAATACTTTCTGAATATTAATACCAAAAAAATATAAATTAAATATGTTCTGAATGTATTTTCCAGAAAACATGTTTATTTTCTTGAAAAAAAAATCCTTGTAAAGGTGTTGACCAGCGCCTATACTGTAGAAATTGGACTCGAAAATGCTCCTTGCCCTCAATATTCTTGCTACCTACCAGAAGAAAGGAATATTAAATATATAAAATTAATAAATATTCTTATCAACAACTAATAAAGAAGTACAAATAAGAACTCGAGTACAAATAGTAAACCAGTAATAGTAGGATAAACAAATTACCGATTGGTTGTTCTGTCAAATAAGCAAACCTTAAAAAATTTCGAACCCTAAAGCCAGATAGAGTTAATTTTATAAGATTAATTATATTTAATTAATTTAGATAATAATACATAAATCAAGGCTATCAAGGCCCTAAAGCCAAAATGCCCATTATTTTCTACAAAGGTATAATGGGCATTTAATCTATATTGGCTTTAGGGCCTTGATAATGGCCTTTAGGGCCTTAATTTACCTATAAACATACAAAGGTATGCAATTTGCAATCACCATCTTAAATCTTCTTATTTTCTCTTCATTTTAGAAATAACACTTGTTCGTATAATAAAATAAAAAATAAATTCAATTGGATATTTGTAATTTTCCAATATAGATTTTTTTATTTTTTATAATTAGACTAAACATCAATGCATTCTTGTAACTAACCATAATTAAAAAATCAAGGAATATACCGATCAAATCCATATAGAAAACTATTATTTCAAAAATATTAATTAAGGATATTTGGGAAAATAAAAATTAATGATATGTTAATTATGATAGTMTATTATYTGTGTGAAACAGGAGAGCACTAAACATACCTAAGGGATTAAAATGTATTTTAAAATAAAACAGAAAACTACATGAAAGCATCACGGTCTTATGTCTTCTATTCGCGACTTGCATTTACACAGCCTCAGTATCTAAGCACTCGATAATTAAAAAAAAAACAAAACACCATTCGAAATACCAATTCGATCATCCAAACCATAAGTCAAACATGCATGTAAAGACCCAACCCCAACATATATTTTTATCGCAATTTTTTATTAGTTGTTTAGTTAGGTAAATATTTGAATTATTAAGTGCCATTAAATTTGGACATAGTTTTAAATAACAGGTCAAACTATATATGTTTGTATTAATATAATAATTGATTACTGTAGATAAAAATGATAATTATATAATATGGTGTTTAGTATACTTAGATACCTATTATTTATTTGTGTTGTACTATATATGTACGCGAGGTTTTAGAATTTGAAGTTTTAAATCATTACACAAAAATGGATTTTCAGGATCAAACTTCGAATTCGGGTCCGGAAAAATCCAGAACAAACGCAACTACTCTAAATACCAAAAAGTCCAACCGTAGAAAATCAATGAAGACCCATCCATTTGGTTAATGCATTTGAGTTAATCCTTATATTGTTCAAAGTTGAATCAATTTACATTCACATCTGCTAATTTTAATTATCTTGAATGATATCGTATCATCACGCACACCTGCCCTCTATTCTATATTATTAAAGGATGTCCAATTTGACCAGAAGAGTTCAACAATAAAGGAATCTGATAAAAAGTTGGTAAATTCTTTTCTTTGCTTCCATTTGACACAGCCTCAGTATAAACACAACTCATAGTCACCAAACTTTCCAAGAGCTGTTCCGGTGTTGGATCGTCGAACAGAACCAACACCTCCAAGAACTCGTGGCCGTCCACTTGCTCTACTCCAAGTCGGGCCTCCGGATGGGTGATATATTGCCGGGCCAGCTGCAGAGGGAGACTGAATATCAGGGAGGAGAATACCATAACTGAGAAAACAAAAAGAAGAAAAAAGGGGTAAAAAGAGAGAGAGAGAGAGAAATGGATTTACCTTGTCTCTGTCCACACGATTATTATTTAATCTCGTACTGTGCTGACAGATGAGATATTTCACATCCTTTATCGATCCATGGTGCTTGATTTCACTTTCTTCTATATAGATTCACTGCATGTGCTTCCGGCTTCGTTACTTTGACTCGTGATGCAAAATAATTAATTAGTCCGAGATGCAGTGAGTTTCTCTCTCTTAAAAAAGAATTTAAGTATATGTTTGTGTTCAAAATATTTGTATTTCTTAGAAAAGAAAAGATGATTCTTTGGCATGTTTATTCGTTTTTAGAGTGTACAGTGCTAAATTGATATTACTGTAGATCCTCATAGTGAAAAAAAGAAAAGGAAAAAATCAATAATCTCATCAATTATGTTGCGATGTATGTAGTAACTTAGGAATCAATAATATGAAGAGTTGCTTATGATTTTTGGCTTCTTATAGGAACAATAAGAATTTAGTATTATTTTATTTATAAGAATCCACATGGGATGGTATGGGCTATAGTGACATATTTTTTTTGGATTAATAATAAGTCGACGTGGAACATGCTAGTGTGCCATGTTTTGCTCACATGGCTATGCTCTCAACCATTCCCATAGAAAAAATAATCTCATTTTCTCCCAAAAGGCTCTTTCTCTATCTCTCCTAAAATAACTTTCTGTTTCTTTCCTTTCATTTTCTTCATTGACATATATAGGAATACCTGCACACATCGCCTCATGCACGCACTCATGCATATTCAAGACAATTCACACACCCCATTCATTTCTCCTCCTCTCCTCTCTCTCATCATACACACACACAATACATATATACACCCCCACCCCCTAGCTACTATCTAGTAGCCATATGGACATGATAAGGGGCTGCAGCAGAGTGCAGAGAGATCAGAGGCCCCAGAAATTGCAGATTACTTTCTTGTATTTTTATTAAATTTCAATATTTCTTTTTTTTAAAAACAATTCTAGTCTAGCTATAATATCATAACTCCCTAAATACTATTTCACCTTTTTGTCCTGCCACTCGATTAATCAAATCCCCATGAACACACACACTCACACACATAAAATCACCTGCAACACTCCAAGTTTACCCAATCCCCCACTCTTTTTAGCCCCACCCATGAATCGGTTTTTTTTATTTTATAAAAAAGGAAAATCGTAAAGATGAATTACACGACCAAATTGTTTAGGACAAACACGACCAAATTGCGACATTTTCAATTAGACATGAAGTGAAATGAATTACAGAAACTCCTTCACTCATGATGAAATAATTAAATTTCTAATGATAATTTCTATAATGATGACGACAGTAAAACTATTAAATTTCTAAATTATACCGATAATTTTGAACCCAAAGATGAAATAATTTGACACTAATGATGACGACAGTAAAACTATCACTCAATCCAAAAAAACACAAAACAAATAATAGGTTTTGACATATTACCTTCAACACAACGCAAGAGGCTCCGACAACCTTCCTGGCCTTTCCTTAAGAATCAATCTTGCACAACTACATATATCCAACAATCAACACTACAATCAAATACTATATTAATGTGTCCCATGCAACAAAAAGGACAACTGGCTCAAGATGATCCGTCATCACCATTTCTGTCGAGGACGAATCAATTACAAACAACTCCTGTTTCCTCAAAATGCAATTACTACACAGTCACAACTCACAAGTACCAATGGTTTTCCACAACACAGATTCATCTCAGAACATAAATAATAAACAAATTGCAAGAATGTTGTACTTACACCAGTCCATTCACTGAGGGTCTCCCTGAACCAACACTCCAAGACCTGACCAAAGGTGCCTGCAAATGGAGAGCAATTACCTCGCCTTCACCCCACCGATGAAGAGCTCATCACTTATTACCTTCTCAAAAAATCTTCATACTTGGTTTTATTATTTGAACCATTATTTTTGTTACGAATTGTTTCAAAGGGCGCACTTGGAACGAAATCGGCGAGGACTAATCGGATACATCGAACGTGTCCGTTAACCGTGGCAAAATGGAGAACCGTTCAGCCATTACGATAATCTGCTCTAGTAACCTGAAAAATCACCCCAAAATGGTGATAAACAAAATGATAAGTTGCAGAAATCATGTCATCACATTCACTTCCTTCCTGCTGATGAAAACAACATGGGTTTTAAATCACAAAATCTTAAGTTTTCAGACTAAAAGAAATTTTTGTCCGAATGTAAAAAAATAATAAACTAAAAATAAAACTATTGGAGTATAATACTTTTAGTCAAGTTTTTGATCCACTGGGCGGCGATATTGGAGGCCACAATCAGTTTCTGAATGTGCACGGGCACATATGAGACAGGGGCCAGATCACCGACCTTGCAACATAATCGATATATATATATATATATATATATATAGACATTAATTAGGATTCATTCATACTCTTATGATCAATTGATCATAACAGACAAAAGTGTGTATTTACATATATATACACACACACACAAAGTAATACAAAACTGAAATCTAAATTTATTAACATTACCAAAGATCAAAGGAAAGTCGTCAATTGGACCAATCGGGGTAAAAATGGGATCACAATCTAACAAAAAACACGACATAAATAATTCAAAATCAGACGGTGTCTATCTACTGAAAGCCAACAAAAATAGTCATAAAATAAACATCAAGCAAACATTAAAATGTGTTAATAATAAGACCTTGGCTTTCCTCAGTGTCATCTTCAGGTTCAGCATGGGGATCAGTGGGTAAAGTTGAAATAACTCATTAAGTGAAATAATTAAGAAATTACTTTTGAAAATTGATTGATAATGAAATAATAACCCTAGCCCTATCAGTACTTATTATTAAAAATTCAAAACACCACCAAAAGTAAGAGAAATTGAGCAAAAATGGAAGATTCATCAATCCAAATGTCCTGGCGCAATAAAAAAACATTACATACATACCGAAAAATATTCTTTCTTTGCATCGAAGCTGCTTGTGGCCCTCATATATTTTGGTGATGAATCAAAAGACTCCATTCAAATTGAGATTCTAGACCTTAAGCAAATTTCTCCAGAATGAAACTATGCAAATTCGGATTAACTTCTTCTTTTTCAATATTCACCACAAATAAAAAATAATAATAGTTGTTGTTTAGGGTACAGGGAATAAACGAACACAAAAATCAAAAACTGACAAAGGCAAAAACTTAATCATCGTCATATCGTCATCATCGTACTAAAAAAATAAACATCAGAGTCAAATTGGAAATTAAAAAAAAAAACTAATAAGAAATCATTCAATTTCAAAATCTCACTTATTCATGTTAAGATATTTTTTTTTCAAACTTTTTTCAACAGATGATTCTTTCAAGCTCATAAATATAATATTGTCGGATTTTCTCAAATTATTAATGATAAAAGTTGTCGAATTGTTTCCAAAACCAAATTTTGTTTACCAAACCATGGAAGACAACTTGTTTCTTTCTTACTGGTTTTAAAGCAATTTCCCGTATGCAACCAGTTCATATTCATAAACAAAAACCACAATAAATAACTTATTAACAATAGATCGGAAGGCAAAAACTCAGATATGTTAATACAACTTACCAAAGAATCCGCCTTTGGAGAATCAACAAACGTGTTAATTAATTTTGGAAGCTTTGGCCACAACCTACTGATCTGAAGAGGAGATTGGTCTCTTCTAAAAAAAAAAAAAAAATTAGATCGACACCGATCTGAAAAAGAACATTGATTGAAACTGGGCATCTTCGAAACATCTCCAAAAAATTCTGCATCTTATGAAACTTAAAATCTGAATTCTACATACAAACAGATTGATAAATAATCCCAAAAAGTACATATTGCAAAAAAAATAACAATAATAATAATCATATCGTGAAATATCAGATGATAGAATTACATAATCTCGGAAAACCCTAGAACAGCCCTTCGGAAAACAAAAAATGGAATGGAAAGTAACAATAAAAAATCTAGGAAAACAAAATTCAACAATCAGGAAAATAAAAATACTCTAGGTTGAGAGGATAAAAATTCACAAAATCGTAGCAACTTGGACTAAAAAAATAAAATTAAAAATGAGTAAAAGGAAGGATTGTTTACTGGAGGGACATCCTAGACCTGACATCGCCAGAGAAAGCCCAGAAAAAAGCCCAACCACTCTCTTGTCAAAACCCTAAATCTGCAGCCGCTGGAGAAAGCCAAGAATACACAAATACTCGACCCGTAGCTACCTTCTCTCCATCATTGCAAACTCCCCACAGAGCCACTACCATTTCACTGTGAAGAATCAAGTCATAACCAATAAAAAATCAAAAAAAATTCATCCGAAAAGTTGTGAATTTGATAGATTTAAAAAATGATGTGAAAATTAATTGTATTGTTAATCCGACATTAGTTGTAGTTCATCCGAAAAGGATGTGAAAATTAATTGCAGATCTAAAAAAATGAAACATTGATCGGATTAACAATACAACTTCAAATGAATCTGGGATCTTTATAAATCACAGATCGAATTATGCAAAAAAAAAAAAATTGGAAAGAAAAAAAAAGGAGAGAGATAAAGCAAGCGGCGAGGAGTGTTTCGGATATTGTTACCAAACTAATACGCTTCGATTATAATGAAGGAGTAAAAATCCTAATTTTATGGATCGATTGTTCTTGAATTTTTTGAAGTCTGTATATTGTTCTTGAGATTTTATGGATCGATTGAAGAAGACTGGCAACGAAAAACAAAGAAACAAAGACTGGCAATGAAAAATGAAAAACAAAACCATAAACACAGAAACGAAAACAAAGAAAAGAAGAAACCCTATAACAGCGCAAAAGGAAATCTCAATTTTAGGGTATCTCAATTTTTCACAAATTAGATGACAAATACCGTAGAAATAACGATTAAAGAATAATCTGACAGGAGAAAAAATTAGAAGGAAAAAGAAGAAATAAGAAGTACAAATTAAATCTGTTTTTTCTGGGATGAGAAAAAAAAGAAAGAAAACAGAAGAAGAAAAAATAAGAACTGAAACGTGTTTTTTTTGGGATGAGAAAGAAAAGAAAGAAAAAGAAAAGAAAAAATAAGAAGAAAAGGATGTTCGTGAGAAATCACACCGTGAAAAATGGTGGGCTACAACTTTAACCAAAAATTAAAAAAAAAGTTCTTATTTATAGGGGGTCAAAATTTTGGTCTCATCCCAAAATAGACCATCTATTAACCACACGATGACACCTCATTTTTTGGAGATTCTGATTGGTACACCTCAGCCTTAAAACGCTTTCAAGCCGACAAATCATCTTTAATAGTTAACAGGTTTAACAAAATTGAGGATATATATATATATATATATATATATATATATATATATATATATATATATATATATATATATATAAAATTAATGTACTGCAACAATTAAGATATGAAATGAAAATCAGATTTGATCAAGTAATTCACCTATTATTATCGTATCTAACTCATGATAGAAACTTACCTTTTTAAAAAAATCCAAATTACTTGGCAATCATAATAATACAAAAATTCATTATTATTATTATTATTAATTCATATTGTACATCTATACTCCAATAATTAGTACATGTTATAATGTATTGAATGCAATGAGATTTTACTTTTGTAATAATAGTCTCAATTTGGTAGTCAGAATTCAATGCAAATCAATTCCTTGATTTTTGACATAATAACATTCTCCATGTGGTAGAATAATATCTGCTTCTACTATAAATCTCAAAATATGAGTAAATAAACTTTACATAATAGACCCCCATTATCAAAGGTATGGCATATGAATTCTATTCATGTTTGTTTGTTTGTATTCATAATTTTATACAAATTGATTAGTTGAATGTTTTTTTTATTATCTTTTTTCTTCTTTTGTGATACTAACTGCTCTAACAGATAATAACTTTATTGTGTATCATTTTTATGCAATGCTCATATTTATTTGTCTAATGGAGTCGAACATACAACCAAAAGTTGATGTCCCAAAGCACGCATTTGCGAGATATCAAGAAATAAAATTGGTTATTATGTGTTGAGTTTATTTGATTTTTATTCATCAAGTTTCGCATGATTAACATAATGGTATCTCACATCATACCATTATGATTACAATGGACATGAAACATGCATTTTTTTTATTTAGGATCATTAGTAATCAAGAACAACTAAAAATTTGATAATAATTATTGTATAATTTGTCCTTTTATAATATTTTTGGTTCCAACTTATTTTTTTCGATTTTTTTTTAGTTTTTATTATGTAAATATTTTATCCATATCTATATTTGTCATGCTGATGGTGTTTTTTTAATCTTCTTTTTTATACATATATCTATTATTCTTGGTAGTATAATATTATATTATTAATTTGAGTTTTATTTGTTTTTTCAAAAGTTTTCTGCAGCAACGATTGAGAAATTTCGGGAAAAGATTTCCTCTAATAAAATATTGGTTAGATTTTTCAAAAGACATCCACATCATGGAATTCTCACAATTCAAAATGACCCCCCAATAATTATATAATTTATACATTTTTTGCAGTATATTCCAAATTACTACTCATCATACTTTCAAGGCGATCTGCCTATTTTTGTCCAACTACGTAACTGTCATGGGTACACATAGTTTGTAAAGATGACAACAATTGATCGGAAGGTGTATCTTACTGATAATTTCGATAAATTTATCTACTCGAATAATATTATTGATGATGATCATTTGGTATTAAAGTACCGTGGTAATTTTGTTTTTGACTTAAACATTTTCACCAAGTATGGTATTGAGAAAAAGTCTTACTATTATTATACCAAATATGAAAATATAATTGGTTGGAAAATATTAGAAAAAGTCATACTATGATTATACCAAATATGACTATAATTTTATTATATATTGACAAATAATTATATTGGTTGGAAAATATTATCTTATTTTTCTGATTACAAATAAATATTGTTGTTTCCGATAATGATTTAGAAAGTTTCACAATTAAATTATTCATCAATATATTTTCAACATAAATTTCAGGTTAAAATCAATAACCCTCATCATAATTAAATAGATTTTCAGAAAGAACTAATTGGTCTCACCATAGTTTAAGCTACAATTAATGACTTACTTTACTTTTATAACCCAAGTCTTACATATCATAACTTTAAAATGACTCTTATGAAAAATTAAATTAGCGTTTTTCCACTAACAAACATTGTCGTGTTGTTAGTTAGATACATTTCACAATTAAATAAATTAGTAGTCATAATTTAAGTTACAATCAATAATATACTTTATTAAATCCGATACACACATGTAATGGAATAATTTAAATTACAATCAACGATTTACATTTTATGGAATGATGATAAGAAGTTCACAAGGAAAGTTAACTTTGTGTACCACTAATTAACACATTCCACATTATTTATTCATTATTACAAATCTTATTTATGAAATAACTCTCTCTATATATTGATTTTCACGCAGTTGAGAAAAGCCAAATAAAGAGTTCATACAATCAAATTGACAAGTAAATTACCCAACTCATTATATTTCTTCTCCAATGGCACCGACCTTTTCACTGGTGAAAGATCTAAATCCCACCAAAACGCAGTGGGCTCTCAAACTACGTCTTGTGAGGGCTCATGACATTAATGCATATGGAAAGGGTACAAAACCTTTTAGTTGCAACTGGTTTTAAAATATCGCTCTGTACGACAATTGTACCTATTTCTGTTTATGTTTCTTCATATATTTACATTTAAATTACTGTTTTAACTCATTTTTAATTTGTAAGGTGATGTTATTTATGAAATAGTCCCCAAGAATTATATTGCAAAATTTAAGCTCATATTTATTGTACGTGGTCTTTATATTTTGTCAAATGTCATGGTGTTGGAAATTAAAACAATGTTCAAGGTCGGCGCAATAAAATACGCTTCAACTTCTTTAATCGTACTACAGTCAACACTGGCTTCGATGATCCATTCCTTCAAATTTGTGTCTTTTCAAACCATTTCATGAGGTTTTTGAGATGTCAATATCAGATGAGAAAATCCTTATAGGCCTCTCTCACAGTATCTTCAAAAACTATATGTTTTTGTGAAATTATTGGAACAATAATATGGTAAGGAAAATATAAACAAACAATTGTTGTTTTTTTGTTAAGGGAATGGAACTTCCCGTTTGATTCCAACTTAGATCAATTTAAATTATAAAAGAGTCTCACATACAATAATCATTAATTTATTTTTGGAATAACTATGAAACATCTATTATTACACTAATTGAACATATAATTATGTTTTTTTATATATCAGGTTATATTAATATCTTTATTGATTATGTTTAATATGGTAAAATAGATGATATGGTAATCAATATAGTGTATCTATTAATGTATGAGTTATCATAATATATTTCACCCTACATACAATATGTCTCATATTTTCATACATCATGATATAAGTCAACCATATATAACAATATATAATAATAAGCTTAATCGTCATGATATATGAAAAAGGTAAAATCCACACGTTTACATGACAAAGCCTTAAATCGTTTAGTTAGGCTCTTGCAACTATATTGATTTATGCTTTTATTATGTCATTCTTCTTATGATCTTATATGTTTTAAATTATGAATTTGTGCTTATTTTTAGTTTTTAGTGCAAACTARTATTGTAGTATTCCGCGTCATTCTATAAAAATTAAWGTTTTGAATGTAAGTTTCTATGTGCTTTAACAATCTCAAAGAACAATCTAACTTTTTGAATGTAAGTTTTTTTTTTTTTTATATTGGTTTTGAAAGTCTCTATTTACTCTAAAAATTAGCATTAAAAATTGAAATAATTATCTACGTATTTTAGCAAATTCTATTATATAATATTTTTTCAAATTTATTTTTAGTAATATTATTTTGAGAGTTTTTTGGTTTACTCTAATAATTATTTTGATATATTTTAATCAATCAATATATATTTGATTTAGAGAGATGATTATTATAATCTTGACATAATAATATCCAATATAAAGACTAATCTATTATTATATCCAACCCCAAAGATATTTGAATATTCTTTTTCTTATATACAACCCAATAGTTATTCTACTCGATAAATTCATTTAACATAATATTACAATTGATTTAATCATATCAATTAAACTCATAAATTTTAGGAAACATCTTAATTTAATATGACTCGACATGTATATTTTTATTAAAATATAATTAGTAGTAAAAGTATTTTATGAAAAGAATACAAGTGTGGATTATAAGTTTCGCCATGAATGTCGATAATCTTTCAGCCCTATCAACAACAATGGACAATAGTGCATCCGTAGTAGTTTATTTGACACAGAATTAACTTACTCCTAAACCAAGAAGAGGACGTCCACCAAAAAATTTGAATATTTTTAATAAAGGTGATAGTTTAAATTACTTAGTCATTTGAATATTAATTTTTTATTTCATTAAGAAGTTAAATGTTTATAATAACTCTAACAGTTTAAGTTATTTCTTCTTTTACACATTAAAGTTACAGTTAATAATGGATAAATTCAGTAAATAAACTATTTTGCATTGGTTGTGATATATTACACAAATTTGGAACTCTCAATATAGCTTCATTTTATTTTATTTAATATCACCATGCTTTTTAAAAAAATGAACTTAATTTTAAGGTAAACCTTAACTTTTGAAATAATATTATCAATACAATATAATTAAATATTTCTATATAATTAATAATTTGAATATGTGATACTTATTTAATATATTTTTAACAATACATATTACTTATATAATAATAGATAATAGATTTGTCTATTAACCAATATTTTTAATATTGTAACAAAAAATACCCCAACGCAAAAACTGGGAAGGCCATTTCTAAAGTCTACTTTTGAAAAGGGTAAACTTCAAAACATTCATATTTTATTCAATATTATATTTTCAATTAATGATTAATTAGTTTAATTAATTTCATTTTATTTTTGTTTGTAAATATACCTTTGAGATATTCATAAGGTTCCGCATCATCCACTAGAATTAGTCTTACAATAATAACTGAAGCAGTTGAGAAGGAAGTGACTACAACAATTTGTAAGACTTCACATAAACATACCCCAAGATACATAAAATCCTTGATGATGGTAATTCCTTCCAATCTTTTTTTTTAAAACAAATATACTAAAATAGTTTATTTAATTCAAATATAAATGGTAATATATATATATATATATATATATATATATATATATATATATATATATAAAATTTATAATTTTATTGATTTCAATGACACTTTTATTTGTCTAAATTTATTATCGAACAGTTTATGGGGATATTGGTGATCCTACTTTCATATGTGACCATTGTTCAATATAATTTTGGTATGGAGAGATATTGAAGCCAAGTGTTGAAACTACGATGCCGGTGTACTCTACATGTTGTGATAAAAAGATCGTGTTGCCTCCTTTGAAAAAGCCACCGCAAATTTTATATGATCTCATATTCAATTTTAGTGATAAAAATATACTTTTTAGAGAATATTCGATCATATAACACATGTTTTTTTACTTCCATGGGTGGAATATTTTATTCTAGTATGAACACTGAAAATTCACAAACGATATTCCGTATGCACGGCCAGAACTATCATTTAATAGGGAGGTTGATTCTAGAAGAAGTTTCTACAGTGAAGTTTGCACAACTGTATATATATGCCATTGTAAACAAAGTTTAAAACCTAATTAATTCAGTTATGTATGAGTTTCAACTTTATGAATTATCATTGGTTATTCGGATTAATTTATTATTTCTTTACAGTATTTATTTTATTATTTATATTTTTGCAGAAAAGGCAATGAAAACAACTATCTTCATACCGAAGTTATAGTTGGACTCAAATCCATGTTAGATGTGGAAAATAACTTGATTAAGACATTTAGAAATTTCAAAGACAAGCTTTCCGAAGATGGTGTTGTTGAAATGAAATTACGTCTTATTGGTAGAATAAGCACAGATGCAAACACGCACAATCTGCCTGAAGCCATCTTATTTTGAAAACTTATTTGTTGGTGATTTTGAAAAATATATGGGTGATAGGGATATTATATTAAAAATAAAAGGGAAAAAGATTGTAACCATCCTGTACTATACGCGTTTTTTGGGTTTGCATCCTAACATTTTTTTTGTAATTTAATGCATCCTGTACTTCACTTAATTCTGAAAGTGCATCCTCCGACCAGCCAACTCACCCCAACTCGCCGAAACTCACCTAGTCTCGCGAGTGAGGTTGCATATTTTCAAACCCGTATACTTTAGGTGAGTTCCAGCGAATTTATTATTTATTTAAAACTAGTTCCGGCATATTTTATTAAATATACAAATTCACCAAATTTATTATTTAATAAATAATAAATTTTATTTATTTAATAAAACTAGTTCCGGTAAATATTAGGATAAAATATGGTTTGCATATTTAATTAATAAAATTCTAGTTTTTATTTAATAAAACTAGTTTTTTCTAAATTTTGTATAGTACAGCTTGCACTTTCAAAATTTTGTATAGTACAGGATGCATTAAATTACAAAAAAAATGTTAGGATGCAAACCCAAAAAACGCGTATAGTACAGGATGCATATAATTTTTTTACCTAAAATAAAATCTGGCAAATTGTAACATATCAATGAGTTTCATATCCATGTTATCTTGCTTTAAAGTATCCACTTTTATTTCCTCACGGCGGAAATAGTTATAGGCAAGGTATACCTTTTGCTGACCATCGGAGACTAATAGAAAATGGAAGGAATTATGTGAGCCAAAGGGAGTTCTTCTTGCACCAATTTATATGAAAGGGTAACCGAGTCACCTACTATCCTCTCTTGCAAAAGTCTTACACAACAGTTCATAGTTGATGGATATACAATGATTGAATCTGCTAGGTTATGGTATGTCAAAAAAATCAAAAAGAGTTGCAGAGTGATGTATTATATAATTGCTGATGCAGTAGTACACGGTGAAACAAATGATTGCAACGTGGCATGGTTCATAATTACCGAGATGTTATGGTGATTTGTCGATGAGCTCGATATCAAAATTTATTCACAACATTCAAGTGCAATCCAAAATGGCAAAGATTATATGATTTGTCCAGAGCAGTAATCAAAAGCCAGAAGATCATCCTGATATAGTCTCAAAAATATTCAAAATGAAGTTGGACGGCTTAGTTAGAGATTTACGTGATAACCAAATATTTAAATAATATAGTTTCTGGTGAGCATATCACAAAATACATTTTATAAAATTATTTATTTAAAACTTCTATATACCATCAATTTATTATTTATTGATGTGTTGTTTCTTTTTTAACTTTTCATCTTATGTACTTACATACATTGTGGAGTTCCAGAAGCGAGGCCTTCCTCATGCCCACGTTCTTCTATGTCTATCTAAAAAAGATAAATCCCTAATGCAAGAGGTATTGATCGAGATTCCTGATGAAAAGGAAGATCCAAGGTATTATGTAGAAATTTTAGAGTTTATGATTTATGCAAATCTGATGCAAACATTGATATTTTGCAGGATGTCCACCACCCAAGTTTTTATACACAATCAAGTGTTCTAGGTTGCCGAATCATGAGCTACGATTGAAAGTTGGTACTTCAATCATGTTGTTGAGAAATATTGATCATTCACTTGGTTTGTGCAAAAGAACAAGATTAGTTTTTACGAGATTGGGTGATCATGTTTTGGAGGCAATAATTCTCCATGGAAGCAGTTAACGTAGGTGAGTTAGTACTCATCCCACGAATGACTGTAACACCATAAGATTCTAGGTTGCTTTTTAAGTTTTAATGACGATAACTTCCACTACATTGTATCATATGCAATGACAATTAATAAAAGTTAAGATCAATCTCTATCTCACTTTGTACTTTAAAAAAAAAAATGGTTTCAGTCATGGTCAACTGTATGTTGCAATATCAAAAGTGACTAAACCGAAAGAGGTTAAAAATCATGATTTGCGATGATAATAACAAACATAGAAATAATACTACGAATGTTGTGTATAAGGAAGTATTTCATAATTTATAAACTACAATTTACCAATTAATTATATTTTATTAACAATTTTCTATATAATGTTTAATTCTTTAAATTTTTAAATTTGTTATTTTAACATTTATCTTATTCTACTCTGTTTTAAATAACTATAAACACTTATTTATATATTATAAATCATTCAACATGAGAATAATATTCAAAAGATTGATAAATTACACCTTCAGATTATTTCCCCGTGCAATGCACGGGTGTAGTACTAGTAAGATATATGATTTAGTACTAATTTATAGTACAAATTAATTTGATAATAAATTGTCTCAAAATATTATGGATATGTCAAGTAAAAATCAAATTCGTGGTTGATTTATATTCCATATTGTATCACCACGATATAACCATTTATAATGGTGTTGATAAGGGTTTAAAACTTGAACCTCTCATATATTTTTTGTTTTGAGGTTTTCTTTACTTTCTAATAATTCTTCCCAACTGATTAAAAAAATATTCTAAATCATATCAGAACAATTAAAAACACTTTACTCGTGATATTGTTGAGATTTGTACTACTTTCAGGATAATTTAAAGTTTTGAAATTTATAAGAATCCATAACATATCAATAATACTTATGGTATATATTTTTTCAAAAATGATAAGTTTTTGTATAAGAAATATGCTATTTGGGGCATTATGAAGTAGTAAGGATTGATTTGATGTGTTACTCCTTCGTGAGTATACTTGGTTTCTAATATTGCAAACAACAAAGTGTCATTTTTCAAAAGAAGTATCCAATTGAATGTTTGACATAGATAACATTACTTTAGGAGCAATATATCAGTATTTCTCAAGAATATAGAATTGGAAAATAAATATATAAATGATTTTTAGGGACATATAATATTAGAAAGAAATATTATTATTAGTTGTGCTACTTTAGGAACAACAACTTAATCATAATGTAAATAATACAACTACGAGATGTAAATTATATTTTTAATAATTAAATAGCACATATAATAAAAATGTTTCTTCAAGAGCGTTTTTAATATTCTTTTGGAATACTACATATTATACGAATTATATATCTCATAATATTTTTCATGAACATATCATACTCAACTGAGAAATTACGATATAACATCATATTTCTTCAGAAACCATGGTTAATATTTTAATAATCTTCTAGACTATTAAGAACTGTGAAATCATATTTCGCAAAAATATTATGATAAACACGAGTTGAAAATAGATTTCATACAGTGCGCAAATATACATGATTACATGTTTTATTAAGAAAAGAAAAACACAACTTGATATTTCAAATCTATCATGCTTGCATATAAATTATGCCGTTAAACTAAATGACAATAACGAAAATTGAACCAAAATAGTATCTTAAATTCATATTAGTGACTAGACCCATTAGAATCATATTTACTATAATATTTGGGATGCATAGCCTTTTAACCGAAATAATCACGAGAAGTACTCTAATTACCACATAATGCATATTAACACTTATGCAATGTACTCCAAGAAAATTGGGGGTAAAACTTTTTATTTAATATCACACCCACAAGCAAGTCTCAAAATAGAAATGCATAAATACATAGATTATGCTTCATGCTTGCCCGTGATTATCAATTCAACAAGATAAAAGTTTCTAATGTTATGAATGTAGATACATGATAAAGTCTCAAGAGAATTATTTAATTGTATCCGTCCTTTTTTTTTTCAATAAAAGTATAATCCATTAAAACTCTTTATGAACAAGAACAAATTCACAGTTGAAACATATAATTTTCGATTAACATCTATATCAAAAGAGGAAATATGTACTTTAACTGGATAGTTTCCTTGTGAAAAATATGTGCCGGTGGCTAGATTCTCGAAACTTTTGATAAGCTTGTGGACAAGCTCTCGTTCATCAATTGCCCAAAAGAAAATAAAGGTAACTAATATCACGAAGAAAAATATTTGATCTAGAACTATAATGTCAACAGGACATAGATATTAAAATAAATACAGGAATACGTATCATATATCATAACATGCGACACTTCAAGAGCAATGTAATTTAATTTAGATTTTAAAAAAATCCATTTGAATTATGATATAATTTAAGTACAAGTATGAAGGTTCTTTTAAAAACATAGAATATTCTCAGGTTTATTCAATCATCACATCAAATAAGAATAATTCGGGATATTATTTCAGAATATTATACTTAGTTGTTCTACTTCAGGAGAAAAAACTTGAATTGATGTAAATTAAAACACATGACAGGAAAGTAAAATAGTAAAATAATAATTAAATAAGAAAAATTACTTCTTCAAGAGAAATTATAGATCTCATAGTATTCCTCAATAATACATAATATCCAAATAGAATATATTGAGATATGGTTGTATTTCTCCAAGAACTACAACAATATGTCGACAGTAGAAGAAATCGATTTCTCATAGTGTTTCTTGAGGAACCAACTTTAAAACCGTGACTTTTTGATAATGATTGAGATACATAAAACTCATCTCCACCATCCAGAATTAACTTGTATATGTCTTAAATAATAAATACAAATATCAACTTGATCCAATTGTTATATTATGTGAAATCATTTTTGAAAAAAAATCTGCACCGACAATTCCATGAATAATTGTTTTGTTCAGAATCCATTATTGAACTCCATATAGATCAAACTAAGATCTCCGCCGTTCAAATATTAATTCAATAATTCTTGAATGCGCTATAAAAATTTGAAAGTGATCTACTTTAGGAAACGGTTTTGCAAGTTTTTTGCGCAGATTTTTTTTTTTTTTATTTTGGTTTATGGAGGTTTAATTTTGAAAACTATTATATTTCGATAAATCTCAATTGGTTAGAGACTCGTGCTGATAATGTGTTATGAAACTAGAGAAAAGAGAGAAAATATTGATCAAAGAGTGAGTTTTGTTATGAGGACTAGAGTCTTTTTTATAGATACAGTATTAGGGTTAGGGGTAGGAAGGTCATTCACATACTATATAATTATTAAATTTTATTAATTACAACATTATTGAAGTAAATTAAAGATATCAAACACAGATGTGGGATTTGGGGGTCTTTATACAAAATTATGAAAGGCATAATCTAATGAGCTATTGTGCATAAATAGTTTGGAACTCAATTTTTAACTTCTTAAAAAAATATAGAGAAAAAAAAGAGTTTGCGCTTCACGAATGTAGGATCGAGCCTTGTGTGGTTGGTGAACTTAGATGGATCATTGCAACTCATTTTCTCAGCTCATTATGCTTCAAATATCATGCATAAGAATAAATAAATCGTTAAAAGAAAAACACAATCAGTGTGTCTTTGTCAATAAGTAACTAATGAGAAATAATTTTGGTATTTGTTATCTTTATATATTATGAAAATATATAATTGATACTCTATATAAAGGAAGTCTTTGATGAATAACAAAACCCTAATTTTACCGTTTTCACTATGTCATCTTCTTTTCTACTTTTCCTTTTCCATGTTATCATCATGAAACTCTAACCTATTGAGAGTGATCGACAAATAATCCTATATAAACCAAAAGAACAATTATATAATTTTCATACTTAGAAAATCCAACTACGCTGAATCTTTTTTAATGTTTTTTAGCATTTTTAGAGTTGGAACGCGCTCGTATTCTTACAGCACCTTCCAGGCCTATTGACTTACGTTCTTAACAAGGGATATTAGATTATGAGATTTGAGATAACATATATTGAATTTTGAACAAAGCAGGTTCTGTTTTCAGGATTTCTTGTGCAGCAGAAATAATATTTTCGCATAATTGAATGGTTGGATCAAGCTAAAACTTGGATATATTATTTAATGCACACGAAAGTTAAATTAGAATGGTGGAGATCTGGATGTGAGTTTGGTATCATACGATAATGAATTTTGAATAGAGCTAGTTCTATTTTCTGAAACTGTAAACCTAGTTTTTTTAAATAAGATTACATAATCTAACCGTTGGGTGAAGCTGAGTTTTGGATTATAATTTCCAAAACACATAGAGGTTAAATATGGATGGTGGGATCGAGTTTAATTATTTATATCATTAGAAGCATATCGCGGACATACCTATTGCAAAAGAAGAAATTAAAGGAATGCTGTTGATATGTCTTTAATCTCTCGCTTCGCCGTGTTGTACGGGGGTCTGAAACCTGTAACCCTAATCAGTTAATAAGACCTGTTCTTCTCTTTGCCCGTGTACGTAGCCAATTTGGTGAACCACGTAAATCTGTGTCTTCTTTACGTTTTATGTTTATTGCTTTATAATCCTATTCATTCATAACAAATGCCTTAAGAAAAAGTTGTATCTTTCCTCCAAGGAAACTCGAATTAATCTATTACTTATTAAATGAAAATAATAAATATTTATTTACATTGATATGTGGCATGATGTGTATTAGCTCTCAATTAAAGTTCTTATACAAAGCATTTATGTTACTTATAATTAAATTGTGAATGAAATTATATGTCATCCCACGTTATGTACAATCTTGGCAAATATGAAACTTTGAAATATTAATGATATACATAGAGTACATATTATATTATTTATGCTCTTAGATGATTTCTTACTTAGAAATCGTAAATGAAATTACATGATTAGATGAGAGATTGATCATGATTTCCCAATAAGTTTAGCTAAGCATGAGTTTCGATGAACTGATAGTTTCATGTATGTTGGTAATTCTCTTAATAATAAAATATTATATGCTACTTTCAATATATGTATTATTGATTTTATATTTTTTTATATTTTCATGATAACAAAATTTAATGGACGATACAAAATTAGTATAAATCAGACTTGTGGCAAAAGTATATTCACAAAATATGAAAGAAATAATGTGAATAATTTTTTTCAAATCTATTACCTGAATAAATTTATTGAACTAAATCAATGTAAATTCAAAATAATATACTCAAAAGAAATTGAGTACTGTCATCAGTCTTTTGATGTATAAAATAGAATAACTATAATTCCACAATAATACCACCCACCAACCCTCAAATGACAAAGAATCGTCAAACTAAGTCAAAGTTAATTCTCTAATGAGTTTGAGACTTCATATCGACCCAATGTTATGTTGAAAGTATATTTAGTTACGAACATCCAATGAACTTTGAGATGCCCTAAATGAATACTTTAGGAAGTTTATTACATACTACTTTCAGGCCTAAGCATTCAATGGAAAGAAATTTGTCTCCTTTATAAGAATGGCCAATGACTTCTAAAAGGATATGTTGCAACTCAAAACATGTCTTACCATATGTGAAAAATAAAGTCACATAAAATGACAATAAGTAGTTAAGAGATACAATCTCACTCTTTTTTTTTTCACTTAAGCAAACATACTGATGCACTTGTATAATATTAATTATGATAATAATTCATGAGAGACATGATTGTGTTCTTCGTAATAACAATGTTATACCTCTAAATAAGAAAATTTCTTGAGGCTAACTATGGTCAATATGAATATTGGATATAACCTCAAAGCAACGGGGGCGAGACATGTTGATCTCTACCTATGTGGGAAGAATGAACAACAAGATAAGATATATAAAGGTTCATGATATTTATTTGTCGTGGTAGTCGTGGATGTTCTCCAATGACCTTTATTATTCAATAGACATTCTCTATTTTAATTGATGAGATTTGTTTGTTTCTTACTCTACAAACAACTTGTGAAAGTATAATGAATCATTTTTAATAGAATATTGTATTTGGTCATAAAGTTTATTTTGAGTTAAATTTATGTGATGTTCTTGATTTAATTTAATTATTTTTTGCTTATAAGTAAATTTTGGATTTCATTCTGAAGCATTGAATGTAATTGAGTTTATTTACCACACATTTACGTACAAGGTTCGAGAGTAATACTATTAAGATATAATGTAACATATCTAGAAAATAAAATAATATTTTATAATGAAAAGTATGCCGTTCAAAAATCTCAGAAGAACTATTAATCAAAGGGCAAGGAAATACCAAATTCTTAATTCCTAGTGGCACATTGATTAAAGTCATAAAAGTCCAGTATGCATCAAGAGCCAAATGAACCTTGATATGTTTAATGATATTCATGTTAGTGATTATCATTGAGAAACACAATATGAGAATGTAACTATACCTTTAATTTATGTGGAAGGAATAACATTTTAGAGAAATTAGTGAGTCAACCTAGTAATTTTACTTTACTACTATTCTAATTATTATATCACAAGAAATGACCAACAATGAGCTCTTGGACACTGACTCACTCAAGTCTTGACACAACTAGCATGGATACTTTAGTTGTGATATGATTATACATATTATAAGAAATTATCATGGACACCTTTTATCTTGAGTGAAACACAAGATTTGATAGAAATCCGTTGCACAGTATAGTGTCGACCTAGTGTTGTTCAATTACAGCAGGTACATTCTAAAGTAACATAAGCACTACATACATTCATATATCAAAGATATGTCACTCATATTTCAAAACTTGTCCCTTAGCAAAATTGTATGATTGAGACCTTCATATGCTAAACGTACAAAGTATAATATTCTATTCTTATAATTGATATATGTGATACATGTAGACATAACCATTCAAAATTTGGACCATTCAAGTATTTTTTTTTTATTTTGTTCGATGCTTCGGCAAGTATTATCCATAAAAATATGGCATTTTCAAACCTCCTATCACATTTAGTATGATTGAGGACTCACCACCCTTATAAAGCATCCAAGACTTATAACACTAAAGAGTTTATATCAAAAGTACTTGATGTCTATTCAATGTCAATCAAGATCGATGTAGAGCATCTTGTACCATAATGTGCCTATACAATAAGGTCTCAAAGAAGACACCAACAAAAAGTATATAGATGGTGATTAAGATAATATTTATGCACACTCACATTGTTGTCTCTGCACGAGATTATACCATATTGCACGCAACTCTTACTTATTCGTTTATGACCCTCTACCAACCAAATATTTTTGCGTGCTAGTTGGTAACTGGATATAAGCCTGATAATTCATACTTAAGCATATTTGATAACATAATATATGTTCCTATTGTGCCTCCATAGTCCATTCATATTGGTTTTCAAAGAATACTATGTATTTATGTTGGATATGAATCTTCAATAGACATTCGCTATTTGAAATCATAGACAGACGATCTTTTTACCGCTAAATTCGTGGATTTATCAATTTAATGAGATAGTCTTCCCATTATTATGGGGAGATAAGAAAAAGTATATTCTAAATAGAATGAAAATTGTTTCACACACTGTCTCATTTTGATCCCCGCACTTCACAATGTAAAGTGAAAGTAAAGTAAAATGAACAATTGATCTTCAAATCATATGAGATTTAATTTCTCAAGTGACGAGATCATATATACTAGTTACAAATGTGTCTGTAAAGTTAAATTCTCCATAAGAGGCCCAATGTCATCGATTAAGGCATTGTAACCACACTTTGTGGAGGTGTGGTTGAGGTTTTGACTCTCAAGAGGAATAGGGGGAAGTCACTTATTTCGGTCGATATTCTTCCAAGGAATAATAGTGTAGGTATGGCAAAACTTCAACTAACCATCAATAAAGATAATTCCTATCATGATATTATCTCTGGTTATTGATTCACACGTTTTTATCACACTTTTTGTACATATTTTGAGTGTGTTTTAGTTAGATTTGTTGTTAATTTTGGTATAAAATGGATAAATTGAGCGTATTTTCGTATTTATGTATCTCTGGCTTATTTTACCGTGTTTTATGTTTATTTCATGGATTTTAAAGTATTTTGATCGTAAGATGGATGAGTGTGGGCCCGCGAGTGGAGTTTCAAATAAATTGGACCCCGATTTGACGTATTACCTCTGACACTGGGTATGTTGTCCACACTGGGTTACCCAGTTTCAGGACATCCAGTCGGATTGACCTCATGACCGGTCGGATAAATATCACTGGACAACCATCCAGTCGGATGGACCTGACTCCGATTGGACGACACTGTGTAAGTCGTCCACACTGGGTTACCCAGTGTCAGATGTTACAAACTCAAAATTTGAAGAATCTTCAGTTACGAAATGGTTTCTAAAGCCATTAAACCCCAGAAATATTAGAGGAGTGAAAGGGGGATTTTAAAGGCTACAAAAGGCCAATAACTCAGCAACATTCATCCATCCATAGACGAAGGGTCCCTCGTCCGGTTCGTGACAGATTGGTCGAGAAGACATTCTCGAACCTTTTGGGGATGACTACCCAAGAGTGTTCTTGAATCGTAGATTTGGTAGTTACCACGGCGGTCGTAGCATCTCGGGAGTCCGTGATAGCTTCCAAGGCTCGACTCGTGGATGATAATCCTTCCAGAATAGCTGGAGATAGTTCTTGCAAACATATCAATTCCGTACACTCTAAACTCAACTTTAGTTGTATTGATGAATGTTTGAATGCTTTTGGTTTCGATAGTTAATGGTTATCTCAATATTTCTTAATTGTGCAATTGACGCCCGCATTGGTTAATCTAGTTGGTAATATTCTTGGTTACAATTGCTAGTTTTAAAAGTAATTTTGTTAATGCTTGCTATGTGTTCGACGAAATGCTTGAGTGACAATTCTTAGTTTAAATCTCGTAGTTAAGTGCTTGCGAGGAGATTGACAACCTCCTAGCAAGAGTAGTTTAATTCGCTGCTTAGTTTGATAAACGTAGTTGATTGCTTGCGAAGAGATTAATGCCCTCTAGCAAGATTAGTTCTAATGATGGTTATCTTTCGAATGATAAAACAAAAAACCTTTTGTCTATGTGTTTAGATTAGTCTTTTTCCTCGTTTCTCATTCCTAAAAACAAACACATAAATAACTTCCAATTAGTGTTCGTCAAGAATTTGACTCGAGTTAACTTGCCAACTCTACGGTGACCCCGTTCTCTTGTTGGCGAACTAAAACCTTTCAAACGTATACGCGCATTTGTTTAACTAGATTTTAATTTTGAAAGGAACATAAAAGTTCGGATCAAAATTTGGCGCCGTTGCCGGGGAAGGCAAAAGGTTGTAATTTTTGTGTTTGCTCTTCGTAATCTTTGTTCGTATTTTTATTGATTTTGTTTGTTTTTCGTGTTCGTTTGTGATTTTTCTTTTTGTTCGTTTTTATTATTTTCCACCGGTGCATTTAATCTTGTGCGTTGAGTGTTGTGATTGCAAGGTAATTTGACGACCAAGATTCATCAAGCCGTTTAAAAAAAAAATGATGTCTTACCCACAGTCCGATTGGCGTGGCTTTCGACCGGCCATTCCTTTGAGCTCCAAGATGCGGGAGTACGATCTGGTCGAGTTCCACTTTGATCAACTTCTTGTTTTTCATGGGCTCCCGAGTGAGGATCCATTCAACTTCATCCAAGAGTACGACGCCATAACGGAAACATTCCCTCTTCTAGGCCTTACAAAGGATCAAGTGAAGATGCGACTCTTCACCTGCGCATTAAAGGATCGGGCAAGAAAATGGTTGACAAATTTAGAGCCCGATTCCCTGATCACGGGGGAGGAAGTGTATGATTGTTTCATGGGGTCATTCTACTCATCTGAATGGGCCCCAATACAAGTTCTTACAACTCGATCCTCAATGACCAACATGTTTCGCCCAACCACTACAATCCGAGTTTTGAACCTCACCCCCCACCACATAGTTCCTATCACCCGATCCCTAATGAAAATTCTTATGATCCCGGTTTTGAACCTTCATACGCTCCCTCCACCTCACCTTCTTATTACACGAGATACGAATCGTATGCTCCACCCGAATTAAATTCTTCCTATCCGAGATATGATTCTTATGCCCGTTCTGACTCAATTCCCTACTACCCGAGCTATGAAGAATATAAACCAGACAATCAATTTTTGGCATGGCAGCAAGATCTAGAAGTTGAGACCATTCGTCATTGGGACGAACTTGCGCAATCGACTGAGCAATTCATGAAGAATATGGATACGATGATGAGTCAAGTAGAAGCTTCTGTGGAAAGATTGTTAAAAGATAAGGACAACCAACAAATCCACTATCTTTGCGATACCCTATTTGAAAATGATCCTTGCTCGACTCTCCGTGATAAGGAGGAGAAGCTTACTTTTGACGAGCTATCGATTTTTGATGTAGAGGAGCCCACTTTGGAGTTTGATGATTCAAGCTTGAATACCTTTTTGGGGGAGGTGTGTGAGGAGATGGAGATTGAGGATTCGGTTGAGATCGCCCATTTTGCATTTTTTGATGAAGTTGTGGATAAAAGTGTAGGGGTGTTGCCATTAGAGGTTCCGAGTGAGGATGTTGGCGACTCGGACTTACTTACTCTTTGTGGAGATGTTGGAGTTGTGTTACCGGATTTGGAGGAAGTTGTGTTTGTTAAGCCGCATTGCGTTCTGCTCGAGGCTTTGATCAATATTAACATTGAAGTGGTAGAAGAGGCAATCGAGAAGGAGTTTGGGTTGGTCGATGATCATTCCTTTTGTTCAACCTATTTCCAGCCATTCCAGCGACCGAGCATTTTTCCACACTTCGGCTGACTTTTGATCTCTTTCAATGATCGATTACTCACGTTTCCGACCTCCAAAGCCGGTTAGAGTCTTTATTTCTCTCATCATGGAAATTGCTCGTCGTGCGCACCTAGGTGATCACCATTACCCACTATTGCTCTTAGAGAACACTAAGGTGTGGCATGATCATCATTTATTTCTGGATCCCGGAGAACATCACTTTTGTAAGTCGTCGAGCAAAAGAAGTTAAAAGTTGCACTTCTTGGGAGGTAACCCAAGGTATCATTTTTCTAGCTTAATTTAAGTCTTTCTCATTTATTTTACATATTTTTCTTCATGATTAACTGGAGTTGGAAAGGTTTGGTAATGATTTGTTAAGTGTGCAGGGAATGACGAAATTGAGCAATTTCAGAACATTCGACCGGATGGTGCAGAAATCTGGTTGGACAAAACCTTCTGGAGAACCATCCGACCGGATTGGTTTGAGAAACCGGTCAGACAAAACCAATTGTACAACCATCTGACCGAAAAGGCTTAGGACCCGGTCGTACAAAACCAACTGTACTACCATCCGACCGGATGAAAGCAAAATCCGACCAGATGTGGATGATAACCGATCAGAGAATACTGCAGAAACTACCATCCAACTAGATGACCTAGTGTCCAATCGGATGATACGGTGGATTTAAATAAACTAGACGATTCTGAATGAAATCCCTGAGTTCCACCTTCCCCTCCGGACGGCATGGACATTTAGGCCGGCCCGAGCCCCAGTATAGTATCACTTTCTATCCTAACTCTCTTTTTTCATTTTTAGTGTTTTGTTTTTGTTTGATTTTTCTGTTATGTGCTATGTCCATAGTGTCTGTTTTAACTATTCGATGAACTATTCGCATGATTATTAATTCTTTCATTTGTTCGACGACGAACAAACAAATAAATGGGGTGGTTTGGAGAGTCTAATATTATGCATGTGTATTGTTCTTGTCGAATAGTTCTGTTTGAGTCTTTCTTTGTGACGACGTACGGATTGACCAATTGTTTATGTCAATGTATGTTGAAATTATGCCCTTGCTTATTTGTGTTTGTACTGGCTTGCCTGTCAAAATCATGTACTGTGTGATCTATCGTTGGAGTCTTTTGAGCTTGTTTAGTGCAAAAATCTTTAAAACCTACTTATATATAATTATTTAAAACAACACTTAATCGTTAGCAATTTTGCGAAGCTTTTAAAACTCGATCACCTTTCTTTCAAAGTTTGAATAAAACCATAGTAAGGAACTTTGTGTGTTTATCAACACTTCATGCTTTGATTCGATGAGTGTTTTGAGAAGTCTCTAAAAGTCGCATGTGTACATTTGGTTTTGAAAATGACTATAGGCGTATATAAAACCCGATTCTAGCTATATTAAAAAATAAAACAACTATAAATTCCTAATAAGCCCATTTGAGCCTTTATTCCGTCTCTTTGATAGCCATGAGCATCATTATACCTCTTATTTCACTTAAGTTTGTGAGATACGGGTTTATCTATTATTGGATTATTGAGATTGACGATTGTAGGGTGGGAATTAGTGGAGTTTATAATAATAAAAAAAGAAAAAAAAAGAAGAAGAAAAGAAAGAAGAGGAAACTAAGGATGCTTAAGTTCATAAGAGCATCTAGTTGTTAGGAATAAAAGCCTGTTTATAAAGGCAAATGAGTATAAAAGGAACTAACACTCATGCTCCTTAGGATCGGGCGTGTTTATTCAGTTTTGGAGGTTAGAAATAGCCTTAGTTATAAAAGGCTAAAAATAATAGTGTTATATGGTTGTTTTGGGAGGAATGAGGAGCAAGCTTTGCTCTATGCTTAAAAATTTTGATTGAGTGAGTTATTGATTGCGTTTATTCGCAAGTTAGCCACACATCTTTATATATGACATACCTTACCAAAGAGCCTATATCACAACCCTAGAAAGTCCTAATCTGATTCTTGCTTAAATGTGCACACATATGCGATGTACGCGTCTTTGATTTTTACGAGTCGTTGAATCCATGATTATGTCGATCCGAGCGTATACACTTACCTTTTGAAAAACACGAGCGAATGAGTGCACCATAATATATTCCCCTTTTGTGAGAACGCATTCTTTTGATTTCAAGGTGAAAAGGTAACATGAGCTTAGCTTAAGAGTTTTCGACAAAAGTGTTTATATTTGCAAAACTCTATTGTATGCACAACATGACTCTTTGATTTAGCTACTTTCATGCTTACGTGGTTTTGATTCTTTCACTTGTTTGAGGATGAACAAACCAATAAAGCATGGGGTGGTTGATTCGCACGTTTTTATCACACTTTTTGTACATATTTTGTGTGTTTTAGTTAGATTTATTGTTAATTTTGGTATAAGTTAGATAGATTGAGCATATTTTTTTGTATTTATGTATCTCCGTCTTATTTTACCGTGTTTTATGTTTATTTCAGGGATTTTGATGTGTTTTGATCGTAAGATGGACGAGTGTGGGCCCGCGAGTGGAGTTTCAAAGAAATTGAACCCCGATTTGACGTATTACCTCTGACACTGGGTATGTTGTCCACACTGGGTTACCCAGTTTCAGGACATCCAGTCGGATTGACCACACGACCGGTCGGATAAATATCACTGGACAACCATCCAGTCGGATGGACCTGACTCCGATCGGACGACACTGTGTAAGTCGTCCACACTGAGTTACCCAGTGTCAGATGTTACAAACTCAAAATTTGAAGAATCTTCAGTTACGAAATGGTTTCTAAAGCCATTAAACCCCAAAAATATTAGAGGAGTGAAAGGGGGATTTTAAAGGCTACAAAAGGCCAATAACTCAGCAACATTCATCCATCCATAGACGAAGGGTCCCTCGTCCGGTTCGTGACAGATTGGTCGAGAAGACATTCTCGAACCTTTTGGGGATGACTACCCAAGAGTGTTCTTGAATCGTAGATTTGGTAGTTACCACGGCGGTCGTAGCATCTCGGGAGTCCGTGACAGCTTCCAAGGCTCGACTCGTGGACGATAATCCCTCCGGAATAGCTGGAGATAGTTCTTGCAAACATATCGATTTCGTACTCTCTAAACTCTACTTTAGTTGTATGGTTGAATGTTTGAACACTTTTGGTTTCGATAGTTAATGGTTATTTCAATATTTCTTAATCGTGCGATTGACGCCCGCATTAGTTAACCTAGTTGGTAATGTTCTTGGTTACAAGTGCTAGTTTTAAAAGTAATTTAGTTAATTCTTGTTATGTGTTCGACGAAATGCTTGAGTGACAGTTCTTAGTTTAGATCTCGTAGTTAAGTGCTTGCGAGGAGATTAACGACCTCCTAGAAAGAGTAGTTTAGTTCGCTGCTTAGTTTGATAAACGTAGTTAATTGCTTGCGAAGAGATTGACGCCCTCTAGCAAGATTAGTTCTAATGATGGTTATCTTTCGAATGATAAAACAAAAACCCTTTTGTCTGTGTGTTTAGATTAGTCTTTTTCCTCGTTTCTCGTTCGTAAAAACAAATACATAAATAACTTTTGATTAGTCTTCCTCGAGAGTTCGACTCGAGTTAACTTGCCAACTCTACGATGACCCCGTTCTCTTGCGGGCGAACTAAAACCTTTCAAACGTAGACGCGCATTTGTTTAACTAGATTTTAATTTTGAAAGGAACACAAAAGTTCGGATCAGTTATACTTATTTTAGTGAATCATTACTAGTGGACGCTCCGATGTTTAATATGATTTTAGAGAATAAGGAAATATCAATATACTATGAGAGTTTACATGAGTTGATGGAAAGGTTTTCACACATTGATGATGTATACAATGTTGCTCAAGGAATCATAAAGCATGATGATATCGAACCACGATCTACTAAAATCTTAACAAAGAGAGAATTTAACTAAATGTAAAAGAATCCATCCATGTAAAACTAAATTCATTGACAACAAAATAGGTATTTGGTCTGGTTATGCTAGCCTCATCAAGTGTAAATCCTGTAGGATATAAATAATATTTTGTCAGAAAGTATAATGAGAAAAATAAAGCCATGAGATACAAAACTAGATTTGAAGTACAAAGTTTCTCACAACGCCCTGAAATTGACTATGATGATATATACTCTCCTATAATAGATGTTATAATTCCAAAGATTGAGATTGCAACTTATACCTGTGGTTGCATCATATCTTTATGAGGGTCATGATTTAAATATATATACGAAAGTGATTGATGACCTTTCATTGCCAAGGTAAGTGACTCTAAGTCATGGTCATGGATTACATTTACAATTAAATTGAAACACTAACTTTATGGATTAAAATAATTCAGGAGGATGTGGTATAACAGTCTAAGTGACTACTTGATTGGGAAAAGATAAATGTGCTCTTAATGAAGAAAATAAGTTTTGAATTTGCAATTATAGATACATATGTCAATGATAAGAGCATAATATGCACTCTTAATGAAATAAAAGAAACTGGTAGCTACTTGAATTTTTAATTTGAGATAATGAATCATGGAGAAACCTGGTCATGTCAAGGCTTTAAATTAAAAACCAAGTTTGTGGAATATTTAGTTTTATAGTTTGCATATATCTAAAATATGATCAGACGATTAAACATAGGTAAGTGCAATATGTTAGAACTCCTATGAGTAGTCAAAGTGAAGAAGGAAAGATCGATTTTGTTAGGGAAATGACAAAGAACTAGTGGAAGCTAAAAATCTCTACCTATGTACATAATGCGCATTATTGTACCACTACTAATATACTTGACCAAATATTACTTTCTCAATGATTTTTCATCTTGATTTAGCTCAAGAAAGCGCAATGTCACTGGAATGTAATCAAAATGTATTTTCATACCTAAAAGAAACCATTGACGTTGGTTTATTCTTCCCATTCATAAATATAATTGGGACTGCAGATGGTCTTATAACCCTAATGAAAATGGTGAGTCTACTTCCTACTTTGAAACACTAAATAATATTGTTGATATTAGTTACCCATTCGATTCATGTAATGAGATTATTATCATACATGTAGTAGTTTATGAGTATCTATGTTAAATGTTATAATCATACATATCTCTGAGAATAGTGGCTTGAACTTTACAACTGAAGAACTCAATTGTAGTTATGAAGATAATATAAGTTGCAAAGAACAAATGAAATCAGGCTACACGAAAGGTGATAATATGAAGAATATTACCACAATTTTTCTACAACCAGCAATTATGGCCTTTCTCAAGAGTCAAGTAAATTGAGAAAGTGGAGACTTTCGGAGCTCGCTTTATATGTGTGTTTCGCCCTAGATATTACACCACGAACACTTGATCCTTTACATGAGAATATCCCAACCTTCTCCAACAAAAACACATTATAAAGGACCACCGGGGGTTCTCCGGTGGAAACCTCTCAGATGCTTAAGTCAGTTAAGCATTTTAGATCTGAATAAGCAAAATCAGGAGAAGATGCTTAGAATGTCATACCTCTCTCAGCCTTGGGGCTGAGATATTTATAGTTTTTTCCAAGTGGGGCGTTTTCGGGATCTCAGAAATAGAAAACCCATAAATCTCGGGCCGTTACTCAAGACGACCTGACCTGGAAGCTTCCTTCCAAAGAACAGATCAGCTATATCACTAAGTTCTCCCAATTCCTGATCTGACCTCTTGAAACCTTATCCAAGAATCCGAATGAGGTCAGGACATTCTTTATCAGGCTATATGATCGTCTTCTACCTCATCTTTCCTCCTTCTAAGGTCACCAGTTCAGCTCGCCTCAAACAGGTCTGTCTAAGCTTGTCCAAGCTTCATAACAGCCTGTCATCAGATCAAGTCGCACCAATCAGTCCCCCCCCCGAATGGTTGGGTATGAGATGAACTACTTTGTATTCTAATCGTGGCGGTTGAGATCCATATATCTCTTCAGATATTCCGCTCTGACATGCATTAATTGCATAGATCCTACAAAATCCTCTTCTCGTATAAGTCACACCTTTTGGGGAAGGGCTGCGATGCTTCATATTCCACCTCAGCAATTACAACCCACAACGTGTCCTTTCGTGTACCGTGCCCTGACACGTCTTAAATGCACAAATCCCGCCGAATCTCATTTTCCTAAAAATTCATTTTCAAAGTATATCATCTCCCCTTCCTCTCCATTTTATCTATGCACTCACTTTCTTTCTCCAGAACTTCTTGCTCTCATTTTTTCTTCCGATCAAGGTTTTCCCCTTAGAACCAGGTACTTTCTCATTCTCCAGTAGATTTTCATTATGTCTGCCTCTATTTCTTTTTCCCTCTCATCTTATGGGAGTTCATCATTGTCATCTTACCTTAATCTATCTTCTTCGGCGACGCCGGCGGCGGCCGCCCCGGTGAGCAACACCATATTCTTCCTGGCGATGACCGGGACAACAAAGCATCTGTTGTTAGTAATCAAACCCTTCGGGACATACGCTCCAAGTTTCCTATTTCCGATGATTTCTATTTCACCAACCCAACATTTGGTGAGAGAGCATCTCGACTTCCTCCGGGTCATCTAACCTTCTTCATCAACCAATTTCAGGCAGGACTGATTTTGACCGTTCATCCCTTCATTCTAGCGGTGTCGCGGATGTACCAGATTTTGGTACATCAATTCGTGCCCAACGCTTTTAGGGTTATGATAGGGTTCCACCTAAAATCCCAATTCTCCGGGCTCGTCCCAACAGCCCAAATGTTTTATTCTTTATTTCAAGCCAAGAGCTCTTCCTATGGCTTTTTCTATTTGTCTGCCCGGGCTGATGTCAATTTTCTGATCGGGATCCTTTCCTCTAATAAGGCCTGGAGGAAGAAATTCTTCTTCACTCAGTGTTCGGGTGACTGGGGCTTTTCCCCTATCTCTATCCACGCTCTTCTAGCCCAGGCTCACTTACTCAAAGGAGACCGACCTCCTTACCTTGCAAAAAACATAGCTACCCTAAACCAGAACATCTTTAACCTATCCAAGCTCCTTAAGCCCGATATCATGAGCTTTTTCAATACTCTCTGGGAGAACGGTCCCCTCCCCCCCAAGAACGGTATATCCCTAGAACTAACCAGCTCTTCTTCTTTTAGCATATACTCTCTGTACTTAAGTTTTAAGTTCTCTTTTTCTTTTTCTCTCTCTCTCTCTCTCTCTCTCTCTCTTTTTTTACTTATCCTTTTGGCTAATGACTATTTAAGTCAAGATGATGAAGGAGAGGATGGCTACTATCCGTAAGAAGGCCACTGCTGGTGGCCAAAAGATCCCCCTTGAAGAGCCCGCTAGAGCTTCCTTGTCCCCTGATCCTGAGGTGGCAATTACCCCTGACGTGGTGATGGCCCCAGCAAGATTGGAGGGACCTTACGGGCCATAAGGAGCGGCTCAACCCGAGTGGGTGGCCAATCCAGCTATTGACCTGACCACCTACTCTGCTTCGGAGTATGAGCCGGAACCGGCTTCATGCAAGCGCGCCCGCTCAGGCAAAGGGGTAGCTGCACCGAGGCCCCAAGTAAACATCCCTAATTAGAGCTTCTTCATTGGCGATTCCGTATTAAACTGCCCAGGATACGTGGTAGTTCAGTTCGTCATGGGGATATCCCCTCCTGTTGATCGTCGGGCCATGGATAAATGGACTGATCATGAGCTGATCGAGTCCTACTTTCAGGATGAGGCTCGGGTAAGGGTTTCGCCATTCCAACCACCACCAGAATTATATCCTTTACCTTTTATCTCTTCACCATTTCTTTCTTTCCCCCTTTTTTTAGGCTGCTGTAAAGAGAGCTGCTCTTGTAGCACGAGCTCGGGGCTCCATGATGAACACAGATCTGTCCAAGGAGTACGCGGACTTGTAGGAGCGAGAGAGGAGGTTGACTGCTTGGGTGAAGGAGAGGAACGGCGAGTTGCATGATTCTCAGGCGAGACTGAAGGCTATCGAGGATGGGTTGAAGGCTATCCAGGTTGAGCTAAATACCGCTCAGACCAAGCTTCAAAAGGCTAGGGAGTCCTAAGGGAAGAGTCAAGCTCTGGCTATGATCCAGGTAGAGGAAACTAAAGAAAAACTCTAGCAAGCGCAAGCTGAGGGAGAGGCTGACAGCGAGACAAGAAGCCAAACCGAGGGACGCACCGAGGGTCGAGTTGAATTCTCAACTCTAAGGAAGGTCAGAGGCTCATCCAGCTGACAAGGGAGACGAGTCGGTGGGCCTTCCTTGGTTCCATCGAGCTGTACGACATCTTGGTCTCCGAGGCGTAGGTCTACTACCACCTTGGTTTGGATGCCCAAGCCAAGTGGTCAGCCGAGAACCCCTCGGTTCCCTTTGACCGTTCTGTTCCTCTGGAAACTCCTCCGGAGCACACCAGCTTCTCTTACGTGAAAGAGGATGACCGGATTCAACAGCTTGGGGCCCTTGAGTTTTCTGATCACATCCGTCAGGCCTTCTGCTCCTCTTCAGCCTCCTCTCCCCTCGGAGCAGTTGCTGACCTTGGCCTTACCAGCGACTGCGACTTCTCCTAAGTTTGCCAATTTGGGTGAGCTCCAGGGCAGCACCTAGTTTGAGAAAGATTTTGGAGAAGTCTCCAGGGTTGCGGAGCCAACTGGTGGAGAGCTAGACACTGCGGATTATGGAGCTTACGTGTCTTCTTGCTCAGGATTGTTATTTTGTTTAAATCATGAGCCTATATTGCTGAACAATATTTTGTCTTTTTCTATTTTATCTTTGTATATTTAAGGTTTCCGCGAATTCAGGGAACCCTAGTACCTTATGTAATTTCTCCTTATCTATAAAATCCATTTCTCTTCTGCATATTTTTCATTATGGCTTCATATTATCTCCCATAAGAAATTGATAATTTGAAAAATAAAAACATTGCCTTCTTAAATAAAAACTTTCACCTTTCCAAAGAGAATGCCCAAATGCGTGAAAAAATTTCCCAACTTCGTAAATTCCTGGAAAGAAAAAGGCAGAAGAAGTGCCACTACAAGCGTGAATGGGCGGAGCTCCGCCAGCTCAATCGCCAACTGCAGGAGAAAAAATCTGATCTGCTTGAGTCAGTGTGTCGCTTGAACACCACCACCGGCGAGGCTCACTTAGCAACTGAACGGACAGATAGGTATCGTCAACGTCTTCATGAGACTGAGAGCGAGCTGTGGTGCATTCGCCGAGTTTTGGATTCTGACAAGAGGACCTCTTTATCCTATCCATGATGTCTGTTTCGATTTAATTTGGTGTATTTATGCAAGTATTTTCCCTTCCTATGTAGTTGTAATCAAATCTGCTGAGTTAATGAAACTTGCCGTGTCTTTGAATATTTTGTTCTTGACTTCTCTTTGTAGTACGCATTTTTCTTTGAATATGCTTGTAAAGGCTCACATCCTTTATTGATGATCAGGCCAGGTTTGGGGCTCATGCCCTCAATTGATAATCAGGTCGGGCCAAGGGTGTTCATCCCTTATCCAATCAGGTTTTAGTGATTTCCACTTAGGTCGGGTTTTCGGGGAATCCACCCTTAGCTAATCTGGGCTAGAAGCTTTTTTTGATGATCAGGTCAGAATTTTGGGGCATCCTTTTTTCGCCAATCAGGGCTAGAAATTTCTCTGACAATCAGGTCAGGAATTTTGGGGCATCCGCCCTTAGCCGATCAGAGCTAAAAACATTTCTCTGACAATCAGGTCAGGAACTTTGGGGCATTTTCCCTTAGCCAGTCAATGCTAAAATTCCGGGGCATCCGCCAATAGCCGATCAGGGCTAAAAGTTTTCTCTGACAACCAGGTTAGGAATTTAGGGGTATCCTCCCTTAGCCGATCAGGGCTAAATTTTTTTTCTAACAATCAGGTCAGGAGCTTTGGGGCATCCTCCCTTACCAATCAGGGCTAAAAAATTTATTTGACAATCACGTCAGTTTGCAATGAAATATGGATAAATTCAAACCACTATTTTTATATAAATAAGTTTCATGAAATAATCTTACACATAATACTTTCGTAAGTTCATTACAATCAATGCTCGGGATACTATGAATCTATCCATTTGTTCTAATTCGTAAGCTCCTCCTGCGAGAATTTTCGTGACCTTATATGGTCCTTGCCAGGTAGCGTCTATCTTCCCCTTGGTCTTCCCTAAGTCAGATCTACGCAAAAC